>JAUPFV010000002.1:140523627-141106849 GCA_036936605.1 Limnanthes douglasii subsp. nivea | reverse complement strand
ACTATAATTAGATTTGCATTTTAAGTTGCAATTGAAACATAAGTATATTTTTATTATGTAATACACAAATATATATTTATTTTTTATTGATTTTTGTTTCGATGATATTTTTGGCATACTCTAAATTTTAATTGTGGATCATCCACTGCAAACACTCCTAACTAAAATCGCGGTGCTCATTTAGTTCGAACATCGGATCCCCCCTCACATATGCCCATGATTCCTCTGAACTGTATATTAATCTAGCTATGCACTAATAACTGCACTAACCGCATGGAGAAACGTATACCACGCTAGTAATATAATCATATAAATATTTTAGTAAGAATCTCATATACCGAATTTGATTATTGGTCTCACAAGATTTCTTTGGTCGAGTAATTTTCTCCTTTAGGGGAGATTTTGGTACTATGAGTAGATTTGGTTTTGAGGCAGTCGTGCTATATATCATACGAGGCGTGCTTGTACTCTTGGTTTTCTCAATGACATGTTCAAATAAATATTTGTCTCATTGAATCGATTGATCCAAAATGACTTTTTTTCACCTCTAATAGTAACCTATTTGTTTGGATCTAGTACATGACTTGTTTTGGGTTTGAGGATTTGTATCACCTTATTTATAATATAATCTTGAATACATGTATTGTAACCACAAATATAACTATATATTATTCTATTTTTTATTTCTTAGTTCATCTCCATACTAGTTTTATTTATAGGAACAATATTTAAAGTTCTTGATTGTACATCACATTTTTCTTTCAAAAATGACTTATTTTCTCTATCGGCCATAACTAGCTCACATATACAGTAACATGTGTGTGTTTTTAACAATACAACCACAAGTTACCTGATCTACACCTATATTTGTAGCATATTGATAATTATCGTCGATAATATCTAAGGTTGTAGAATATAAACTATATTTAAATGTTTATTAATAAGATATCTATATATCGATAACGACGCAAAGTTATTTCTATCGAATGATTCCAAAATATTTGAATGTACATCACACTGCTTAATTATCTCACTACACTATACCTTAAACATTACATTCCCAAAAAACTTTACTAAATTACCCTCAGACAGAAATAAACCACACCAAATTGGCAACCACGGTGGGAGCAAGACGGTGCCTAAATTTCATAATTCAAAACCAGCAAATAAAGTAGCTCTGATGGATCCGAATGAGCAGAATATTCCACCTTCTGAGGTGGAAGTTATAAAGGAAAACAATGAATATAATATCGAGGGAGAGTGTGATCAGTTGAGAGCTGAGATAGAGGTGCTAAGAGCAATAAAAAAAAGTAGAGAAACGGGTTAAATAAAAATCTGGTGCGTCGGTTACTTCACCACACTGACAATACTGGAGAGAACAAACAGTCTCTAAATACCCATTTCAGTTCCAAGAAGACAAATTGATCTAAACATGTAAAAAGTTCTACATCTGATTCCTCCAACAACTCATCTAATGAAGTAGAGCTTGAAGAATCAGTGTCTTCAAGCAGTGATGAAGGGTGGTCAAAAATGAAAATGAGGCTGACTAAAAAACATTCAAAAAAAATTATAGGCATGACACGCTTAAGAAACACCATGGTAAGGGTAAGGGTTCAGCCAACCAGCATATTGACTAGTTGTTGATTGATCTCGTTGCTTTTTAGTCCGAACTAGGTATATTTGTTACTCCAAATGAAGATACCGTTTTTAACTGTAACAAGAATTGAAGACAATTACCTTTGTCTGTGAAAATACTCTCCGGACATCTGTCTAAGAGGTTTGACAACTCCAAGATGGAGAAATATGATGGGAGCCGAGATTCGGACAACCATCTGGAGTAGTTTAAGAAGGCTATAACCTAAGGTGGCTTGTTGAATCAGGTGGGGAAATAAATCAAGGTTGAGGAGACTAAGAAAACCAGAGTACACCACCAGGTTAGGTCCACTACTACAACAACAACTCCTCCAGCTGCTAATCAGCCCAGTTACAGGTCAAAAGAGTCTGGACAGGGATCTGACCGATCAAGGCAAATCAGTCTAACCAGACTTAGAGCCAACAGGTCAGAAACAAGAGAGGACCATGGGTTCAACATGAGTGGTTTGCTGAATTGGGGGAAAGTGTGGCTAAAATCTATGACAAAACTAAAAATGAAGTGCACTTAAGAAATCCAACATCATTGCAATCCCTAGAGAAAACCAGAGCACCCGTTTCTGCAAATACCACAGTGACATAGGCCTTGATACCCATGATTATATATCCTTGAAGCAGGAGGTCCAGAACCTCATTGAAAGGGGTAAGTTGGGAGCCTATGTAAAAAAACGAGGGGGAATCATACCTGATAATGCACAAGCCAATGACAATACTCCTCGAACTCGTCCTTCGACTAATCCTGGAACACCCACACAGGAAGATGCAATGGTAAATACTGAAAGGTTTGATATAGACTCTGAGTATCTTGATCCAGATCCAAATTGAAATCGGGTAGGGATAATAACAGACAAGACCAAAACTGTCTCCGGTTTGATTAAATTTTTTGAATCATTGACCATTTTCGAAGGGGATATTGTGACTACACCTTCTAGTTCATCAAGGAAGAGGCATGTTCATAGTTTTCCCACCCATTTGGATGGAGGGATGTCCACCCACCTGTATCAAACCCCATCTCCATTTGTAGTTTTCGATAAGGATGACCTGAGAGACATTGCAGGGTCTCATGAAGATGATGTGGTAATAAGGTCATCAAAAAGATGAAACGATATACGCTGGACTCTGATTGACACCGAAAGTTTGGCAACCATCGTAGGCTTCACAGGAAGTTCTGCAGATGTGATTGGGGAATTCGAAGAAGAGGTGTTGTTGGGCAAAAGACCCTTTAAGAAAATGGTAAGAGTACTGTTTGTTGTGGTGGATTGCCCAACATCTTACAATGTAATATTTAGGAGGTTTTGGCTCTCGAGAATGCATGCTATAGAATTTACGGTCCACCAATATTTGAAATATGCGGTCCATGGACAAGTAGGTGTTGTCCAGATCAACTAGAAGGTAGCCAAGGAATGTTATGCAACAACCCTTGCCACTAAGTCTTTATAGGTAATCAAGGTTAACATAGATTAGAACCTATTAGAGCCTTCCACTAATGAGAAAGAAATTAATGATCCCAGGGAGGCTCTCAGTGTCATAATACCTATTGAGGAGGTTGAAACACACTCCTTCACTGAGGGCAAGAATGTTAAAATTGGTACTAAGTTGGCACGAGATTTGAAATACCGGTTGTTGTCCTTTTTTATGAATAATCAACATGTCTTCACGTGATGCAATAGTGATGTTATTGGAGTGCTAAGTGATATTATTTCTCATAAGTTGTCCATACAAACTGATGTTGCGCCAGTTGTACAAAGGAGAATATCTTTCTTTAAGGACAAACAAATATGATTGTTCAGGAAATTGATCGTTTGACTAAGATAGGTCACATTAAAGAATCTCAGTACCCTTTGTGGACTGCCAACCTTGTTTTGGTCAAGAAAAATAATGGAAAATGGTGCATGTGCATTGATTTTACTGAACTTAACAGGACATTCCCCCAAAGATCTTTATCACGTTCCTCGAATAGATCAGTTGGTGGATTCAACTTCTGGAAATAAGTTATTGTCATTCATGGATGCGTTTTCAGGATACAACCAGATACAAGTAGATCTGAAGGATCAAGACCACACTACTTTCATTACCGACATAGGTCTTCATTGCTATAAGGTGATGCCGTTCGAATTGAAAAATGTTGGGGTCACTTACCAAATATTAGTGAATAAAGCCTTTGCTAATCAGATTGGCAGAAACATGGAAGTTTATATAGATGATATGATAGTTAAAATCTTAGAGGAAGATGCACATATATCTGACCTTCAAGAAACATTTTCTAACTTAGAGGTTGTGAATTTGAAACTGAACATTGAAAAGTGTGTATTTGGGGTCCGATCTGGAAAAAATCTTGGGTTACATAATAAGTGAGAAATGAATTCAGCCTGATCCAGATCAACTTAATGCCTTACTAGCTATGGACCCTCCTCATAACATTAAAGAAGTTCAAAGGCTAACTGGACGATTGGCTGTTTTGAACATGTTTATTTCAAGATCCTCAGACAAATGTGCCCCGTTCTTCCAAGTATTGAGGAATGCCAAAAAAATCTAATTGGTCTCCACAGTGTGATCAGGATTTTATTGAAATCAAAAAGAATTTGAATTCACCTAAGACTCTCTTCAAACCTATTCAGGGAGAAAACTGTACATATACTTAACAATGTTAGAATATGCAATAAGTGATGTGCTGGTAAGAGAGGTGGATAATTACCCTCGTCCAGAGTGTTCTATTAGCAAAAGTTTGTTGGATGCTGAAAGAAGATATTTAAAGTTCGAGAAACTATCATTGGCCTTAGTAATTGCAGCAAGAAAGATGAGACCATACTTTCAAGCTCATTCTATTTTCGTTCGAACGTCTTTTCCTCTAAAGAGTGTTCTTCAAAAAGTTGATAAGTAGAATGACCAAGTGGTCAGTTGAGTTGGGTGATTATGATATTGATTTTTCTCCCCGCACGATAATTATAGCCCAGCCAATGGCTGATTTCTTAGTAGAATTCCATGTTGATAAATCTTCTAGATGAATACTGGAAAACCAATCTAAGAAAGAATGGGTAGTCCGAACTGATGGTGGATCTAGTACTATGGGATGTGGGGCTAGAATTTGTTTAATTTCTCCCTATGGTGATACTATGTATCATGCTATATATTTTGTTTTCAGGGCTTCTAACATGAGTCTGAATACGAAACAGCTATATCTGGTTTTAAGTTGTCTCTCGTATGTGGGGCAAATAGAGTTGGGTTAATGAGTGATTCCCAATTACTGATTCACCATGCTCAAGGGCATTCAGAAGCAAAGAAAGAACAATTGATTAAATACGTGTTAATGTTAAGGGAAGTTGCTGCAAGCTTCAAGAATATCTGCTATGAACACATCCCTAGATTGGAGAATATTATAGCAGACTCTTTGGCAGCCATAGCTTATTCTGAATCTTATCCTTGGATTCTGATGTAAGAATGTCCATCAATACAGACGGGCCCAGAAAAAAGTAAAGAGGATGAAGAAAGTATGAGCATAGTAATCATTCAGCCCAATGACTGGAGGTATAATATTCTTCAGTTTATTTCCGATGGGATTTTGCCTCCGGATAAAGTCATGGCTAAGAAAGTCAAGTATAAGGCTCGTGGTTTCTTTATATTTAGGGAAGTTCTTTATAAGAAATTTTTCAAAAGACCTCTCTTGCGTTGCTTAGGATTCGAAGAATCCCAAGTTATGTTATCTGAACTATATGATGGAGAAGGTTCTGCATATTGTGGCTATAAATCCCTAACCAGGAGAGTTTAATTAGCAGGGTACTACTGGCCAACCATAATGGCAGATGCTAAAGAGATGGTAAAAAAGTGTGATCCTTGCCAAATATATGGAAATGAAATTTATGTGCCAACAGTTCCAATAGAATCCATATCTGAACTGATACCATTCGACGAATAGGGGATGGATCTAGTTGGGCCTCTTCCCATGGCATCTGGTGGATGTAGAAAAATTATAGTTGTTATTGATTATTTTTCTAAGTGGATAGAGACAGCTCCTTTAGATGGAACCACTTCTAAGGCAAACATTAAATTTATTTTATCAAACATATGTTGCACATTTGGGGTTCCCCAAAAGATTACTACATATAATGGGCCATACTTTGATAATAAAGACATGGAAATCTTCTGCACCTTTAAAGGAATTCAACACTGTTTTTCTTCTCATTTCCACCCTAAAAAAGGGCAATTTGAAGTTACAAATCGGACAATCGTGTCCGGGTTGAAGAAGAATCTTGAGGGAGCTGCAGGAAAGTGGCCAAGTTATTTACAAGAGGTGTTGTGGGTCTACTGAGTTACACCTCGGGCTGCTACACAAGAATCTCATTTTTTCTCTTTTGTATGGGATGAATGCAATCACTCCCATAAAAGCTACTTTACTATCTCACAGATTCCAAAACTATTTTGAACATGCTAATGATATAATAGTCAGGAATCAGTTAATTTTGATTGAAGAAAGAATAGTTAAAGCGCATTTGAGGACGACGCATTACCAGGGTTTGATGAGGAGTAGATTTGCCTCCAAATTTAAAAGAAGAGATTTTCAGTTGGGGGATAAAGTCTTAAAAAAAGTATTTTTACACACCAAGGAAAAACAATTTGGTAAGCTGGCTCCGAATTGGGAAGACCCTTATGTGGTATGTGGGAAATTTAAACCATGAACATACAGGCTCCAAGACGAAGAAGAGAGAGCACTAAAACACCCATGAAACGATGAACATCTCAGGTTATACTTAGAATAGAACTCTTTTGTAAATATTTACTTTTTATGTATCAATGTAAATATTAGGGGGACATACTCTTTCCTACTCTGGTGGCGCGGGGAGGTTTTAACGAGGTTTCCGAGTTTTTATACAATATCTTATGCCTTCTTTAAAAGCCTTGTGCAATTTTGTTTTTGATTTAACCACAATATGAGTTGGTCGGATATTAAATACTTATTAAACACCCCGGCCTTGAATGTTTTTAAGGTGATCGGACATATTAAACACTTGGTCACATTTATTAAAGACATGTGATTGAGGTTATTTAATACCCTTATTTAACATCTTTAAAATATTGAAGGCTATTTAAGCATTGGACATAAAGAGTTAAACAAAATTCAAACGAAGGGAAATATGACATTAGAGTCTGATCGGACTAGAACCGATTTATGATTCACAAATACCTTGACCATTCAAAGACTTTAAGTTTTACAGAACATATATTAAACAAAAAATGCAACAAAATTCCTTGGCCATCCAAGGACTTTGATTTCTCAACAAAAAATACACAACAATACAATACAACCTTAGGGCTTGTCCCCTTCGGTTTTTTCTTCACCACCACCTTTTTTCAAACTTTTGAGTTCAACACTTGAACTCTCACCAACTCCTTCATTATCTTCGGAAACTTCCCCACTTGAATAATTGTGCTTGTCACCATCAGCAATCGTATGAAAAGGGAGTTCATCGTATTCCATAAATTTCCACAAAATACCAAGAGTCCTCTTAGGAAAGGTCTCATGAAACAATAAGCCCATGTCGGATTTGATGTCATCATCTCTTTTCTCTAATGTGTCTACCATTTCAGAGGAATACTTCTATATTCCAGCAACCATCTCTTCAGCTGTTTTTGTATTAGAGTTGTATTCTACTCTGTTTACTTCTTAAAAACATCCTCCAAGTTGGCCTTGTCCTCAGACAGAGTCTTGATGATTTTGTCTTTAACCTCTAGTTTCCCTTTCAAAGTTTTGAACTCATCGGGAAAAAAAGTTTCCAGTCCGGAATACTTGGTTTGGAGATCTCTTTGAGCCTCTTCTGACTTGAGCAGTTTGGCAGCCAAATCTTCTTTCTCTTTTTTTCAGAGATTTTATACTTTGTTGAGTAGTAGAAAGGCTATTAGTCAAGCTTTGGTTAGTTGTGGTCAGGGAATTGATAGTGTTTGTATGTTCCCTCACTTGTCTTTCCAGGTCAACTACCGGACGAATGTAACCTATGGGGGCGTGACTCAAGGTGTCTTGCTCGTTTGATATCACATAAGTCTCACCATTATAGGCCACAACATTGGACGAGTTGGCAGGGCGATAAGGCCCCGCGAAGTCATCTTTGTCCAGTTCATTAAAATATATGTTAATATTATGAAAGACATTAAGATTTACCTCTCCATCAGCAGCGCTCTGTTCGGAATAAAGGTAGATGGAATTTCTTCTTGCAAAGTAGGATTAACAGGAGCCGGAGGAGGGATTTTAGAAGGACATTTGAATTATCTCTGGTCCCAGAGTGACTTCTTTCTTCTTTGCAGCTTTTTCATCACTGTTTGCTTTGCGTTTTTTATCCTTCTTCGTAATATTTGGTGGGTTGTCTGATCCACTAGCCTCCTTAACAATAACTTCCATTGCTTCCAGCAGAACAACATTAATCCCTTATTGGTTCTCCGAACCAGTTCATTCGGTGGTTGTCTGAGGTGGGTCTGTTGTAGTTTTCTTCTTTCTTTTGTTCTTCATCTTGTCCAGATGGCTAGGGGCTTTAACCCTAGAAGGCAAGTAAAGTTTGGCATCCTTAGCCTCAGTTCTCCTCAAGATAAAATCTGCCAGAGGAAGAGAGGTCTCTTCTTCATGTTGTATTCCACAGATGAGACCTCATAAAGTTCTCTAACGTGAAGCAGTTATGGAAGCCATTCCCCAATTTCTCCAAGGCCCAGATGTTTAGATTGGCTCAAGAGTTTTGACTTGCCTCCATGTAGTGTGAGAACTTCTTTGGAAAAACTAAAAAAGGACATGAGTTAGTTCGGAATAACCAAATAGTGTTTAAGAAGATAAAGGGAAATATGAAAAAACTTACCTATACTCTTCCAGCGGCTAGTCAGTTGGCTTGGGTTAGAGCTAACTTTGATCTTTTTCCCATTCTCCTAGGCTCCACTGATGAATAGGAATTGTGTCCTTTATGGCTTTTCCGACTCCTGAAGGTCATTCACTACATTGTAATTATTCTCCATATTGTAATGGTAGAAGGGAATGTGTTGATTCTTGCACAAATTTGCCACAACAGCAAATTGTTCCATTGGTAGTGGGATATTGGATAGTCTGGAAGCCATGATGCCAGCTGACTCGGACATAGCTTAATCTAGTGGAAGTACCTGACTATCTCCGGATCAAAAGGAAACTGGAGTCCCCAGTTCAGCACTTCTGTATAGACCACTAGCTCGTTAGGTTTGCAATCCATAGGAGTTTTCGGGGTGACCGAGATTCTCACCTTGACAGACTTAGGGATCCCTCACTTTGTACGAATACGACCCGATTCAGCGATATGGGTGTATACGTATGCTATATTATAGAGGATAGCAGGTATATTACACCAACTCTCTGGAAATCTGGCCCTACTTTCCTTCCAGACACTCTGGAAGCGCATCCAGATTGGTCAGACCCACTTTAGTTTTGCCCTTTCGATCTGCCCGGTGTCCTCCGTTTGTCCGGACGCCTCAAAAGAAGTATCATTCATACTATCCTCCATATTTTCTTTCATTACAATGGAAGGTTGTTCGGATGGTTTGGCTTCTGTGAAGGGATGTTGTCCGGATGGTTTGGGTTCTGGAAAAGGCTTTATCATCTCCGAACGAGTGTGTTTCAAAGAGGTAAGAGTGGACGTAGCCTTGGATTGGCGAGTTATTCGGCAAAGGATATTTTTCTCAGGGGAATTCTCAGCGTCCGAACCCATGACAATAAAGGGTGAAGGATTCCTAACACTGGAAACGACCTTTTCTTTAGGGAGAGGGGTTCTGAGATTCTTGAATAGAGGATCATGATTGAAGAGGAAAAAAAGTTAGGACAAAAGGCAGTTTTCTGACCTTAGATGTCTTTGATGATGATGACCTTTGGTCTATGTTTGCTTGTGATTGATTGATTCCTTCACCAGGAGAAACAGGAAGACGAGCTGCGATCCTCTCGTCTCTTGCAAATATTCTTGTTTTTTCCAATTCAGACAAGTTCAGCCAACCCCATTTTACCATTGTGTTTCTGGCTGTGAACATAAATTACTCAGGTGCAATTTGAAAAAAGATCACTAAGCTTTCTCTCTCTAGAAACGTATTGTGTTTGTGAAGAAATAAAACCGTAAAGTAGATTTATATAAACTGTGAAAATTGGAAGATACCTAGGAGAAGATACACGATCAAAGCAATGATTAAGGGCTACAAAGTATGAGGGTTAAATCCTAGGTAACTTTCTAGCCTAATAGGTACGAGAATTTAGGAGAAAAATATATGGGAGGTCAAATCAGATCCTGACACGTGTCCCACGTTGACAGAAGACTTTTAAAATTCTCAACGGTAAAATCAGTCCTACCAAATTCCGGGCAGATTAACTCTTGAAATTCTTAACAGAGAAAGATAAACTCTTTGATTCGGACACAGAAACAGATCGAAAAGAGTTGATTTTGATTCTTAAAAGTTAGCTCTTCCAAAGATTCTTTGCAAGACCTAAAGGGGCTACTGATGAGGTCGTATATTTTAGGCACTACAACTTGCTTTTATCCGGAGGGCTGTTCGGACCAAACCACTACCATGAAAAACCGAACAAGAGAAATTTAAAAGAATATGACTAAGCTAGGTGCTGGTCATTTCACATCTTGAGCTAATGGGTTCTTAAACTTGACCCGATTCCACAATCTGACCTGATAGACCCATGGGTCATTAATTAAATATAAATACCCCAACCACTTCCATTAATGAGGGTGATCAGAATTTAATACAAGCACAGAATTTAATTATTTCACTACACTCTATCTAAAACATTAAATTCTCAAAACGCTTTACTAAATTACCCTCAAACAGAAATAAACCACACCAACATCAATACTAACTCCCGATCAGTGATAGTAATACTCAGAAATGTCCAAATATCATCCACCGTCAGGCATGGGCATTTTAACCGGAACCGAAAGAACCGAACCGAAAGAACTGAACCGAAGTAGATTTGGTTCTTTCATAATACCCGAATGGTTCCAACTTTCAATTACCCACGGTTCTCGAAACCGAACCGTACCGAAACGAAGAACCAAACCTATGTATTAACCCTTAATTTTGAATTGTTTTAAAAACATATTTCCTTTTTTAAAGTTAGATTCCCCAAAATTTGTCTTTTATCATTGATCTCTAATTATGTTCTCATTTATTATTTAATAAATGAGAACATACTTTATTCAAATTCGCATATTTATAAACTATTATGGGTATAAACAAAATAACAAAATATCAACCTTTATATAATTTAATAAACTTGATATCATCTCTCCATTTTTTTATATTACTAATATTATTCTTTAGTATATTAATTTTGAATATTTCTTATATTCACTATATTTTTTTCTTACAATCTAACATAGTTTTATTGTTTTAAAGTGTAAAAAAAGTTTTATATATGTTGATTTTGCAAAGAATTTAAAGTATCCAAAACTACCCAATTAGAACCGAGTTAAGTACCCATACCGAACCGAATTAAGAGGAACCGAACCGAACCGAAATTTATTTGGTTCCTAAATGGGTACTAGTTTTGAAGAACCGAAAGAACCGAGAACCGAAAGAACCGAACCGAACCGAAGAACCGAATGCCCATGCCTAACCGTCATCATTTAAACACTCAAATCCCACTTGTAGTTCATTTGTTCCTCCAAACTTATAAAAATGAAACCAATACAAATGTTAGATTGGTTGATGTTACATCAACTATTTTGAGTAACATTATCTTCTACATTTCCGTCTTGTAAGTACTGTCCATGATAAAAAAAAGTTAGAATATGCACAACAACTCGATACTTGTATGATGTACGAAAAACATTCAGTGATCACGTCTCTAGATTCAGTTGTTAGATGTCACACGTAGTAATTGTGTTCCTTCAGTTTACCAACAAGTATTGCATTTGGGTTTGGCCAATGTTTTCCGACTTAATGCTACTTTTGATGAATGTTGTAAATGATGCGCATGTTAGATACATTTTCAGGGTTATGAAATTTTAAACCCACGTATATTTCTCTAGGACAAAAAACGATTAACGTTAGCTTACAAACTAACTCTTCGTCTGCTTTGAGTCTAACGTCTTGAGAATGAGCTTCCAAGTGCAAATTGGGTTTGTGTCGTGTTTACGTAGTTTACCACAATCAATCACCAATACCCAAGTTGTCATTCAACTGGATATACTCTTAACAATAAGGGGCAATTACATTTTTTATGTATAGAGTATTTTCTTCATAACATTCAGACTAGACTTAGATTCATAGACTCGTACCTCTCGCATCTATAATATATCATATGAGTTTTCTCCAATTTACCGGAGTCGTAAGAGATAATAATGTAATGAATCATATCTTGATGCCTTCAAAGTAAAGACATTCGTCCATGTTGGATTTAACGTAATACTTGTGATTTATAAACAAATATGTGTAACAAACCATCATACGGGCTAGTTTCTCTAATTCATACAACATTCATAAATATATAAAACCAAAGTATAAAACCTATATAAGACATATGAAATTTCATACAAGTATACGAAACAATTGCTATGTGTCGCGCTACAGATTTAATACTACATAAATGTCGCACGAACTTACAAAAATTGTTGCCTAATGTTACACGAATAAATGAAAATTATTATCTAATTTCGCATGCACATGCAGAAATTATATTTCAATATCGCACCATAGGAAAATGGTATATTCTTCATGAATATCGTGCGAAAATTGAAATTACACAATCTAAAACATAAATATATTTATATAATTGTGTAAACATTCTCCATTGGTGATTTTTTATACTCCAAAGAATTCAGACATGTCACAACTAAAATCATTGTTTTCATATTTTTTTGAAGAAATGAAAATTTAATATGTATTTAAATAATTTTAGGTATATTGTATAAATTTAAGATTTTTGTTCCTTTTTAAGTTTGAGTTATATAGAAATAAATATCTTAAATAAGATAAAAATTATTATTAGTCCCATATGTTTCGCGTTTGTATCAAACCAGTCCCCTATATTCATTTTTTGTTTCCCAGTGGTTCCATATGTTTTTAAAATTTACATTATTAGTCATACCCCACATGTGAGTACCGAGAAGCTGACATGCGGCAACCCAAACATCAACATTTTGTCTCACTATGGGTCTCCTAAAAGTTTAAAACCCTAATTCGAGAAACATATAGTCTTTCTTATAAATCTCTAATTCCAGAACCACATTTTTCATAATTTTAGGACCAATAATGAGACAAAATATTGATGTTTCGACTGACATATGTCAGCTTCTCAATACTTACATGCAAATAGACTAATTATACAAAATTTTAAAACAAAAAAATAAAATATAAATATAAATAAACATAAAAATCTAGTTTAATAAACATACAAAATATAAACACAAATAATAAATTTTAGCCCAATAAATATTTGGGTGTATTTTGGATTCTTTTAATTTTTTAGCAAAACAATTAGATGGAAAATTAATCGAGAAGAGATTGAAATATAGCTAATGGTGGCAAACAGGATGTCCCATTAGTCCATTTTACAGTTTTAAACGTGTGCGAGACTAACAGGTCGCGTGTATCCGATTTAACAGATTTAAATGTGTGCGAGAATAGCAGGTCGCAGGTTAAATAGGACTCTGCTTTTACGTGATAACATGATAGCTGGACTAATAGGTTGCGGGACTGGCATGTTGCGTGTTACGCAAGATATCTCATGTAGGATACCCCCATAAGGTCCATTTAAGTCATTGTTTATCAAAAACTTTATACGATTATTAAAAACTAATTTGCATTCGTTAATTAGATCGAATTTCAATAATTGAGATATGTATAATATATACGAAATACTTATGATATTTATTTATTATATTTAGATATTATAGATATTTTATAAAATAACTAGTATTAATATTTAATATTAGTCTTTTGAATAAGTTCTAATATAAAATAAATAGTAATAATTTATAATATTTAATACTTATTTGAATTTTTAGATCTTTCAATTATTATGTAGTTCTATTTTAGTTCTTTAGATCTTTGAAGTTTGAAGTGTATATGTTTAATTGTTTGTAAATAGTAGATTTTGGAACTATTAGATATTTGAACTATAAATTTAAAGTATTTAGAATTGTATAAGTGTATATGCATACACATATATTACTTGTAAATAACAAAAAAAAATTGAAAAAAGATTTAATTAACATTTAATATTAAATATAAGCAAAACAAACAATTCATTAATAATAAAAACCAAACACATAACATAGTTGTTTAATAAAATAAAAAAGAGAAACATTACAATTAAATTGCTTAATACAATTAAATGTATAAAAACTAAAGAGCTTCATCTTCATTGTTGAAATATGGTGGACCAGTAGGATGTCCGGCTTGCAAATGCATGTTCTCCATCATAAGTCATATTGTTCTGCTTGAGAGGTTCCAAATTGATTATTCTATTCCTTTTGTCGACCATGCCACTACTCGTATTCACCATGTTGTTAGTCGTTTACACCCTGCAACTGCTCGAGTTTATGGTACCACTGCTCGTGTTGACCATGCCATGTCGAATGAAGACCATTCCACTCCACGTGCTGACCATGCAACCAATCGGCATACTGCATTTGCTGACTATGCGCCGACTCAACATATTCGCGATCGAAAAGTCCTTGTTGTTGTTGTTGAAAAGAACTACCAACAACCATGGGAGCGGTCAGCGATTGCACTTCCATCTAAGGGTATCCAGGAGGTGGATTTGGTGGTTTGGTAAAGTTGTTTGCTCTCCATATCTAAGACAATATTTTGTAATAACGACCTCATGCCTGCCATTTTGATATCAACCATCCATCCCAAGAATATATCTCTTGCAATTTCAAAGAGTGCCTACAAATAGCACAACTTTTCCTAACCTTGATTGGAGTGTACATACTCACGTTAACCTATTTTTTAACGAGCAAATGACTTATTAGCATCCCATACGGTAAATTGACCCTTCCATCTTTTTGAGCCATATGCCGAATCATCAAACTAACCAAATTATCTTTTCTCTCATTTCTTACCACAAAAGCAGTTAAAATGTTTGAATATATGAAAGTTTAAAATCATTGTTACTAGAATGAATAAAACAACTATTAACCAATTTCAAAGCTAATTTTCCTGAAGTATCCAAATTAGTCATTATGGCTCTTCATTTATCGTTAATTTCTGGTTGGGGAAGACCACAACCCAAAATATCTACTGCACTCTTGAAGCACTTAGGCCAATCATCACCTTAACCATACGAGAATAAGAAAGTGATGGAAATTTATGACCAATATACATATCTTGAGATGGGAGGAAAAATTCACCTTCAAAATCAGTTCCAAAAAACTATAGGCAACACCATTAATTCTACACCTCATTCCTAAACCTCGACCTTGAGGATCATTCTCAATTAAACATGTATGGGCATAAAACTGTTGTACTACTTCGATATACCAATCTGATTTGAACTTAGCTAGATATAACCAACCTAAGCCTCTTGGAGAATCTAAAAGTTTGAAAAAATCTTGCATACCTTCAACTTGGATAAGTTCATCGTAATCCAAATACATACCCAAGTATATTTTGGTTACACCTCGTGGTGCTAGCGGGTTATGAATGTGAACCTCTCCTTCTCCCAGATGTTCGAACGTCTGACTCTCCGATTCTTATATGTTTTGATGCGAATAACTTATTTTGGAAGTTGTTCTTCGTTTCGACGATGACGAATCATCTTCATTTCTCCGGACATGCTTTGATTTTCTCGAAGAAGACATTAAGATGAACTTTATGGAATTTTTGTGTTTAAAATTTTCAATTTTTTTAGAGAGAATAGTTGTAGTAGATTGAAGGTGTGAAGATAGTGTTGATAGGAGTATGGTATATATAGGTTTTTTTAAAACTAACTGTTTTTTGCTGACGTCGACAATTTGGATATCCGAATCGAGCAACGGCTAGTTGATTCAAACTAGTCGTTGCTGACATTAGCAACGACTAGTTTTTCCAAATTGAGTCTTTTTTTATGATCCTCCCTTACAAATAGAGGACGATCACAATTCCAAAATCACAACTTCTCACTACCTCTCTAAATCTCTCTACTATTTCTACAACTTCTATAAAAGCATTTGTTATCATTTATAGAAAGTTTGGTTCTACTTTAGAAGTATTTAGTATTTTTTTTCGATATTAGTTTGTATTCGATAAAAACAATCAAATAATATATTGGTAGCATTATACTAGCTGAATTAATACCTTTGTATAATTTATCGACTTATTAGATTGTTATTCGTAATTAGATTATAGTTGTTATTTGTTTATTAGTTACTTTTACTCTAAATTTAGTTAGTATTACTCTAAATTTACCGTTTATTAAGTGCGATATTAATTTCGATTTGTGTTTTATTGCATATTTAAAAAAAAACATTGTTTTAAGTTTTTAAATGGCTCCAAAATGTCGAAATACTAATGTTCATCCACCCGATAATATAAATCTCAATACGATGGATGATAATTCTAAAGATTCCCCTTATAGTGAAATACTCTTATCTCAAGAAAACGTTGATGGTGGAAGTACTAATAGTGGGTCGAGGTCTCGTAAGAAAACATCTTGGACTTGGGCTTATTTAAGTGCGAATCCTGAAAATACATCCTCTATTTGTAAATTTTATGAATTTGTTTTGTTTATAGAGGAGATAATAAAGTTTCTGGCACCGGGGGTATGGTTAGACATTTAAAAAGTCATAGTATATTCGATCCTTTAAAAATTAACAAAGATGGCAATACGTTTATAGCCCTCAAAACGGTCCTTAATTCGATTTTAACCAAGATATATATAGGGAAGAAACAATGATTTATGCGATTGGTAGTTTACAACTTTTCGATTATGCAGATAGTTTGAGATACGAAAATTGGATGCAAGCTGGAGTAAACCCACGAGCCAAGCGCATTCCACATAGCTCTATGCGATTGCTAGCCTTTAAATATTATTTAAAAAGAAAAAATGATTATTGAAACTATGCTAGCTTTACCATGGAATGTTCCCATTACTATTGACATAGTTACTTTTACTGATTTTGATATGCTATATGTTGCCCTTTATTGGATGGATCCCGAATGGGTACTCCAATGAGAATTGTGTGGTTTAAATCTATTGGCCATAATAACGCACAAGTAATTAGAGAGAGTATAGTTGAATGCATGAATAATTATGAAATTAAAAATAAGATTATGTCTATTTCGTTCGACAATCCATCTATGAATTACAATGCTATAAAATTGCTTAGAAATGACTGCACTCTCATTTTTCCTAAATTGTTTCACACTAATTGTTTATATCATGTACTTCAATTAGTTGCGAAAGATGGAGTAAGTATGATTTTGGAAGATTATATTGCTCATATTAAAAAGGGTCTTATTTTCCACGACCTCTGCCGCTAAAAAAAGATTTTAAAATACATAAGAAACTTATTTTAGATGTAGAAACTAGATGGAATTCCACTTATATGTTGCTTGCACGTGCTCATGTATTTAAAGAAGAGATTACTACGCTATATAATAATTACTTCGCGGACTACAAGTCTTGAAAGTCAACATGTGATTTTATTGTGCTACCATGTTAAAGTTTTTAAAATGTTTTAAAGATGCAACCAAAACCTATTCTACGCAAAATAGTCCTAATGTTCACTCGACCCTTTTCACGATTACTAATCTTGTCATGCATATGAATGACTAGAGCTCATAGTGTATGTGTAGATATGGGGCCCCAAATGGAAGTAAAGTTTACAAAGTATTTTCATCCAATCCCGATGTCTTATTTTGTTGCGTACATTTTGGATCATTTTTCGCGAAAATCCAATTGTGAATTGCTAGTTGACTATTTTTAAAGCCTTACAATTTTCTAAAGATAGTCCACCAACTAAAGCAGCTAACCCTACAAGGTATATTGCCGAAGTATATGATTTTATGTTTAATATGTATAATAAGTATGTTGAAAGATATATACCAAATTCAACCTCGAATATAAGAGGTAATAACAATATGGGTAGAGGGAGATCTTCTACTAACTATGTTGAAATGACAATGTTAAGTAACGATCAATATTCAGAAACCCCTCAATCTGATAATGAGTTGTTTAGATATTTGAGCACTGGGTTTGATTTAACAAATTATATCAACTGAGATATTGATGATATCATAAGATGGTTGAGTACCAAAACAGATTATTATCCTATTCTTTGCAGGTTGGTTAAAGAGATTTATGCAATACATGTGTCTACAGTTGCAAGTGAGTGTGATTTTTAGCCAAGCGAGGTTGCAATACACGACTAAGCGAACAAGATTGACGGGAAAATCACTTGGAGTGCTTGTGGCGATCAATGATTGGATCACAGTCGATAAAAGGATGCAAAACAAAGAGTTTATAGACAAAGTGAATGTAGACGACATCTTCAAAGATTATCCAGAAGATTATGAAATACATTTGAACAAGAAATATTAGAACAAGATGAAACTGAAGGTGAATCAAGTGAGTCTGACGATTATGATTACAAAGAAAAACTTGAAAAAGATGTATGATGTTTGTAATAAATATTTTAGAACTTGTATTTTAATTTGCAAACATTTGTACAACTCCTGACCCGCAAGAGTATAAACTCTGAAGGACTATATTAAATAAAAAAACATATTTACATTTCATTCTAATGACAACAACTGTATTACTAAATACTATCAAAATACAAAATACTTGTAATATTTATAACCAAATCATAATAATAAGTATCAAAATGTAATAATAAAATTATTATCATATAACTTATAATATTATAAAATTATAATATATAGTTTCAGTTTATGAAAAAACACTTAAAATATTAATATCCAAATCATAATAATATTAACCAAATTGTGATAATAAAATTATAATAATATACATTATAATGTTTTAAAATTATAACTTAAGACATGATTTTGATTTATAAAATAATTACAACACTTGTAATATTTGTAACCAAATCAATGTAATAATAAAATTATAATCATATAACTTGTAATATCTTAAAATTATAAGATATGATTATGGTTTATTAAATAATAACAACAATAGTAATATTAATAACCAAATAATAATAATATTGAAAATATGATAATAAAATTATAACCATACTTCTTATAATATTTATAATTAAAATATATGATTTATATAATAGAGTGAGTTCTTAAAAGTTAGATCAAATATTTCAAATTTCTTCACACATACATCAAACTTTCATAATTCCAATCAGTGTATAAGATCTTTTAGAAGTTCAAAAATACGCTTCAAATTAAAAAACTAGTTTAATTACTTCCTTAATTTCAAAAAGTGTTAAATTCACCATCACCATCATCACCACCACCCCCACGACCACCATTGCCGCCACCACCACCGTCGTCGTCGCACCGCCACCGCCATCGTCGTCACCGCACCACCGCCACCACCACCACGGGGACCATGACCATCACCACCACCACTATCCCGACCAAGACTACCACCACGACCATAACCGTCACGACCACCATCACGGCAACGACGACGACCCCACCCATCACCACCAAGACCATCAACACCACCACCGCCACCACCACCACAACGAAAACCAGCACCACCACCACAACCATCATGACCACCACCACCACCACGATGACCACCACAACGACCACCACCACACAACCACACCACCAAAACCACTATCACCATCACGAATACCACCACCACCATGACCACCATGACGACCATCACCACCATCACAATGACCACCACTACCACCACCTCGACCTCCACGACCACAATTACGACTACCATCACGACCACTACAAACACCACCACAACAACCACCACAACCACCACCACCACAACCACCACCACCACAATCACCACCACCAAGACCAGCACCACTATCACCAACTCCATCACCACCACTACTACCACCACCACCACCACTACTACTACCACCACCACCACAACCACCACTATCACCATCACCATCAGCACCACCAAGACCATCACCATTAGCATCACCAGACCACCACCATCACCACCATCACCACCATCACCACCACAACTACCACTGCTACCACCACCACGGCCACCAAGACCACCACCACCACCACCACGACCACCAAGACCACCACCATTACCACCACCGCCACACCACTACCACCAATACCCCACCACCACCATCATTACCACCACCACGACCACCACCATCATAGCCACCACCACCGCACCACCACCACCGCACCACCGCCAGCACCACCAATACCACCACCACCATCAACACCATTTCGACCACAACCACCACCACCATTACCAATACCATCACCACCACCACAACCACCACCACCACAACGACCACGACCACCATCACAACCACCACGACCACCATCACCATCATGACCAGCACCACCATGACCACTACCGCCACCACCACAACCACTACAACCACTACCACCACAACCAACACAACCACCACCACCACTACACCACGACAACCACTATGACCACCACCACCACTATGACCACCACCACCGCACCACCACCACCATAACCACCACCATCATAACGACCACCACCACAACTACCACCACCACCACAACTACCACTACCACCACCAAGACCCCCAACACCATCACCACAACCATGATCACCACTACGCCCATCACCAACACTACAAACCACCACCATGATCACTACTACCACCACCACCATAACCATCGCCACCACTACAACCACACCATCAATCATTGGGAATATCGGTAATAATACTGTTACTTTATTAAGAGTAACAATAATAAGACTGTTACTCTATTAAAAGTAACAATAATAAGATCATTATGCCTACGTATTTCGACGAACAAAAATCATTTATGTTATACATTTTTGTAATATATAATTTTTTTTCACTTGTTTAGGTTAACAAAAATAAACCTTGTAATTTTTTACTTATATTGAGAATATTAGTATTAATATCCTTATTATATTAAGAATAATAATAATAATAGTAAGAGTATTATTTTTAAGTAATTCAATGAACACAAATAAATCATGTTAATCATTTTTTATAAAATATTTTTTTTACTTCATTAGATCAACAAAAGTAAATATTATCTTTATTTAAAAATATAAAAATTATTCATGTTACATATATTATGAATATGAGTAATAACATTGTTACTCAATTAGAATAACACTAATAAATACTACTATTTTTAGGTACTTCGATTAACAAAACCTAATCATATTATTCATTTTCTAATAAAAAAGTTTCTTTAGTTGTTTAGATTAAAAACAATAAATCTTGTTATTCTTTTAAAAATTCAAAATTAATTATGTTACTCATATGAGGAATAACCGAAATAAAGCTATATTAAGAATAACAGTAATGAGACTGTTATTTCAAGGTATTTTTATTAACAAAAATGAATCATTTTATTCATTTTCTTATATTTTTTGAGTTGTTTGAGGCATGGGCATTCGGTTCTTCGATTCGGTTCGGTTCTTTCGGTTCTCGGTTCTTTCGGTTCTTCAAAACTAGTACCCATTTAGGAACCGAATAAATTTCGGTTCGGTTCGGTTCTTCTTAATTCGGTTCGGTATGGGTACTTAACTCGGTTCCAATCGGGTAGTTTTGGATACTTTAAATGCTTTGCAATATCAACGTATATAAAACTCTTTTTACACTTTAAAACAATAAAACTATGTTAAATTGTAAGAAAACAAAATACTAAATATAAGAAATATTCAAAATTAATATATTAAATAATAATATTGGTAATATAAAAAAATGGAGAGATGATATCAAGTTTATTAAATTATATAAAGGTTTGTATTTTGTTATTTTCTTTATACGCATAATAGTTTGTAAATATGTCGCCACTTTGAATGAAGTATGTTATCATTTATTCAAGAGAACATAATTAGAGATCAACGATAAAAGATAAATTTAGGGGAATCTAACTTTGAAAAATAAAATATATTATTAAAACAATTCAAAATTAAGGGTTAATACATAGGTTCGGTTCCTAACGGGTACCCACGGTTCTTCGGTTCTGTACGGTTCGGTTCCAAGAACCGTGGGTAACTGAAAACTGGAACCATTTAGGTATTATGAAAGAACCAAATCTACTTCGGTTCGGTTCTTTCGGTTCGGTTCTTTCGGTTCCGGTTAAAATGCCCATGCCTAGTTTGAACTAACGACAATAAATCATGTTATTCTTACAAAAAATATAAAAATTAATCATCTTACTCGTATGATGAATAATAGTAATAAAACTGTTATTTTTATCAGAAAACAATAATAAAACCGTTACTCCTATAAGAGCATGTACAACGAACGTGTTAAAGTATTTGTTAATTACCTTGTTTGTTAACGCTCCTATAAGAGCATGTACAACGAACGTGTTAAAGTATTTGTTAATTACCTTGTTTGTTAACGCGTTCCTAAATTAACTCCAATGGATGTGTTAAGTTATGCGTTAACTAAAAAACTCTTAAAAATCGCTAGTGATCTTGTTAAATACCCAGAGCTAAAAAACTCTTATCGCTAGTGATCTTGTTAAATACCCAGAGCTAAAAAACTCTTAAAAATAGCTAGTTATCTTGTTAAATACCCAGAGCCACTTAACAAAGCCACCTAAGCCATATTTGTGTTTTTTTTTTAGTTTTCAATTTTATTTTATTTTATTTTTCGTTTTTAATGCTTGTTATTAAATATAAAAATAAAATATAATTTTTATAAAAATAACAATAAATTTTAATATATTATTTTTGAAAGATATTTTGAAAATAGTATATAAAAAATCAAATTTAATACTTCAAAGATATTTTTAAAAATAAATAAAAATAAAATAAAATATATAAGATATTGTTGTAAAATAGATAGAAATAAAATCAATTATTTTATGACAACAAATCTTAACAAAACTAATAAATTAGATAAAATAAAAGTTGCTATTTAAAAGATACATTTAAACTATTGTTAAAAGATATGATCAAACTAAAAAATATTATTTTTATTATATTTCCTTATTTTTTTCAACTTTATTATTTTTCTCAACTTTACTGATCTAATATATTTCAAGAAATTATATGTTTAATAAATCCTCATATATTTTGAAATCATATCTTTAAATCCTCATATATATCTTTATTTTTTTTACTTCTTCTCTTTTTCGACTTCTCAATTTCTAAAAGAGAGGCTTTTGATCTTTTTTATCAACATAAAAATAATAAAATAAAATATTTAATATCTTATAAAATAATAAAATTAAATAACATTTTAAGATATACAATAAAATAAAATCAAAGATATTAAACAAAGAAATATTATTTCTCTCTCCTACACGTAAGATTTAACATGAGATTTTAAAAGATATGATTGGAGTGAAATTTAGCTTGTTACGATAATAAAATTAAATAATATTTTAATAGATACAATAAAATAAAATCAAAGATATTAAACAAAGAAATATTATTTCTCTCTCCTACACGTAAGATTTAACCTGAGATTTTAAAGGATATGATTGGAGTGAAATTTAGGTTATTAACTAAAAAGAAGCTAAATGAAACCAAATTATGTTTTCTCTCCTATGTGGCACTCACTAACGCATAGATTTAACAATAACGAGTGTACATGCTCTCAGAAATAACAATAATAAAACTACTACTCTATCAGAAATAACAATAATACTCATATAAAAAAATGTTAGTAGTAATGTTATTCCTAAAAAAAATAAGAACAAAATACAACAAACATTGTCAAAACCTAAACATGATAAAAACTATAATTATAACATGTTTTCTCCATTTACAAAACAAAAAAAATATGATCACTATCTTGTGCTATTGTCGGTCAAAACCAATTATTTTAAAGTTAATTGAGATTTTCGTTAATTTTTTTGAGTTGTTTAGATTAACGAAACTAAATCATATCATTCATTTGAAAAATATAAAAATTTATCATGTTACTCGTATGATGAATAACATTAATAAAACTATTACTCTTATTAGAAATACCAATAATAAACCAGTTACTCTTATCCATCATTATATTCTATGACTCATTGTGCAAGAACGTCTTATCAATCATTAAATTCTATGACTCATTGTGCAAGAATGTCAAGACCTTGGAACCATGACTCATTGTTAGAACCAGTAAGGGGCACCAAACCCTATTATTGTTCATTTGTTAGATAATAAAAAGGCGAATATGAATAAAATAATAGTACCATACTTACCTTGTCGACTTTGACACTGAGAACAATGTTTTTCTCAATGAGAACATCGACAATTTTGTTACCATCAACAGTGGACCGGTAAAGAGTTTCCTCGAAAATGATGGCACCAGAGATGTGGTTACCAAGGCCGGGGGTGATACCAGGAGGGTACCGTATGCTATCCTATTAGCCTCAATGTTCTCTAATCCCAACAAATCAAGATGCTTCCCACAAGTAGCGATTGGCTCATCCATCGCCCAAATCCCTCGTTTGGGCGATGCCACAGTTTTCTAAAATCAAAAATAAAATATATGTAATAGTTGTGATAGCTATTAGGCAGCATCCAAGTCAAAGAAAAAAAGGCTTAAATTGTTCTGGTTCAAAATAGAAAGGCTCTATATTTTTTTTAAAATTGATACACTTCTAGATTCGTCTAGTTTACCGACCAGAACTCGTAACTTCAATTATTGAACCCCAAATGTTTTTCATGCTACAACTCTTTCTCTACCTCAACGTTTTAAGAAACTAGCATACATCAAAATGTTACTACCATTACTAACAAGACTATATGTATAGTGGATAAAAAATGTATATACAAATATGTGCATGTATAGTATACACTTACAGTTGTCTTGACAAGCTCATCAGCATAAAAAGCCCGAACGGAGAAACCCAACCTGAGGTGGCTGCCTAAGAGACTGACCTTTGACCCACTCTGACTTGTTAACTGTTGATGCCTTGAAAAGTGAAATTGAAGCCATTTTTATTTTTTAGACTAGCAAGAACAGAATATAAAATTTTGTGTGATAATGTGCCTCACGATGCATGTATATTATACAATTGTCTCATCAAATTTGTTTATATTTGGTTGAAGATGATTCATTTATGGCAAATCGTCATTAGTTGTTTAAATAACTTCAGAATCTCATCCGTACAACCGCTCAATATGTTTAAGAGAAGCTAGCATCCGCCTAAATAACATAAGAGTTTCGGTTGGGAACCCATGTTGTGCATACCCATTGATCATTACATTGCAACAAACAACATATTTATCTTTCATTTCATTGAATAAAGCTCGAGCTACTTTAATCTCACCATGCTTCGCATATCAAGTGATTATAGATGTGTAAAAAAGCAAACTCCTTTCAGGCATTTCGTCGAACATTTTATTTGCGGATACAACCTCATCTTCCATCGCGTAAATATCGACAAGATCTGTCCTCACGTAAGGATCCGGTCCGAATTCGGATTTAACCACTTGAGAGTTGATCATCTTTCTCTAGCGAGCAAGATGTCAGTACCGACGAAAACGTGAACTCAGTGAGGGCAACACCCCGGGTAAGCATTTGCACGAAAAATGACACCGCTCAGTCGTGGAGACCGTGAAGGGAGTAACTGTTGATAATAGGTGTGAAGAGGAACACCTTGGGGTCTTGCGTTTGGTGGAAGAGAGAGATGAAGTAACGGAGGCGTCCGGTGGAGGAGTAAGAACGAAAAAGCTTAACGTTAAGAACTGGGTGGAGATACCGGAGGACTCAGTTGTGGCGGAGGTGGGTGACGTGAATTTAGAGAACGCGATGTATGGATTTCTTATTGTCGATTAGGAGAGCGAGCCCTTCCGGTGATGCACGGTGGTAACACGAGGTCGTTGCAGTGGTTTTATTGGTAGCGGTGGAGTGATGAATAACGGTGCTAAGAATATTTCCTTGTACTCTGTTTGGATAAGCGTCAATCTGATACAAGGTTAAACGGAAGAATGTACACAATAAATTTCCAATCTACTCCAAAATTTATAAATTTATATAGTTTATTTATATAAGAGTATGCTATTTCATGTGTCCAAATCACAATCTTAACCCTAAATTTAATAGAACAACAAAAAAATTATAATATAAGAAAAAGAATTAAACCTAACTTAAATGTTATTATCAGTTGAAGATAAACAATACTCTTGCACCGATCACCAATGTGTAAAAAAACACCATAAATCTTATAAGTTATTCTAAAATAATAAGTAATGCTTCATTTATTTATATATATATATATATATATATATATATATATATATATATATATATAGAAATTCTATAATATAATTCAATTATTAAAATATAATATTAATAGTAGTTATAACATAAAATTTATGAAAAACTAATAATCACAATATTTATAATATTTATAAATATATAGACAAAAAATAATTATATTATATATTCAATTTTAGATGGTTAGTTAATCATATTAATTTTAATACTAAATTAATTATTAACTAATTAATTTGATAATATTATTTCAAAACTATTTGATTATTGATTATATTAATTAAATTTTAGAGACGAATGTTGATAATAAGAACTCTAATATTTAGAGTTTAAGCCTAAATATATAATTAACTATATAATTTATTTTGAAAATTATAAATTTAGATATTATAATGTTGAAAACAAATATTCCAAGCTCTTAAACTAAGTCAATTTTTAATAATAAGTCTTAATTACTACCATCAATAACTAATATGCTAATATATTAATTATTTTTAAAAATACTCTCTAAATTTTATAAAATCTTCACTACTACATTCTTTATAGTGTTTTAATGAATATTTGATGGGTAACGCTAAACCGAGACCCGTTTTGGTTATAATGAGACCGCGTTATAATGAAACCTTCTTCAGCTATAATGAGACCTCAAATTTTACTAAAATACTCTTAATATAAAAACATTTTTCACCCAACTATCTCTTTTTTCTCTTTTCCCTTTTCTTTTTTTTATACTTAAGAATATAAAAACATTCTTCGCATCTCACCAATCAAAATCAGAAAATTATTTCTCTTCTCCAATTAATCTCTCTGTAGAGAACTCATTTCCTAATCAAAATCAACAATATCACCCCAAGCAGAAAAGAAGCCGACTGAGAAGAAGGTCGCCGAGAAATATCCCTTGCCGCCGTAGCAAGAAGAAACCAAAGGCCATAAAAAGTTACCAAAAAAAGCTGCCGCCAGAACTGATAAAAAGAAGAAACGATCCAAGAAAAGCGTCGAGACCTACAAGATCTACATCTTCAAGATCTTGAAGCAGGTTCATCCCGATATCGGTATTTCCAGCAAAAAGTCCAGACTGCGGTGAGGTTGGTGTTGTCTAGTGAATTGGCTAAACATGATGTATCTGAAGG
Source organism: Limnanthes douglasii subsp. nivea (assembly GCA_036936605.1). Classification (NCBI taxonomy): domain Eukaryota; kingdom Viridiplantae; phylum Streptophyta; class Magnoliopsida; order Brassicales; family Limnanthaceae; genus Limnanthes; species Limnanthes douglasii. Next base: position 141,079,755 of record JAUPFV010000002.1, on the reverse strand, counting down.
AATGAAGGCTGTTACAAAATTTACAAGTTCTTAGGTTATGGAATTTAGAGATTTAGGGTTTCTCGTTGTAAATTTAATTCAAACTTAGAAATCGATGTGTTGTTTTCTTTCTTGTGGGTTTGTTATTTGATTGATGTTTCTGATTTCGCTATTAATCAAAGATCTTGATTTCAAATATTGATTTTTTGATTTTTTTTTATAAAAAAAATTCAACTAGCGTCTTATTGCGCATAGAAACGAAGCATGGTACCTGAAACCATCTTAGACATTTGCAGATCCTCGATTCACCCAAAAATGTCGATCAAGCATATCTCTCGATTGCAAAATCAGTGCTCTGATTGGATTGCCAAAAGTGTATTAAGCTCTAAGAAAAGCACCTGAAACCATCTTAGACATTTGCAGATCCTTGATTCACCCAAAAATGTCGATCAAGCATATCTCTCGATTGCAAAATCAGTGCTCTGATTGGATTGCCAAAAGTGTATTAAGCTCTAAGAAAAGCACTCAGTTCAGTTCATCAATCCTCTGAATGAATTGCGTAGTATTTAGTATTACTCTTCTGGAAAGCCTTGGGCTAGGTTTTGTCGCCTGATTTGGCGAAGTCAATGAAGCACTGATTCATTTTGAAATCATTTGTTGCATTTTGAAATCATTTTGAATTTTGGGACATAAGCTTTGTTTTTAGCACTTTAATCCTTATTTTGTTATTTTGTTCAAATTGCTCCCCAAACATTTGTATTGTTTTCAATTAAGTAATAAAGCTTTTATAGTTGCTTAAAAAAAAGTAGAGGAGTTAATTTTCTTTTAAATTTTTCTTTTTTAATTTTTTAAAATATATTATTATATTAAATATTACTTATTTTATCAATTATTTTAATTTAAGAGCTATAAAAAATATTTATGTATAATCAATTTATTTGATATTAAAAATAAAATTAATAGACCAAAATTATATTTTATTAATTACTTTAATTTTAGAGATATACAAAATTGTGTATGACATATTTGATATAAAAATAAAAATATAATAGATTAGAGTTAGATTTTATATTCAACTTTTTAAAAATATTATTCTGATATATTTAATTATTATTATAATTATATTTGGAGATTTGTTATAAAATTGATTATCACACATAATTGTTATAAGTGTTAAACACAAAATCGGAGCTTGACAATGTCCGCATTATAACCCAGACACTTGCCTCTCAATCGAAACTAAATACAACCCAGACACCCGCCTCATAATCGAGTTCGAGCTATGGGATTTTTCTGGTAAGTTTTTTTATTACCGTAAATCAATCGCTAATCTTCCTCCAAATCTACGGTAATAAAAAAATTAATAAAAAATTTTATCAAAAACATCCGATTGCTATAACGATAACTCGATTAAGAGGTGGATGTCCGCATTATATAAAATACTAATCTATATCTAAATTAAAACAGATTTCTATATTTTTATTTTTAACAAAATTAGAGAAATTTTATTGCTTTGGTCAAATTACAAAGGGTTACAAAGTTTGAGGACTAAAAAGCAAGTCCCATTAGAATGATCCAAAACGGTATAACTTCTAGCGTTTCACACTTTTAATAAACCATTAAAAAACCCTAAAGTCCCAAATCGAGCACAAATCGACTCTCAGACCTTAGAACTTTAACCCTAGTAGCTCCCAAAAGCATAAACACCTCCAAATTCCAGCGACTCCAACTGATCAAACCAACAAATCTATCACTCTCAGTGGATTCAACTACCCTATGTAGCCAACACCCAAACTTTCCATAAAGTCCCAAATCGAACACAAATCGACTCTCAGACCTTAGAGCTTTAACCCTAGCAGCTCCCAAAAGCATAAACACCTCCAAATTCCAGCGACTCCAACTGATCAAACCAACAAATCTATCACTCTCAGTGGATTCAACTACCCTATGTAGCCAACACCTAAACTTTCCAACAGAATGATGGAGAGAAATTCAGGTGGAGCTTCGAACTCGCTCCATTTGATTTTCTACTTACATCGAATCATCCATTTAGAGATCCAATCAGCCGCTCTGTTTTGGATTCTAGGGATGAATTTCAGAGTCATTTCCGGTAAGAGAAGGCTTCGACAGATCGTCAACCATGATTTCAGGTGAATAGGGTAAGTTCTGTAAGCTATGAAATCTACTAAGCTTTTACAATATGATTCTATATCTGCATCTTTAATATTTTTTTTCGACATAGAATCAGTCCATTAACTAAAGCCTTTATTTCAGCAAGGATCGGGTACACTTTTTGATAGTGTAGCCTTTGCATGTTATCAGATCCTCTTTAGTGTATCTGAGAACAAAGCCAGAACAAAGCCAGAAGCAGCTTCTCCATTCGAAGAAATAACGGCGTGGATATTCAACTTATATCGACCACCAGCACCATGGAGAGCCCATTTCAGATAAGTCATTTTTATTTCCGGTAATCAAATCCAAACTTTACTTTAGACCTTTAGTCCGGTGTTTATTAGTAATTTTGTTTGAAATTCCAATACCTTGAATAATTTTATACACACAGTGTATACACATAGTGAATAAGTGACTCAGAAGTAGAATTGATTTTTTTAAAAAAAATTCTCAGCATAACAGATTTCTATATTATTCTTATATATTTTATTATATATATATATAATACTAAACTATATTTAAATTAAAAAAAATTTCTACGTAATTCTTATCATTTATTTTATTCTATATATATATATGATTAAAAATGTAAATATATTATTTATTTCTTATTATATATAAAAACCAATTCATATTATTTTAATATAAATATAGATATTATTTTAATATAAATATAGATATTATTTTAAAAAATAATATAAATTTATATATAAATTTGATACGGATTTTTTTTGGTATATATTAATTATTTTCAGAAGACCATCAATTTATTTTTATTATATTTTGGTTATTATTATTTTATTATAATCTTGTAAAAGGTTATTACTCTCGTATAAGGGTGGAAGCGACTTTTAAATATAAACTATATAAAAAATAAAAAACCTATATTAAAAAATAATTATAAATTCAGAAAATATAAATATACTTATTAATTACTAAAAGATTGATCTTTATATTTTTTCCAATAATATAGAGGTCTTTGAGTAATTATTATTTTACTTTTAGAATCAATAATATTTTATTAATTATATTCTTTTTCCGTAAACTAATTCTATAAATTATAAATATATGAATCTTCAAGTTTTGTTTTAAATTAAATTATATTGTCTATATATACTCTCAATCATAATTTCTAAATTTTATTTGAATCAAATTTAAGTTGGTTTAGCCAACCCGAATAGTAAAAATAATGTTTTGTGGATCCGTACCGGTTCATCCCTACTTTACATAGTTATTTTTTTTGAAAAAATTTATAAAATAATAAATTTTTTTAAAAAATGTTTTATATTTTTTTATATTTTTTTATTTAACAACTATGCTTATAAATTTGAAAGAAATAACTGTTATTGTATTTAAAATTCAAAATTGAAACCGATTCAAATAATTATTAATTAGTTCTTTTTAAATTAATTAATTATAATGACATTAACTTAAATTGTTAACTTATACCATCGTGTTTTATATTTTTATTTTTATTTTTATTTAACAACTATGCTTATAAATTTGAAAGAAATAACTGTTATTGTATTTAAAATTTAAAATTGAAACCGATTCAAATAATTATTAATTAGTTCTTTTTAAATTAATTAATTATAATGACATTAATTAAATTGTTAACTTATACCAGCGTGGACAATTAATTTAATCTACGTATTAAAAGATAACTAAAAGATAATTAGTTCTTTTATATTTAGGAGAACGAACAAATGAGAGGTAGCGGGGTTAATTTTTTTTTTTCAATTATCTTTATTCGTTTTTTAAATATATTATTATATTACATGTTACTTATTTTATCAATCATTTTAATTTAAGAACTATAAAAAAATATTTGTGTATAATCATTTTATTAATTATTTTAATTTAAGAGATATATAAAATTGTGTATACTAGCAAGTAGGCCTATTCTCTATTAAAATAGAAAAATAATGGATTAGAGTTAGATTTTATATTTGAATTTTTAAAATATTATTTTGATAAATTTAATTATTATAATTATATTTTGAGATTTAAGGTAGACTCTTTTATAATAGATAAACTATTTTATGGTTTAATATAGTTCGTAGTTTTTATGCTATTGTTTTAGATCTAGGATTTACTTTACGCACTCGTGGAGATTCTATTTGTATTTTAGAAACCATTTTCATTTGATATTGGTAATGATATAGGTAAAGTAAAAGAGGAGAATAAAATATTGAGAAGTCATTTTAAATCGTAAATATAGTTGATAGATTAGTGGCAACGAGTTTTAAACTTTTCATCTAGTATTCTTATATTTTGTTTTCAAGTTCAGCACCGTCAACTTACTGTTCATGGAGGCATAGGCGATGTCAGTTGGGACGAGAAACCACCCATAATATATCATCCGGAGGAAGCGATTGCAGCTTCGAAATTGGACGGACGACATGTTTTTGTGAGTGCGCTATGCTAATATTGGACATCAAAGGTTCAGTCCACCAACCAGACTCTAAATCAATGAGAATACCCACGCTGCCAACATTATGTAGTATAGCATAAAACGGTTTATTAGTTGTCCTTGTGTAAACCCAGACTGAGTTTCACAAATACATCTCTTCAGAAGCAAGTGCTCTTGACAGAAGAGTTGCAGACTCTGTTTTAAGCAGGGTAGCGAGATCGATTACAATCAAAGTTTCAATCCTACTAGAACCACTAATTTCTATTGGATTCAAACCTAGTAAGGAAAAATAGTTCTCGCCATAACTAATAATCTTAAGAGTGTTGCTTCAACAACCAACAAACACCCGAAGCTTTGAATAAGACGTCCTCTTTGAAGTTTGGAACATATACAAGACTATTTACGCAAAGACAACTAATAAACCGTTTTATGCTATACCAGCGTGGGTATTCTCATTGATTTAGAGCCTGATTGGTGGACTGAACCTTTGATGTCCAATATTAGCATAGCGCACTCACAAAAACATGCCGTCCGTGCAATTTCGAAGCTGCGATCGCTTCCTCCGGATGATATTCGTGCGTTGTGTGATACTATTGTCGACGAAGTTAAAAAACTTACAAGATATAATAGGGTAATGGTCTACAAGTTTCACGACGACAGTCATGGCGAAGTAATATCGGAATCCGTTAGACCTGATTTAGAACCTTATTTGGGTTTGCATTATCCCGAAACTGATATCCCTCAAATTGCCCGTTTCTTATTTCAACAAAACCGTATTTGGATTATATATGATTTTAGATCCGAGCATGTAAGGGTCATACAGAGCGAAGAGCTTAAGCAACCTATATGTCTAGTCGGATCGACCCTAAGAGCACCCCATCGTTGTCACATGCAATATATGGCCAATATGGGTTCTATAGCATCATTCGTCATGGCAATAATAGTTTTCCATAAAGACGCGACTAAACTCTGGGTCTGATCGTATGTCACCACATGTCCCCACGTTATTTGGCTTACCCTATTCGTTATGCCTGTCAAACCCTTACCCAAGCTTTTAGTGTCCAACTTTACTTGAAACTTCAACTAATCGCGGAGTTAGCGGAGAAAAAGATTATGAAAACACAAATTTCATTGCGTGACATGCTTATTCGAAATAATCCATTAGCTGTTGTGACGAGTCACCTAATATCATGGATCTCGTGAAGTGTGATGGAGCCGCGATGTATTATGGTCAAAACGTTTGGTTGTTAGGTATAACTCCGACCGAAGCACAAGTAAAAGATATTACAGTGTGGTCACTGGCTAATCACGGTGAGTCAAGCACAATAAGCACCAATAGTTTGGCAGATGCGGGTTATCCCGGTGCAGCTTCATTGGGGGTGATATTTGTGGCATGGAGCGCCTGAATATTTTTTGTTCTGGTTTAGATCAAACACCGCAAAAAAAGTTAAATGGGGGAAGGGTGTTCGCCCTCAAGAAAATGATGACGACGAGAAAATAGGACCAAGAACTTCATTTAAAGCTTTTCTTGAAATAAGCAGAGCTAAAAGTTTGGCTTGGGAGGTACTTGAAATGAATGCTATTTCCTCCTTACAACTTATATTAAAAGATTTGCTGCAAGATTCCAAGAGAAGTGTTTCAGAGACAGTGGTGTCTCTGCCAAAAAGGGATGAGCTGGGTTAGGTGGCTTCCGAAATGGCTAGAGTGATCCAAACAGCCATAATCCCTATTTTTCGTGTTGATTTAGCGGGTTGTATCAATGGTTGGAATTCAAAAGTAGCCGAGTTGACCGGTCTAGAAGTTAGCCATGCTATGGGAAAATCTTTGGTTAATGAAGTGGTTCACAAGGAGTCTCGCAGACTTGTGCAAAATCTTATATCAAGTGTTTTACAAGGTACACCTTTATTTGATTACTTAAGACAAAAGATATCATATTTTATTCTACTATGGTCTAGTTAGATGATAACTTTATAAACTAGTTTCAAAATAAATTAATATAAATTTATAAAAATAAATCATGTTTGGTGACTATTAATAAAACACATGTTAAAATAATAATAATAATAATATTAAAATAAAAACAACATTATAAAGCTAATGCATTGGTGACACCAAATTACCTATGGGTCTTCCTCATATAATAACAGTTTAGATCTAATTTTTACTCTTTGAATTTTCAGTCTCATTATTTCTTTTTCTTTGAAAAATAATAGTGGTATAAGTCTTTTCAATATTATTCAGGTGTGGAGAACAAAAACGTTGAGATACAACTTAGAAATTTTAAGTTGGATTCCACGACCACAGTTGTACACTTGTTGGTTAATGTCTGTGCAAATAGAGATTACACAAATAAGGTTGTTGGTATATCCTTTGTGGGCCAGGACATCACATACCAGAAAAATGTGATCGATAAATTTATCTGCGTATCCATTGATTCCTCCAATGTTCTTTACCGATGAGAACACTTGCTGTTGTGAATGGAATCCAGCCATGGAAAAGCTCACTGGCTTCAAAAAGCGTCAGGTCATAGGCAAAGTAGTCCACGGAGAAGTTTTTGGAGGGTTATTATGTCGTCTCAGGTCTCAAAACATGCTAAGGGATCTTATGATCTTGTTTTACCAAGTGTTTAGCGGTCAAACTACAGAGAAGTTTCTGTTGGGCTTTTACGACGCTAAGGGTGAATATGCGGAGGTTTATTTAACCACAAGCAAGAGAATTAATGAACGTGGCGATACCGTTGGATGTTTATGTTTAGTTCAGGTTAATGATTCTGGACCCTCGGACAAAACCTCGCAGGTCGACCACGAGCTTAGACAGTTGGCTTATTTAAGAAGAGAAGTTAAAAATCCTTTACGTGGAATCCAACTTACACATGGACTTTTGGAAACTGCATTTAGGACCGAAACTCAAAAGCAAGTTCTGGAAACAAGTCATGCTTGTCAGAGACAAATATTAGCCGTGATCGAGGGTTTGGATTTAAAAAGTATCGAGGATGGGTAAGTTTTTTAATAGACTCTTTCGAAGTTATTTGCATCTATATTCTTCCTAGATTAAAGCTATCTAACTATTTATTTGAGCGATGATATTAGTATTGATTTATTGCAGCACCTTGAACTTAAACATGGAAGAATTTGTGTTCGAGAGTGTACTCAATGTAATAGTTAGCCAAGTAGTGCTTATGTTGAAGGAAAGAAATGTTGATCTTGTACACAATGTTCCAGAGGAAATCAAAACACTCTCGGTCATTGGCGATAAAATAAGACTTCAAATGGTTTTATCGCATTTTCTACTTTGTGCTGTCGATTATGCCCCTTACTCGAATGGCTGGGTGGAGATCAAGATCCAATCTGTTCGCGGTTTAATACAGGAGGAGAATAACTATATCCAAGCTGAGCTCAGGTACTAATACCATGTTTAAAATGTCTTTTGGTGGCATACGCTAGTTACTAATTTTAATATTTTTCGTCGTTTGTAGGATAATTCACCCTGGTGAAGGTCTTCCTTGTACTCTCGTTGAAGAGATGTCGGGATGTGGAAATGAAGCGAAGAGTACAGCAGAAGGAATAGGGTTAAAGATGTCTAGGAAACTACTGAATCGAATGAATGGTGATGTCGAGTATGTTAGAGACCAGAGCTTAAACTTATGTTACTTCATTATCAACTTTCAACTTTTGACAAAAACAGAACCTGAAGAAATGGATGAAACCAAATAATTCGGACGAGGGATCGATATGGTGCAGGACTTGGTCTAGTTAGAGCAGGTAATGTGTGTTGCTCTCTAATGTTTAATGCGGTGATGATGTTTTTCATAAAATGAAGCGCATTGCATACATGCACTCATATAACATTTCAAAAGTTACTTTCGTGTTGTTTCTTTGAAGTACTATTAGTATCATGTAATGTAGAAGTCCTCAAGCTATGGTTTGTAACGAATCCTTGTTAGTTGTGTTGAAACGATAAGTACTCTTCGTATTACCAGATTGTTTCGCCTAGTTCATTTTGTATCACTAGTGCGGTTGTGTGTATATATATATATATGCGTCGTGGATTCGCCTATTTTCAAATAGATATTAAACGTACAATAATTTAAACCCCCGATTATCTGAAATTAGAAGGCACAATAATAGATTTACATAATATTTGTAGTCATCTTAACCTATTCAGATTGATTGGATATGTTGTAAAAGCTATAAATTTTCCGAAATGTACAAATATCCCTTCTTGTTAGCAGAAACTTTGAACATATTCTTCACAAATATATGGATAAAAAGAGGACCGAAGAATGCTAATCGTAGTCGTATCAATTTTGGAAATTAGGGAATTAAACTTAAGTGAGGTGTTAGTTTTTTAAGAGTATTTACATACCTTCGTGACTTCATCTCTTTACGGGTCTCATATGAAGAAGTCAATGAACTCATGTTCCGTCTAACGAGTCCAAAAACTATAGCATTAGATTTAACTATAGCATTAGATTTAGCCCTGGGCATATGGTTATGGAACCGAACCGAAATAACGGGTTCGGTTCCGGTATCTTATAAATATCCGCATGGTTTTTTATCTTAAATATCTACGGTTTTCGATTCGGTTCGGAACCGAGAACCGAATAGTACCCATAAGAACCGAATAGGCAATAGTACTTTTGAATATTCATGGTTTTCTGTTTGGTTTCAAACGGTTTTTTTTGCTACAAAGTAACCATTTGGTTTTTTTTGGGTTCCGTTCCAAACAGTTCTTTTGGTTAGAAAGTAACAATTTGGTTCTTTTCAGGTTCAGTTTCAAACAGTTTTTTTGGTAGAAAGTAACATTTGGTTAGAAAATAACAATTTCGTTCCTTTCGGGTACGGTTCCAAACGGTTCTTCTGTTTACAAAGTAACCAAACCGAAACCCGAATGTAACCGAACCGCAACCGAACCGAATTAAATTTTAATCAATTTCTAAATGGGTACTAGTTTTAAAAAACCGAAAGAATAAAAAACCGAACCGAATCGAATTTTAATCGGTTAGTAAATGGGTACTAATTTTAAAGAATCGAAAGAACCGAGAATCGAGAGAATAAAAAGTCCTAATTAGATTGTATGATTTTCTTTTATCTAAATTAGTATTTAGGTATTTAATTCATGATATTATTATGTTTCGCATGTAGTCCCACCTATTTTAATATAATTAATTGGCCGGTGTTTTTGGATAATTAAATATTATTTTATAATAGTTAGTATTCTAGATGTATATCAATGAAATATTTCAATTTAACATATTTTTATATTTTTTCATTTTTTTTATTTAGATTATTTCGTGTACGGAATGTGTCTTTCATTCTTATGGTTAACGTCTAATTCAAAATATTTTATCATTTTAGACAAGAGTCCATGGAAAAAATAAGAAATTAGATACATATTATGTGTGATCTCTAAATAAATGATATTATGGGGGAAGCTATTTCCTCCATAAGATTTATTATTTCCTCCGTTTCCAATTTTTAAAAAAATACTCAACATTTGCTTTTACTTTTTTGTCCTCAATTTACTTTCTAATTTATATTTTGAGGCCACTATCCAACCCTTATACCAATAAACATATCATTAAGTCAAATTACAGCCAATATATATCATTTAACTTCTAAAATTAAACCCTAAAAACAAAAAAAAAACTCAAATTTCTTAAAAATTAATCATGAAAAAGGAAGATACTCCAACCAAAGATCCAAACACCTCAAAAGATCCAAACACCTCAAAACATCACCAAATCAACCAAAAAGACAATTTAATCTTATAAAAATGGCAACAAACAAATATTAGAGAGTCAGAAATAATAAACAAGTTAATTTTTTTTATTCATATTGTACATTGTTCGTGTCAAGTAGTATGTTATCAATATATAAAACTAAATAATATATTTTATTCATATTGTATTTTTTATACATGTAATGTTCCACATAATTCATCTCAAACTTCGTATACAATTATAACTTTTATAAGGTTTTGGTACAATTGATGAGATTAGCTCAAAGATTGATCTTTTTAGCATGCACACCATTGATTTGGATCATCATAAACAAAGTTTTCGGGTTACTTTATATAAAGTGTTTCCTAAATGTATCCATAAATATAATCTTAACATCCATATGATGAAGCTCTAAATTAACATGCGCAAGCAGAACCATGATAATTTAAACTAAAAAATATTGTATAATAAACAATGTCTTCACGTTTATAATATTTTATTATAATACGAGCTTTATGTGTTTTCCAGTTTCATAAAATATCATGCTTGGTTTTAAAAATCCATTTAAAACCAATTGATTTCATGCCTTTAACTAATAGGATAATACCTTGTACTTAATTATTTAATTGTCTTGCATTGATTTATACTCAACAATCACTGTCTCAGTCCATAGTCTAGAGTTTGAATTCTTGATTGTGTTTCGGAAGTTGATAATATCGTCTTATAGAATCTTACAAGATTTCTCATATTCATTGTAATTTGAATGTATGACACATCTTCTCTCTGTCGTATCTATACAACATAGGCTCATCGGGTTGCGTAATTTATTGAGCGTGTTGAGTTAAATCACCATAAACAACATCAATAATTTGTTTTGGAGAAAAATTTAAACATATATATTAGGTAATGAACTTTCTAGCATATTGGACACGACGGAAAACTAAATGTAATTAACATATTGATGTTAAAAATAAAATAAATTTGATTTATTTTTTCCTCAAAAATTGTATTGTTATATGAATTGTTCCTCCATAATGTATATCCTAATAAAAATGATATTTCTCATCTAAAACATTATACGTTTACCTGGAGAGTAAAGTTTACAACCTCATATATAGTCTAAAAAACCTATAAAATGAGAGCTTAGGGTTTTGGATTTTATCTTTTACTTGCTCGTCCATAAGGTTTTGTCTCAGCTAGGCATGCTAAATGTACAAGTGTTTTAAACTTGGGCTTTTCCCAATAAACATCGCGTACATCATTTTAGTAGCTACTCTATTAAGAAGATATATTACACACTTAATAGTTTTTTTTTCTTCATAGTGAAAGTAGAGAAGACGTATGAGTGATCATTCTCCAAACTATTTTATGTAATGTGCACTTTTTTCACTTGGATACATCATTCTTTGTGGAAAATAAGATGGTTTCAGGTACCATGCTTCGTTTCTATGCGCAATTAGATTGATCAGAATCAAACTGAGTGAATCATACTTTTTTATGATCGAGTTTCTCAGTTACTAGTTTATTTCTTAATAGAAAATTATACAAATTACTGGGTCCACAGATTACTTCATTGTAATATAATTTTGTAAAAAAAAATTGGCTCTTCGACTAGTATGATTCATTCTTTTTACGCTAATGAAAGGTCGGAAAGTTCTACAAGGGGATATTAAAATATAATTAAAAAATAGAGAAAAGTTTTGTTAAAGAAGAGGAAGAAAATAGTTAGATTTTAATGTAATTCATTCTTTGGGTATTAGATTAGTTTTAGAGAGAAGTTTGGTTGGAGAAGATGAAGAGAATTGTTTAGATTTTTGTCAAAAACTTGGTTTTATATGATGAGTAAAATGATCATTTTACATAAAGTAAAATAAAAAGTTTGATTTAAGGTCTCATTATAGCCAAATGGGGTCTAGATATAGCCTTACCCATATTTGATTGTCTTATTTATTTTAAGGTGCTATAAAACTAAAAAACTAAAAATAAATAAATATAGATTTATTATAAAAATTACAAAAATTCTAATAATTGGATTATAAATCGTTGCATGTAGTCAACAATTAACCCACCAACGTTGAAAAGTCTGATTTTGCTCTCCCCTCTCTCCTCCCCCAACGGTAACTTTTAGGAAACTGTTCTTGAGAAATCATCTTCAATGGCCATTGATTCTTTTGATTAATGGCTTCATTGAGCAGCTCTCACTCCTGTCTTGTGTCTGAAACCCCTCTTCCATGCCTTGAGCCACTCCAACCACCCTCTCACAATGCCCAATCCATTCTTTATGTCACTTCTCCCTGGGTTTCTGCTGGGTATGCTGGTCCAACCACTCACACCATTATCCTTTGGATTTCTTGGAGCAGAAGAGTGTTTTTCCTCCAAGCCATGGTGGAGATTCAGCCACCTCCTTCTCACCTCTTGTTGCACAAGCAACCTCTATTTCCTTCTCTCCTTCACTTATTAATCTGCTGGTCAAAAACAGGTAACCATGGTAAGATATTTAGCAGATACTCAGAAATTCGAATAGGAAGACACTGTAATTTGTCTAGTTCTTTGGCTAAGCCAGTTAGCATCCTCTCCATCTCTAGTTTATATACACTAACCAAATACTTCCCTCATCAATCCTCTCAAATCCTCACTCTATGCCCTGAGCTCACCTCTCTCCTTCTTTTGACAAAACTTCAACCCCACTTTCCTTTCTACCCTTCTTCTAAGGTAATTCAGACCTATTATATGCTTTACTGGATTACCTATTACCTTAACCCTACCCCGATTCTAATCTGCGCCCAAATCTCTAGACTAGTCCCTTTCTCTAGCATACACTCTGTTCTAGCAACCCAAAGTACTAGCTCACCTACGTCAAGTCTCTATCCCCCCTCCCATCCCAAACAATTCATCTATATACACCCTCCTCTACCCTTTTAATACCCCATCACCCCAAGCAAAAACAACAACAACTCTCAACAAATTTCTCAACCAGCTCAAAACTCTTATCAGTCCACCCTAACTGAAATCACCTATCCTTATCCAACTACTCAAATTTCACAAAACTCTTACCTGATGGAACCTGCCCCTGTCTCTTTGAGGCCCTTCAAACCCTCCGGTCTGCCTGGTACCTTCTCCCCTATCAAAACAACCAGCTTCTCATCCTCTTTAGCTGCTTTCCCATCTCATCCATCTCCTTCCTCACCTCCCCCTACCTCAGGAACTGCCCAAATCTCTCAATCCTACACTGCTCCACCTGCACACCACATATCACCATTCCATGAGTCCTATGTCAAGGACGTCCTAGCAAAGGCCAGATTACATATGGAATCTGGCCAGGGACACACAATTTTCCAAAACGATTCTATGAAAAACTTGGGATACTTCTTACCTGATGAAGAAACCAACCTCCACCTGCTCCCCTCCATCCAGTTCTCTTCTGCCTCTCATGGGATCAGTCAGCCTCACCTAGGAAACTTTTCCTCTGTCACTAGTACCCCCACCCTTACAGACTCTGATTTGGGCTTCTATTCTAATCTGGTGGCAGCCATAGAAGAGCTTCCTTGTCACCCTCTCCCTGAGTCCATTGCCCTGACCTTAGCTCTGGGACAGAGCTCCAACCCTCAAGCCCTCCACCAACTGCATCCTTTCGACCAAAGCACTGTCCAGCCCTCTCGAGTTGTTCTGTCTGAAGCCTCCCCCATCACAGGATATGCGTCGCCGTCCTCCTCAAAGAACAACTACCGTTCTGGGTATGAAGGCTCACCCTCTGCTTGCTCAGGAAGACGCTCTTTGCAGCCATCGTCACCCAGTCGCCTACCATTATCGTTTTTGGCTCTGAAGGCGACCATCGCAATCTGTCACACCAGCGACCTCCCAGGCGATTTCCTAGGCAATGAATCCGTAAACCCCGATGGCATCCAAACTGTGAATCGCTCTAACCCCGTCATCTGCCCCACCATCGTCTTCCCTTGCGACCCCCTGGGGAAAGAAAAAGAAATAGACCACCACCATCCTCGCGATTCCCTGGGCAAAGAAAAAGTAACCGACTAACACCATGGTACGATATAAAGCTCATATTAACGTTGGATCATGCTGTCAATATATGTTTATTAAGTATATTTGCGAATATATTAACAAAGGCTCAGATAGAGTTCGAGCAGTATTTGAAGAAGAGAAAACTAATGAATTTTTTGCGCATCTTAATTGTCGATATTTATGCCCGTATGAATCTGTTTGGCGAATATTCCAGTTTCACATACATTCGAGGCATCCTTTTGTTGAAAGATTACATGTACATTTTCCTTTGCAGCAAAATATTATATTTGATTTTATTGTGACTCTTCAATCAGTTATTAACAAGCCAGGTGTTGAAAATTCAATTTTAACAAGGTGGTTTGATGCAAATAAACAATATAAAGAAGCTCTTATGCTATCATATGCAGAATTTCCCACAAAATTTATATGGGATGCTCATGATAAAATTTGGAAATTGAGAAAAAATGTAAATGTATAGGTAGATTAGCATATGTACATCCAACGTCGGGTGAACTACATTACTTAAGAATGTTATTAAATTTTAAAAAGGGAGCTACCAGTTTTAATGACATCAAAACTGTCGATGGAATATACAATCTAACTATCAAGATGCATGCAGAGCCCTAGGTATGTTAGGTGATGATAAATAATGGGATGATGCTTTAAAATAGGTTACAAAAATAGCTATATGCTCTGAATTAAGATATTTATTTGTTACTATAACTTTATTTTGGGATGTTGCAAATCCTAATTGTTAGAGATATAAGGCCTAAGCCCATTATCCCATATAGTTTATCTATAAATAATAGATTTAGACTCTATGAAATACACACTTTCTAAATAATACAAAACCCTAGCCGTTCTCTTTTCTCTCTTTTGTTCATTATTTAAGATGGTATCAGAGCCAGGTTGATCTGATCGGGGAACCGTCGCGATCCCCCTGTTTTGTAGATCTACCAGGTATTCAATTTCGTATTAGTATTGGATTTCGGTTTAGAATTGGATTTATTTGAAAATCTTGGATTTATTTGGAAATCTTGGATCTGTTCGACAATTTTTGGATTATGTGTTGGTATTGATCTTGACAGAGCATGTTAAAATCCGATAGAGAGTTATATTATTGTTGGACTTTGATATTGTTTTGGATCTGATTTTGTGTGATTTACAAATTTTTTTATCTTGTTTTTCGATTGGATTTGTGTTGGAAATTTCGATCTGCCTTTCGTCAGAATAGCTATAGTTTTCGGTTTTCGGATCTGCTGTGTGCAGCTCCAATAAAACGGTCCGATCAAAAGGCAAACGATATCCGTTTTTACTGAATTTTGGAGAGCATGTTCAGGACATCCAACCCTTCAATATTGATGAGTCCGAATTCGAAGAGCTCCCCGGAAGGGTAGTCCAAAGTAAATCACCCCGTAAATTCGGACAGACTCCATGACTTCAATTCGGACAGCACTGATTGAACCGGACAGGTGATCTTGAACACTGCAAGCATAAGGCAGTTCGAACTATGACTAAAGTACTAAAAAACCTAATCACTATCTGACTAAGCTACCTGTACATCTACTTAAACTCATGGGTCTTTAAACATGACCCGGGTCCATTAAACTTGACCCGAAAGCCCATAAGGGCCCAAATTTCACACTATAAATGCCCAACCACCAGCATTAACTATGGGTAAGAAAAATTAACTGCTGCCAGGCTGCTTAATTCTCTCTCCACCCTTGAAACACTTTGAAACACTCTGAAATATCTTAAAACACCCTTAAACACCACCACACCACCGTGAAACACCCTTACGCCGCCTTAAAACTCCACTTAAAATTACCAGCCTACCCTCAGGCTACTTTTATCCTCACCAAATTGGCGACCACAGTGGGAGGCGACGGTGCCTGAATCAAACATTCAAAACCAAGTAAAGGAATTCTGTTCGAATGAATCCGGATAATCCAGAGCTTCCACCAGCTTTGCTTGAAGTGGTGGAAGAGAACGATGAATATACTGTCCAGGAGCGTGACAGGTTGAGGGTTGAAATAGAAGCTCTGAGGGCTGAGAAGGCCAAGATGGGCATGAAGGAAAAGTCCAAAGCATCAGTTGCTCATCGTTCTGATAACCCTCGAGAGCATGAGGCTTCGAAGACTCATATGAGCACTAAAAAGACACATGCCAGTTCTAAAAAGTCTCACCGGTCCAAGCCTGTGGAGAGTTCTGACTCAAGCTCAGAGTCTTCGGACAACTCTTCGGACAGTGAGGGAAATGAAAAGTCCTTGTCCTCCAGCAGTGACGAGGGGCGAACCAGGAAAAAACAGAAGCAAGTTAAAAAGTATTCTAGAAAAAGAGATCGCTATGGAAGAATGAAAAGGCATATTGGAAAAGGGTCGTCTCACCGGAGGCATGTAGACCGGATGCTGATGGATCCTTTTGCCTTCCATGATGAGCCAGGTATCTTTGCAACTCCTAATGATGATACCGTGTTCAGTCGTGGAAGGAATTGGAGGCAGTCTCCACTGTCTTCTAAAATCCTATCCGGAAACCTCCCCAAGAGGTTTGATAGCACAAAGATGGAGAAGTATGATGGTAGTACTGATCCGGACAATCATCTGGAGCAATTCAAGAACTTCATGATGAACTTTGATGATGATGATAAACTACTCTGCAGGGCATTCTCCCAGTCCTTTACGGGGAGTGCTCTGAAGTGGTACAACAGCCTTCCTCAGGGTTGTATCAGAGACTTTGATACCTTTTGGGTGGCCTTTCGAAGGCAATTTGTGGGGAGTAAGGAGCTCAAGGGTAATAGAGATACCATAATCCATTGTGCCCAAGAGCCAAATGAATCGTTGAAAGAATACATAAGTCGTTTTGTGAACACAAAGAACGGGCTGGCTGATTGCTTTGAACAAGTGGCAATAGCATCCCTGAGACAAGGTTTGAACCCGGGCAACCTGGCCGATTCAGTAACAAGGAAGAAAGCCATGACCTGGGGTGGATTGCTGAATCAAGTCGGCAAGCAAATAAATGTTGATGAAACGAAAAAGACCAGGGTGCACAGGCAGGTGAGATCCACCCCGGTGACACCAACTCCAAATCAAAACCAGTCCGGAAACAAAGCTAGAGAGACCGGACAGGGGCATGGAAGAGGAAAAGCTCAGTCTCAACCAGCTGCTCCTGCACAAAGTCAGCAGTCTAGAAACAAAAGGGGGCCGTGGGTCCAACCGGAGTGGTTTGCAGAGCTCAAAGAAAGTGTGGCAACCATTTTCGAAAAAACTAAAGATGAAGTACACTACCGGAGACCGGCAACCTTGCAGTCTCCTAGAGAACATCGAAACAGTTCTTTTTGTCAATATCACAATGATATTGGCCATACTACTGATGATTGCATAGCCTTGAAACAAGAGGTTCAGAACCTGATTAAAAGAGGGAAATTGGGTGCATACGTTAAAAGAAGAGGAGGCAACAGGCCTGACAACACTCACCGGGCTGGTCCGGTTAATGCTGCCCCAGAAGGGGCTATGGTGATCATTGAAAGGTTTGATGTGGAATCTGAATATTTGGATCCTGATCCAACAAGGAACAGAGTGGGTGCAATAGAAGAGCGTTCCAGGACGGTCTCCGGGCTCATTAAATTCTTTGAGTCCTTGACAATTTTCGGAGGGGACACTGTAACGGCTCCTACCACTTCATCAAGAAAAAGGCATGTTCATAATTTGGCTACCCAACTAGAAGGGGGCATGACCTCTTATCAATCGTCAAGTTTATTCCCATTCATTGTCTTTGATGGGGATGATTTGAGAGACATTGCTGGCCCACATGAAGATGCTGTTGTCATAGGAGCATCGATAGGGGGCAATGAGATAAGGCGAATCCTGGTAGATACTGGGAGCTCTGCCAATATCCTTTTCCTAGATACTTATAAGAAAATGAAAAATCCAGCTGTGATTCAAAAGTCAGACAGATCGATTGTAGGCTTCACGGGCAGCTCAGCTGATGTAATCGGTGAGTTCGAAGAAGAAGTATTGTTGGGCAGAGGCCCTTTCAAGAAAACGGTCAGAATACTTTTCATTGTGGTGGACTGTCCCACTTGTTACAATGCTATTCTAGGGAGATCTTGGCTTTCTAGGATGCATGCAGTGGCCTCAACAGTCCATCAGTGCCTAAAATACGCTGTTCAGGGGCAGGTTGGGGTTGTCCGGAGCAGTCAAAAAGTTGCAAGAGAATGCTATGCCACTGCCTTGGCTCCACGAACGCTGGGGGCAGTCCGTTTAAATGACCAATAGCAGTTTGAGGGCCTTTCTGGGGGTGAGGGTGAAATTGATGACCCCAGAGAGACCCCCGGAGTGTTGATCCCAGTGGAGGAGGTTGAGACACACTGCTTGGAAGAAGGGAAATTTGTCAAGATAGGATCCAAAATGCCACAAGTATTGAAAGAAGAGATGTTAAAATTCTTAAAAGACCATCAGCACGTTTTTGCCTGGTGCAACGCTGATGTTACTGGAGTTCCATCAGAGGTGATTTCCCATCACCTATCTGTCCGGAGAGATGTGGCACCTGTGGTGCAAAAGAGGAGAGCTTTCTCAAAAGAAAAGGCTGATGTCATTGTACAAGAGGTTGACAGACTCACAAAGATGGGGCACATTAAAGAATCTCAGTATCCTTTGTGGACTGCCAATCCAGTCTTGGTAAAAAAGAAAAACGGTAAATGGCGAATGTGCATTGACTTCACAGATCTCAATCGAGCTTGCCCAAAAGACTTGTATCCGGTTCCCCGGATAGATCAGCTGGTAGATTCTACTTCTGGGAACAAGCTACTCTCCTTCATGGATGCTTTCTCCGGATACAATCAGATCCAGGTGGATCCAAGAGATCAAGAGCATACCACTTTCGTTACTGATAGAGGTTTACACTGCTACAAGGTGATGCCTTTTGGTTTGAAAAATGCTGGGGCTACTTATCAAAGGTTAGTCAATAAGGTATTTGCTGATCAAATTGGAAGAAATATGGAGGTTTACATTGACGATATGATGGTAAAAAGTGTGGATGAGCAGCTGCACTTGTCCGACCTCCAGAAGACTTTTGCCAATCTGGCCAAGGTAAATTTAAAGTTAAATCCTGAAAAATGTGTGTTCGGAGTACAGTCCGGGAAGTTCTTAGGGTATATTATAAGTGAGCATGGAATACAGCCTGACCCGGACCAACTCAATGCCTTGTTCCACATGGAGCCTCCACGAAACATTAAAGAAGTACAGCGGTTAACGGGGAGGTTAGCAGCTTTGAACAGATTCATCTCAAGGTCTTCGGACAGATGTGCTCCTTTCTTTCAAACTTTGAAGGGTGCAAAGGGTTTTGAGTGGACACCACAGTGTGATGAGGCATTCAATGAAATCAAAAAGCATCTGTCCTCCCCCAAGACCTTGTTCAAACCAGTCGACGGGGAGACTCTTTTTGTGTATCTGGCTGTTTCAAGCTGTGCCATCAGTGCTGTGCTAGTAAGGGAGGTTGATGGGTATCCTCATCCGGTATACTACATCAGCAAAAGCCTGATTGATGCTGAACGCCGTTACTTGAAACTCGAGAAACTAGCGTTGGCCTTGGTGATAGCTGCAAGAAAGATGAGGCCTTATTTTCAGGCTCATCCTATCGTTGTCCAGACATCCTTCCCTTTAAAGAATGTCCTTCAAAAAGCAGACATTTCAAGCAGAATGACAAAGTGGTCAGTAGAGTTGGGGGACTTCGACATAGACTTTGCTCCTCGAACAGCAGTAAAAGCTCAAGCTGTGGCTGATTTTCTGGTTGAATTCCATTCTGATAGGGACTCAGAGCAACCTGCTGATTCAAAAGACAAAAAAGTATGGATTGTCAGAACAGACGGGGGATCCAGTGCCATAGGATCTGGGGCAGGGATATGTCTCACTTCCCCTTATGGTGATAACATGTTCCAATCTATTTGTTTTGCTTTCAGGGCATCCAATAACGAGTCCGAATACGAAGCAGCTATAGCTGGGTTGAAGTTGGCTTACATCTGTGGAGCAAAAAGGGTCAAGCTACTAAGTGACTCCCAATTGCTCGTCCACCATGCTTTGGGCTTATCAGAAGCTAGAACGGAACAATTGATCAAATATTTAATTCTCTTGAAAAATGAGGCAATGAAGTTTAAAGCTGTTATCTATGAGCATATCCCCCGGGCAGAGAATGAGCTAGCGGACTCGTTGGCAACAATAGCATACACGGAGTCCTATCCATGGATCCATGTGCTTGAAAGTCCTTCTATTCAACTTAATGAAGGGGAGAAAGAGGAAATCTTTGAAATACAAGTAAATCAGCCTCGGGATTGGAGGTTCTCCTCTTATGCAGTATCTGTCCGATGGCGTCGTACCCTTGGATAAATCACAAGCCAGAACGTTAAAACACAAGGCTCGTGGTTTCATCATGATTAGAGAGGTCTTGTATAAGAAATCCTATAGCAAACCTCTCCTACGCTGTTTAGGAGATCATGAGTCACAGATGGTTCTCTCCGAATTGCATGATGGTGAGGGATCAGCCCATTGTGGATTTAGAGCATTAACAAGAAGAGTGCTTCTCTCCGGATATTATTGGCCATCAATAATGAAAGATGCTAAGGAGCTGGTAAGAAGGTGTGACCCATGCCAGAGATACAGCAATGAAATTCATGTACCAGCCATTCCTTTGGAGTCAATTTCTGAGCCTATCCCTTTTGCTCGATGGGGATTGGACTTAGTTGGGCCTCTTCCTATGGCGTCCGGAGGGCGTAAAACCATAATTGTAGCCATTGACTACTTTTCGAAGTGGATAGAAGCAGCCCCTTTAGCAGGAACAACATCAAAGGCTGTTATAAAATTCATTCTATCCAACATATGTTGCAGATTTGGTGTCCCCCAGAGAATAACAACAGACAATGGGCCACAGTTTGACAACAGAGAAATGGAAAGCTTTTGTGCCTCAAGAGGTATTCAGCATTGCTTTTCTTCACCATTCCACTCACAAGCCAATGGGCAAGTTGAAGTGGCTAACAGAACAATACTATCCGGTTTAAAGAAAAATTTGGAAGGGGCTGCTGGGAAGTGGCCTAGCTATTTACAAGAAGTCTTGTGGGCCTACCGGACAACACCTGGGGCTGCAACACAAGAGTCACCTTTTGCCTTGGTCTATGGGATGGATGCAGTAGCCCCCATAGAGAAGACACTTCCCTCCTTTCGAGTGCACAACTTCTCCGGACAGGCTAATGAAATAGCAGTTAGAAATCAACTTGATTTAATTGAAGAAAGGCGAGTAAAAGCTCATCTTAGAATGGCACACTATCAAGGCTTGATGAGAAGCAGGTTTGCTTCTAAGGTTAAAAGAAGAGACTTTCGACCAGGAGATAAAGTGTTGAGGAAAGTTTTCTTGCATACCAAGGAAAAGCTCTTCGGAAAGTTGGCCCCAACTTGGGAGGGTCCGTATACTGTGGTTGAAAGAATCAAGCCTGGCACATACTGGCTGGAAGACAAGAATGGCAGGGTTTTAACTCACCCTTGGAATATTGAACACCTTCGAATGTACTTAGAATAAAGTTTATGTAAATATTTACTTGTTTAAATATCCATGTAAATATTTGGGGGCATACCACTTCCTCTCCTCGGCGCCACGAAGAGCTTTCAATAAAACTTGGAGCCTTCTTAAACAATTTTCTAAGTTTTTACAAAATTCTGTTGATTGCCATACTACCCGGACTAAAAGATCTAAGGGCTACTTAAATTCTAGCCAGAGAAATTAAATACTCTCACAATACGAAATATTTAGACAGACTATGGAATAAGAGAAAGGTTGTGCAAGATAAAATGTTCATTCAATAAACTTAAAGTTGCCTTGGCCTTCCAAGGACTTTTTAAACAAGTTTGAGCATAATACAAAAATCTGTCCGGTTAAAACGGACAGCATCACAAAAAAGGTGCCTTGGCCTTCCAAGGACTTTGGTTCGAACAAAAAGTAAACAAAGCAAATTACCAACTAAGGTGGAGCCTTTGAAGATGGCTCACCCTCATCTGTTCCCTTGATCTTGATACCGCTTTTTTCCTCAATGACCTTCTTGCCTTTGGGGTCAGCCTCTTCTTCACCCGGACTCTCTCCGGTTTCCTCCTCGTCACCAAATGAGGATATATCAGTGTACCCTTCATCAACCATGGTCCAATATGGGAGATCATCGTCATCCACATAACGCCATAAGTCCCCAAGTCTCCTCTTCGGGAACTTCTCGTGAAATAGAAGGACCATGTCAGACTTCACCTTTTCAATCAATAATTCCTCACTCCGTATCATCTCCTTGGCATAAGCATTGATTTTGGCCTTGATCATGGCTTCTTGATCCTTCACCAAAGCAGCTTTCTCGTTAACAGCCTGAGTCACTGCGGTCTCTAAAGCAAGTTTGTCAGTAGTCAGATTGGTGACAAGCTTCTCTTTTGCTGCCGTCTCATTTTTTGAGGTTTTCAAGTCCTTCTCCAACTCGGACAGCTTAGCCTGGAGATCTTCTAGGGTTTTCTCTAAAGAGGCAACTTTTGTGTTGCTTTCATTTTGACTCGTCTTCAGCTATTCGTTTGCCTCCTTGAGCAAGTCGACCTTAGTAGTGGCAGTCCTGAGATCTTCGGACAGTGACTCCTTCTCAGACTTAAGTTCTTTGATGGACTCCGCCTGACTTCGGACCTGCCTTTCCAAGGTAAGTACTGGTTGCACGTTGCTAAGGAGAGAATGAGCTATAACGTCCCTTTCGCTGGAAACCAAGAAAGTCTTGCCATTAAAGTTTACCGTGTTGGAGCTGCTTGGGGGAACATATGGCCCAGCAAAATCATCTCTTGACAAACCAAGAAAGTAATCACC
The DNA here is from genome assembly GCA_036936605.1 of Limnanthes douglasii subsp. nivea. Classification (NCBI taxonomy): domain Eukaryota; kingdom Viridiplantae; phylum Streptophyta; class Magnoliopsida; order Brassicales; family Limnanthaceae; genus Limnanthes; species Limnanthes douglasii. The sequence goes on along the minus strand of JAUPFV010000002.1, from coordinate 141,056,584 downwards.
CAGAGGACCCAGGCCGGTGACATCCACTTCGTCCATATTGATCTCTCCCCTTTCAATCTCATCAGTATGGAGTTCCCTTGGAATCCCTTCGTTAAGATTCTCCGGGATCTCTTCAGCCAACGTTGGATCAATAGGGAAAGTGGGCTCCGGATCCCGGGGAGCAAACTCTTCTTCTTGAGAAATCTTCTTCTTTTTGGCCTCCTTATCAGCACTGTCACTCGTTTTCTTGCGAGTTCGTTTGGAGGCCCTTGAAGGTTTTGAGGGAGTCTCTCCGTGTTTCTTACTTTCCACTTCCACCACCTGAAGAAGGTTTGCATCAACTTGAGCTGGGACTGGCACCTCTGTATCAGTTGGAGCCTTTTTCTCCGTATCCGCTGCTGTTTTCCTCCCTTTCTTCTTCTGGCCCTTCATTTTACTTGGGGCTTTGGCCCGGAGAGGGAGGAAAAGGGTCCCATCTAGCTCATGAGACCTTCTCAGCACCATGTCATCATCAGGAGGGGTGGAGAACTCCTCCCATGTTAAATCCCTTCGACCTGTGGTGTTCCACAGGTGAGATCTTGCCAAGTTCCCCGAAGTGAAAGCCTTGTGAAACCGGTTCTCCCAGTTCTCTGCGGCCCATGCATTTATCTTGCCACAGGTGACCTGTCCGGCTTTCGAATAGTCTCCGAACTCTTTTGGCAGTTCTAATAAAACAAAAGAATAACTAGTTAGTGACAGCTTAAAGAAGGGAAGATTCGAACAGAAACTTAAGGAAAGAACTTACGATCGCTTCTCCATCTACTTCGAAGAAGGCTAGGATTCTCCCCAACCTTAATCTTCTTCCCATTCTCCCATGAGCCACTTATAAACAGGAACTGGCTCCTCCATTTATTCTCCGATTCCAGGAGATCATCGACGGCTTTCAGATTGTTCCCCATATTAAAGTGATAAAAAGGGAACTGGTGATGTTTGCATAGACTAGCCACAGCAGCAAACTCTTCCATGGGAAGAGGGATTCCGGACAGCCTGGATGCCATAATGCATGACATCAAGGTGTACCATCCGTTGGGGCTCAGCTGTGATGGGCATAACTTGACTAAATGGAAATAGCGCACTATCTCTGGGTCCAATGGGAACCTAAGTCCCCAGTTGAATAGCTCCGTAAAGAAGACTATTTCATTCCTTTTACAATCCATCGGGGTCTCCGGATCGATAGGAATTCGGATTTTAACGTTTTCAGGGATCCCCCACTTAGTGCGAAGCCGTCCCAAGTCTCTAGTATGAATAAACATGTATTTGGTTTTTAACAAAGACAAAAGATACTTAAATTCTACCTTGTGAAAGCAGGGCCCAACTTTCCCTTCAAGGCTCTCCGGCAGATCCGGACGGCTCAGGTACAAGTCTTCTTTGCCTTTCTTGGCAACGACTATAGCAGTTTCAGCTTGTCCGGAAGACTCGGACTCAAACCTGACTTCCTCAGTGGAGTCTTCCATCCTCTCCTCCATTACTGTTGGGGGAGCTTCTGCAGAAACAGCCCGGGGAGGGATGAAGCTTGGCACAGCTGACCCTCCGGACTGGCGGCTCGTTGTATGTTTCTGGGTTCTCACCTCAGTTTGAGCTTCTGAGGTCGAAGTTTCCTTAGGAGGTAGTGGACTGCTAGCCTCCGGACCAACCGGCCTCTCCCGGAGGGTCCTAACAGTTGTCACGGACCCTGACTCACTGGTATTTTTTGAGGAGAGTCCCTTAACCAGTCTACTTGGTCTTTTCATGATCAGCTTGTCTGGAGAATGATCGGAGTCGGACCCCATAGCAATGAAAGTGGTTTTCTTCCTAACACTTGTAACAGCGACCCCCGGTTCGACAGTGGGGATTGACTCTTGGACTGATGAGCCAGAAACTATTGGGGAGAGTGTTGATTGAAAGAGTTTTCTAGGTTTCGTACCTTTCGAAGACGACGAACCTCTATCAGATTCTTCGATTGAAGGGGCTGGTTTTTCAACAGGCGACGCTGGAAGCCCTGCTGCAAGTCTCTTCTCTTTTTCAACCCTTTGAGCTTTTTCTAGTTCTGAAAGATTGAGCCAGCCACCCTTGATTAGAGCTGTTCTTGCTGTGAACATAAAACAACTAAGGAAAGTTTGAAGTTTTAGAGAGATGAAGTTTTGAATGAAATGACAAAGTAAAAGTGAAAATGAAACTGTGAAAGACAAATGGAATTTATAGTAAATGTAAAAAAGAGTTTGATTCCTAGGAGAATCCGAAAAGTTGGGCAATGATTAAAAACGGCGCTGACGTCATCAATAGCATTTAAAGAAGTAACTTGTTCGAGAAAGTGGTGCAACTTTCAAGGTGAGAAAACGGCTAAAAGTAACCAACCAGGGTGTGACACGTGTCCCACTACCTCTGACAAAGAACCGTTTGGAATTCGTAACGGTTGGACTGTCCGGGCCTATCTCAATTCTCTTCGAATTTGAAAACCACTTCTTCAATCGGACTGTTTTTCAGTTCTTTAACAAGGACACTTGTTCAAATACCTAAAAAAGGGGCTCCTGATGAGTCCGAATTCGAAGAGCTCCCCGGAAGGGTAGTCCAAAGTAAATCACCCCGTAAATTCGGACAGACTCCATGACTTCAATTCGGACAGCACTGATTGAACCGGACAGGTGATCTTGAACACTGCAAGCATAAGGCAGTTCGAACTATGACTAAAGTACTAAAAAACCTAATCACTATCTGACTAAGCTACCTGTACATCTACTTAAACTCATGGGTCTTTAAACATGACCCGGGTCCATTAAACTTGACCCGAAAGCCCATAAGGGCCCAAATTTCACACTATAAATGCCCAACCACCAGCATTAACTATGGGTAAGAAAAATTAACTGCTGCCAGGCTGCTTAATTCTCTCTCCACCCTTGAAACACTTTGAAACACTCTGAAATATCTTAAAACACCCTTAAACACCACCACACCACCGTGAAACACCCTTACGCCGCCTTAAAACTCCACTTAAAATTACCAGCCTACCCTCAGGCTACTTTTATCCTCACCAAATATAACCGGTTGAATTACAATTCGGTGTTACGGTTTGGGAGAAATCGCAACTGGAACAGTGCAGCAGTCTTGTTGGTAAAACCGTGAATTCAAATTGATTTTGATTTTGGAAATTTAAAATTGGCAATCAAAAATTGGAAATTGAATTTAGTTTGTTTTTTTTGGATATTAGTTTGGTATTTGGATTTGATATTGGATTTGTTTGGGTATTTGGCATTGAGATTTCGTATTGATTTCGTTTTGGTGTTTAGATGTCGTTCTTCGTTTATAGATTTTGTTTAGCTTCGTTTGAAGTTGTTTGGATTCGTTTGGCTTGGTTTGGCTTGCTTTGGATTCGTTTGGATTCGTTTGGATTTGTTTGGCTTTGTTTTGGATTTGTTTAGCTTTGTTTTGGATTTGTTTGGCTTTGTTTGGATTCGTTTGGTTTTGTTTGGTTTCGTTTGGATTAGTTTGGCTTCGTTTGGATTCGTTTTGACTTCGTTTGGAATTGTTTTGCTTTGTTTTGGATTCGTTTGGATTTGTTTGGCTTTGTTCTGGCTTCGTTTGGCTTGGTTTGGCTTCGTTTGGATTTGTTTGGCTTCGTTTGGACTTGTTTGGTTTTGTTTTGGCTTTGTTTGGCTTTGCTTGACTTTGTTTAGATTCGTTTGGTGTTTGGATTTCATTTGGATTAGTTTTTAGTTTTGGAGTTTGGAGATTGGAGCTTGGCGATTGGAGTTTAAAGATTGGAGCTTGAAGATTGGAGTTTGATTTTTGGGTTTTGACGTTTCGATTTTGGTTTTGATGTTTCAATTTTGTTTTTTATTTTATTTTGTGTAACAAACTCACAATGCAAGAATAAGCATTGCGAGTTTGGGAGAGGGTGTTAGAGATATAAGGCCTAAGCTCATTAGCTCATATAGTTTATTTATAAATAATAGATTTAGACTCTATGTAATACACACTTTCTAAATAATACAACACCCTAGTCGTTCTCTTTTCTCTCTTTTGTTCATTATTTAACACTAATATCTTATTTGAAAACAATTGGAAAACATGTGCGATGATATATTTCATAATTTAAAAAATATATTTAGAATACATAATTTAGTTATATTAGAAAAAGATCTTCAAAATTATGTTTTATACGAACTAGAAAAATTGTTCACTGCATCAAGTAGTTGTTTAAAAGATCACGGTTTACCTCAACCAAATCATCAAAAATAGAAGATCTTAAGAATAAAAAGTTGAGAGAAAAGTTAAATTATGATGTAAGTGAATTAAAAATACAACATGCAATTTTAGCTTCTAAATTGAATAACGAGCAAAAAGAAATTTATGTTATCTTTATTATCATAACTAAAAAACAAGGACTATTTTTTGTACACGGGCATAGTGGTACAGGAAATAATTTTCTGTGGCATGCTATTATTAGTAAACTTAGATCAGAAGGAAACATTGTTCTTGCGGTTGCTTCATTAAGAATTGCTTCCCTACTTCTTCCTCGAGGTAGAACTGCACATTCTAGATTTAAGATTCCTTTAAATATAAAAGAATATTCTACATGTGAAATAAAAAGATCAACACATCTTGCCAAGTTAATTAAAAAAACATCATTAATTATATGGGATGAAGCACCCATGAATCATAATTTTTTTTGAGGCTCTTAATAGATCATTATGTGATATTATACCAAAAATGCATAAAGAAGAAAATAATAATTTATTTAGATGAAAATCTATTTTATTAGGAGGTGACTTGAGACAAATTTTACCAGTTGTAGCAGGAGGAACAAGAGAAGAGATAGTCAATGCCTCTATAAGCGCTTTTTTTATGGACACACTTTAAAGTATTCATTTTAAAACAAAACATGAGATTGTCTAAAAGTGGTTTAAACGATGTAGAAAAACAAGAACTAAAGAATTTTGCTGATTGGCTATTAAAAATTGGAGAAGGTTGTATTTTTGATTTAACCATACCGAACAATGAAAAATATTCATGGGTTAAAATTCCACCTGATTTACTTATTGAATCATCCGATAAACCTATTCACCCTATGTTTAGTGTGACGTATACTGAATTCTGAATAATTTTGATAATTAGTCTTATTTAACGGAAATAACAATAATTACTCTAAAAATGATACCGTGTCAGAGATAAATTACTTTATATTGAATTTAATACCATGTAAAGTCACACTTATTTAAGTTCAGATTCTATATGTAAAACGTGTGGAAATTCAAAAAGTTTTGAGCTCCTTTATCCGATTGATTTTCTCAATGAAGTAGAATTTAATGGTATCCCCAAACATAAGTTAACACTAAAAATAGGTGTGCCTATAATGTTGTTAAAAAATTTGAATTCGTCTTCTAGATTATGCAATGGTACAAGATTAGTAATAACACAAATGGGCAATAAATTTATTGCAGCCAAAATCATAACCGGCTGTAACATTGGTGATACAGTTTTTATACCTCAGATTGATCTTTCGTCGACATGAAATAAATGACCATTTATATTTAAACGGAGGCAATTTTCTATTAGAATATGTTATGCAATGAATGTGAATAAAAGTCAAGGACAATCTCTAAATAAAGTTGGTATTTATATTCCACAACCAGTATTCACTCATGGTCAATTATATGTCGCTTTATCAAGAGTTACCTCTAGAAAAGGACTTAAAATTATTGTGAACAATGATGAAGATATTCCAAATTCGTCTACAAGAAATATTGTATATCGAGAAGTGTGACAGTTTATAAAAAAAAGTTATGAAAAAATGTTGAATTAAACACATATTTTTAACCCTAACATAATGTTTTGAACGTCTACATGAAAATTGATACAATAGATTAAAATTGAATTTTTTTATTTAACATCCAACGTTTATGTAGTACAAATATTATTAAGATTAAAATTAATTTATTATACATATCTTTATTATTATAAATGAGGATAAACGGTTAATTTGACACCAAAACACCAGAAGAAGACGCTGCCATATCAATATTAGTAGATTTGGATCTAAACTGCGGATCATTTTTCGGACATCATATAGAAACCGCGATTAAAATAAAAGTTATAAAGGAGACTTCGAATAAAGCTATCTTGATCCAAAATAGCGTTGGATCACTACCTCTATCTCCTACAACTGTCAAAACTTTGGCTGCGAATGAATCTAATGCTTATGTCGTAAAAACGATGATGAAAAACTAAGAAGATGAAGGTAAAGAAGTGGATTTCAAGATCATATTCTTGAAAACCAAATATTTGTAAATTTTTGGTGTTTATAATAACTATTTTCCTTATTTTTTCGATGTTCAAATATCTTTATTTCATAATTTAATATGGGTAATATTTGATATCCTACATCAAATATTTTTTCAAATGTTCAACTCGACACCCTTTTTAAATATAAACTAAAACTGATAGAATAAAATTGACATAATATCTTTGTAGCGTGTAAGGAAGTAACGGAAGATATGCAAACAAAACTTGCATTTCCTCAGTTTTTTAATTTTAACTATAAATAGTATTCTTTTTTTTTCTTTTTTCAATTTAATATTGGGAATTGTTAAAAAAAAACCATTTTTACTCCGTGAACTCGCTTGTTTTGAATTTTAAAAATTACTCCGTGAAGTTATTTTTTTGACGATTTTGTCCTTCACGAAATCATATAAATAGAAGAAATTACTTTGTGAAGTTATCATAATTTAAAAAAAATACAATTTCTCTACCTTCTCTCTACTTTCTCTCTCTAAACATAAAGAACTAGAACTAAAACTAAAGAAGTTAATACTATCATTATCAATTAAAATGTTACTCATTGCCTTCAAAACCACTTAATCATATATCCTACCACTTAAATGACTTATTTACAAAAAAACGTATTTAGATCTTAGTTTTCGAAAGGTTTCTTAAACCATAATGGGTATTTTGTTTTACTTTAAATTTATATTGTTTTTAGTTAGTATAAGTCTTTAGTAAATGATAACCTACTAAAAAAATTACAAAAATGGACAAAATTGAAAGATAAATGTTAAAAAATTGAAAAAAAAAACGATACAAATCTGATAAACGTTTGTCCGCCAATGCAATGGCGTCAGCACCATCGTGTACGCCATTTGCCCGACGGAAAGTACCATCTTCTTCGACAAGATGATGACGACGAACACCACCTGGACGCCATCGTCTGGTGGAAACGGACATTTTTTGATTTTTTTAAAATTTTTTTTTTCTTCAAAAAAACAGAAAGATACAATGATCAATGTTCATGTTGGTGTGTAGAAAAACAAGTTTTGTTACTATTTCGTCAAGTTTTGTTAACATTTTATTAAGTTTTACAAAGTTGAAAAAAAAGAGTTTTTGTTAGTTTAAGTTTTGAGTTTTTATGATTTTAGTCAGTTTTAGGAAGTAAAATGTTAGGTTATGGTAGATTTTATGTTTTGCAACTTCATGAAGTAAATAATGGCATAAAACGTAATTAAATGAACTTCTAAGGACTTTTTGGGTTTTTTACCTAGTGACAATTTTGTAAATATTGAAAAACAGAAAAAGGCGACTTCGCGGAGTAGTTTTAGTTTTTTTTAGCAATTCCCTTTAATATTTCCTTTTAATATTTCTTTTTAAATATTATATTATATTTTTTCTTTTTTTGTTTTTATTGTAACCATTTTATTCTTTCATTTTTTTTTTAAATCTATGTTTTTATGGTGATTTTTTAAATATTTTTTAAAATCTGTTTCTTTCTATTGCTTTTTAAAATTAACTATAAATATTTATCTTATTTTTTTCTTTTTTCTATTTAATCTTTTCGTAATCTTAACTATTTTTTTTAAATGTATGTTTTTATGGAGATTTTTTAAATATTTTTTAAATCTTGATTCTCTCTATTATTTTTTAAAATTTAAGATTTCATCATGATTAGAAACAATAATAAATATTTAATACTAATTGTATGACATCATCTCTTAAAAAAGCGAAATCTTAAATTTATAACTTCGTCCAACCTTAAAAAATCTCGATGTAACTGTGTTTTCGAATTAGTAATTAACTCATAAGTTCATAAGCATACCTAAAATTAAAAGAACTCAAACGTTTGTTTGTTTCCAAACTTAGAAAGTTGAGTTAAGAGATTGATTTAAAAAAGTTGAAGATTGCTTTGAACCAGAAAACGGACAAAATAATAAACACACAGGTTTATTATTCATAAGCACTTACAGTCGGATCTGATCACGGTGCACCCGACCCGACTCCTGAACCGAAACTATTTTTAAAGTTCACTTCTGTAAACTCCATCGTCGTCTTCTCAAAAACTCAATAGAGCTGAGAGCAGAGAATGCAATTTGTCTTTTCAAATAGCTAACCCTAAAATTAAATAGATGGTGATCGCAGTGCCCCAACCAAAGAAACAGGCACTCCCTCTCTTCCTCCTCCTCCTCTCGTTCTTCGTCCTTTTCTTTCTCTTCACCAACTCTCACTCCTATCGCTCACTAACCACTTCCGATCCCGATCCAACCCTATTCCCTGAAAAACTTACCCGAAATCCACACTCCTTCACGTTCCTCATCAAAGTCCTCACCTACAACCGCCTGCAATCTCTCTCCCGCTGCCTCCGCTCTCTTGCCGCTGCTGATTACGGCGGATCCACCGGTCGCGTCCACCTCCACGTCTACGTCGATCATTTTCCCCTCGGAATTAACGGCACTGATGTGGATACAAAACTGGATGACTCCCGCACGGTGTTGGAGTTCGTCGATGCGTTTGAATGGAGGTTCGGGAACAAATTCGTGCATTACCGGACCGATAACGCCGGGTTACAGGCTCAATGGCTTGAGGCATGGTGGCCGAGCTCTGATCATGAGTTCGCTTTCGTTGTGGAAGATGATCTCGAACTTTCACCTATGTATTATAAATTCCTGGAGAGTGTGATTATGAAGTATTACTACAATGCTTCGAATTACAGCCCTTCCATTTATGGGGCGTCCCTTCAGCGACCAAGGTTTGTTCCAGGTACCATTTTTTTGAAGAAGCCTTTTCGTGGTTTGCTTTGTTATGCAGTTTATGTAAGATCCCTGCCAGTGATTTAAAGTTGGTAACTTTCATTATCAGTATTACTGTCATTTCAGCATTTCAGCTTATTTTTTTCTGACTTGCGTGCTGAGTGATGTTGAGGTTAGTGGCTCTGCTTATACATATTCAATATGTTTCTTGATTAGAATACTTAATCTTAAGTTTGCCTCTATTTATGTAAGTTTTATCATCTCGAGTCATGGCTATTGAGCCATTAATGTGTATCTTGCTGCATTTTGGATGTGATTCCTTTTACGATTCTACTCAATTCATTTAACTCGTTTGAATTATAATGATTGCAGGTAAACACGGCAATAAAATACAGCTCGACAGCGGAACTCATGTTTTCCTGTACCAATTGGTTGGAACTTGGGGGCAGCTACTATTCCCAAAACCTTGGAAAGAATTCAGATTTTGGTATGACATACATAAAGGAAAGAGCATTAAGCCATTTCTTGATGGGATGGTAAAAATATTTTTGTCTATCATCTTGTCTATTTATATTTCTTTTTCAAATTTTTGGCCTTTCAAGTAAGAAATGAGATATGTATGCAGGTTACCAATGGATGGTACAAAAAGCTGGGAGAAAGAATCTGGACTCCTTGGTTCATTAAATTCGTACATACACGCGGATATTTTAATATCTACACCAACTTTATGCACGAAAGAGCATTGAGTGTCTCTCATAGGGATGCTGGTGTTAACTACGGGAAAACAGCTGGGCCTGACTCAGAACTCTTGGATAAAAACACTTTTGATTTGAATTCACTCAAAATGCAGCCTTTGGACAATCTGAAATGGTATGATTTCTGTTTCAAAGAGGCTCATCTTGGTAGAGTTGTTAAAAACTTGGATGAACTTGGTACTGTTATACACTCTGTTCAAACACAGGATACAGTAATTCTTCTGAGTCTATTTGGTGTGTCAGAGGCGGTTGCGAGGAACCTGCTCTGCCATTTCGAGAGGCTTAATATACAGAACTACATCATCATAGGCCCACATTCTGACCTACTAGATGATCTTTCAAGAAGAGGGCATCCTGTGGTAGATGCAGACCAGTTTCTTGAACATACAGCACCCTCGCAATTGAAAAAATATCAAGATATTGACGCGAGTCAAGTAAAGGAATTAGTAGTGAAAGCCTATGTGATAAAGAAGTGTTTAGAATATGGATACAGTTCGTGGGTTATGAATGGTAACATGCTTTTTGACATCAACTTGCTTCTGAAGACTGTCACTCCTACCTATGACTTTTACACTGGGAAAAATCCAGAATTTGTCGTTGTCAGGAGCTCACCTTCCTCTAAGAAAATCTGGACAGATGTTTTTATTTCAGCTCTGTTGAAGGAATTTTCGTCCTCAAGGGAGAATCAAAATTTTGCGCATACAGTGTCGAAGGTGTTGGAGCACATGGATGTGAAGCTTAAAATGGTTGATGATGCAAACTATGCAGTTAACATAGGTAGCAATAGTATTTATCAGTCCTCAGAACTTGTGAAGAAGATTGTTTATTGGCCTGCCAAAATAGATTCTAAAATTATTGAAAAGCAACTTGAAGAGTTAAATTTATGGATTATAGATAGTGACTTTTCTTGCAAGGCTGTCATTTGTCATCAGTCATAGCATCAGGTACACATCTTGGAGAAGTTTTTATATTCTCTAACAGCTCTCTATCAGAAACTAGCAACCCTGGTTATTAATTATCTAGGTTACTAAGATGTGCAGAATTGGCAGCTCCTCCGAATTTACCAGTCATTGGAGAGGCTGAATAACAGATTCCACCTGTTAATATATTTATGGTTTTGGGCTGTGTAATGTGGAATTTTACCATGGTTTGAATTCCTGGGGAGAACTCATTGATCGTGAATGTAAGCTCTCAGGGAGGTCCTGGCATTTCCATTTCAGGAAGATTTCAGGCCGATAGAATACAAAGTTAAATTCTCAATCGGTATGTTTTTGGCATAAAATGTATTTGAAACGGGATTGTGCCCCTGTCTATGCCTAATGTATTCTATATACCGATGTTTATGGTTCATTATAGTATTAGCTACTCAGAAATGCTATAGAGTGAATGTTGTCGCCTGCATCTATGAAATCTTAATTTGTTGAGACGATCATTAGCTTATGTAAATTGTGTTCTTCATCTATGAAATCTACGAAATGTTTGATATTTAAAAGTAAAATCTATAATTTCAAGAAGCGGGTGTTTAAACGTGGTCTGAACAGGAGTGTTATTAATAACCAAAGAGTTGCAAATGCTCTTGAGCTCACTGGTCTGAACAGGAGTGTTTTTTAATATCCAAGAGTGTCATTGAACTATTTCAACTATTTAACCTATGCGTGACATTGAGATTCCCATGCTACAAGAGACATAGGTTAGTGAATCTAGGCAGCTAGAGCCTTAAAGTCCAAGGGAGGATGTTCGTAATCAAGCTGACACAGTGAGTACTAAAACATTGGTGATTATCCTGCTAAGTTTCTGGATCATACGTATCATTTAATGACTTTTTAGCTACACTATTATGCAGGTAACATGAATCTATTATAGCTCCACATTCAGACTGTTGGTGGTGTTAATGCGACTGATGGCAAAACAAAAGTAGGCGTCAGCTGGCTTCAATAAAGCTTTTCCCCCTTGGTTGTGACATTAGCTTCTTGCCTAGGAAGATGGTCACCTTTTGGGTTTTGCAAAGATAACCTTTCATCTTTGTTTGCAGTCTTTTCCCCCTCTCCTCCGTCTTGGGTTCTTTGTGATTAGAGCAAGACTTTTCCCTTTCTCTTCAGTCTTGGGTTGTTTGTGATAAGATCGAGTCTTTTCCCTTTCTCCTTCTTGGGTTCTTTGTGATTTGAGCGCAAGCCTTGGACTTGATGAGAGAAACAGTGTTCAGGAGAGTTGATGTATGCAAGGCTACGGTGGATACTCTTTGGAGCCTTGGGCTTAACAAAAGCAGGAACATCTCTAATTAAAGATTGACCTCTAATTGACATGAATAATTAGCTGACAGGTTGTGAAAAAACTCAAGCGGATCTTATATGGTCTTGTAAATTATTGTTTATTACCGCTCTTAAAGTATAAAGTCTTTTGATTTGGCTGACAATTTCTAAAGACAAAGAAAAGGGCAAAGCTAAATTGAGAATCCATTTAGCTATAATGAGACCCCTCTATAATGAGATCTCATTTGGCTATAATGTTACAGGACTCGTTAGGCACGATAAATCCAAACTAGAAACCCGACGAAAGGTTCGAAGAATGGTAGAATAAGGACTAGGAGATAATGCTGTAAGTAAGAAGATTACCTCTAAGAACACAAATTCTCTTCCATGAGTATATGAATAGACAATAGAGAGAAAGATAAAATAACTTGAAATTATGATTATGCCTTTTCGGAGTTCCTGTCTCTCTTACATATAGATTTAGAGTCATAAATAAAGAGAACCAAACAGACATCAGTTTAGGGCTTAAATGAATGAAAAGTAACAGTAGGAGTAGGAGACCAATAGGATCTCTGTAACATTGCCCCCTTCTTCGGAACATCCTTGTCCTCAAGGATTGAAATTTGGATACTTGGCGGCGAAGTTTTGGTAAAACTCCCAAGTAGCAGCCGATGCCGGATAACCCTTCCATTGAACGAGAACTTTGGTGACAGCGGCGTTGCGGTGCTTGACTGTTTTGCGTTCCAAGATTGCTTCGGGTTCTTTAGAATTTCCCAAGTCGACGAGGTATGGAGGCAGAACAGAGATTGTTGATGGTGGGTTAGGGCAAAACTTCAGTTGGCTCACATGGAAAACGTCGTGAATGGCTGCCGTGGCCGGAAGCTCCAGCTTGTAGGCAACGCTCCCAATTTTATCTGTAACACGAAAAGGACCATAATATTTCGGAGCAAGCTTATTCGGTACCTTATTTGTTTTCAACGAATTCTGCCGGTATGGTTGGAGCTTGAGGTACATATAATCAAATAGGTTGAATGCGCGGTGGGAGCGGTGTAAATCTGCAGTTTGCTTCATTCGATGCTGGGCACGATTCAAATGAAACTTTAACATCCGGAGGATATCTTCCCGCTTTTGTAGAGTCTTATCGATAGTGGGTGACTGGCTTTCTCCGGGTAGGTAAGGCAGGTGGGTTGGAGGCGGGTATCCGTAGACGGCTTCGAACGGCGTCATGCGTGTAGCGGTGTGGTAGGTCGTATTATACCACCACTCGGCTAAGGAAAGCCATTTGGACCATGTGGTTGGAGCTTCACCTGTCATACAACGTAAATAAGTCTCAAGTGTTCGATTAGTGACCTCTGTTTGGCAATCGGTTTGTGGATGATAGGCGGAAGAATGTCGAAGATCCACTCCATGTACTCGAAAAAGTTCTTGCCAAATTTCGCTTAGAAAAGTAGGGTCTCGATCGCTAATAAAGTCTTTCGGCATACCATGGTGTTTGAAGACATTATCGAGATAAATGTGAGCAATATCAAAAGCGGTAGATGGATGCGAGATGGCGATGAAGTGCGCATGTTTGCTTAACCGATCGATAACGACAAGTATACAATGCTTCCCGGCTGATTTTGGAAGTCCTTCGATAAAGTCAAGGCTAACTGATTCCCAAAGTCCGTCCGGTATCTGCAGTGGCTGTAACAAACCCTGTCGTTTTGTCCTGTCGTATTTGTTTCATTGACATATCGCACAGTTCCGTACATAATTTTGTATTTCCGTACTCATTTTCGGCCAATAAAATAGAGTTTTAGCACGATGAAGAGTAGAGTCACGACCCGAGTGACCTCCAACCGCTGAATCATGTAACCACTGAAGAATTGATAATTTGGTGTCTTTGTGGTTTCCGATAACTAGCTTTCCTTTCCTGCGCAGTTCGTTATTGGTGTACGTATAGTGCGGATGAACATTCGTACCAGCAACAATATCGTCGATGATTTGTTTGGGGGAAGGATTAGATTGCCAAAGAAGCCGGATGGAATAAAAAAAACCCGATTGAACCGTAGACAACGTAAGACTAAGGAGTTGTGAACCGGAAACCCATGATAGAGCATCGGCAGTGTGGTTTTCTTTTCCGTGTTTGTACTCAATAACAAAATTGTAACCCATCAACTTAGAAAGCCACATGTGTTGAAAATGAGTAGTAACTTTTTGCTCCATCATATATTTGATATTCTTTTGATCGGTTTTGATGATGAATAAGCCATGAGCAAGGTAAGCATGCCATTGTTGAACTGCATACACAACCGCAAGTAACTCCTTTTCATAAACCGAAATTTGTTAGTGTCGAGGTCCCAAAGCTCGACTAATATAGCATATCGGATGATTCTCTTGCATAAGAACTGCTCTGATCCCGACGTTAGAGGCATCGGTCTCGACGATAAAAGTTTTGGCAAAATCCGGTAAGGCTAAAACAGGAGTAGACGATAAAGCTCTATTTAAAGCTGTAAAAGCCACGTTTGCTTCATCATTCCATTCGAAACCATCTTTTTTTAACAAGTTGGCCATGGGCCTAGTGATCACGCTATATCCTTTGATGAACCTCCGATAGTAATTAGCAAGTCCCAAAAAACTGCGTAACTGTTTTTGCGTGGTCGGTGTAGGCCATTGCGTAATACTGTCAGCTTTACCCGGATCGGTTTCAACTCCCTTTGCCGAAATGAAGTGTCCCAAATACTCAATTATGGTTGCTCCAAAAATGTATTTGCTTTCTTTGAGGTAAAGTTGTTGTTGGCGGAGGATCTCGAAAACGGTTTGTAGGTGGGTGAGATGTGCTTCCCAAGTAGAGCTATACACCAAGATATCGTCGAAAAAAACGAGTACAAACTTTCGCATAACTTCACTAAAAATGTGATTCATGAGGCTCTGAAAAGTACACGGGGCATTTGTGAGACCAAACGGCATAACAACATATTCATAGTGTCCGGAGTGAGTCTTGAATGCTGTTTTATAGATATCTTCGGGTGACATTCGTAGTTGGTGAAAACCCGCACGGAGGTCCAATTTTGAAGAGTATACAGCCCCACCCAATTCATCTAACAAGTCTTCTAACAGTGGAATATGATATTTGTCTTTGATGGTTTGTTTGTTTAACCCGCGATAATCAACGCACAACCTCCAGGTACCATCTTTCTTCTTTACTAAAACAATTGGGGAAGCATACAGACTAGAACTATGTTCGATTATTCCTTGGTTTAACATATCTTTTATCATCTTGTCTATTTCATCCTTTTGAAGGGATGAGTAGCGATATGGTCGGAGATTAACGGGATTAGAACCGCTTACCATAGGAATTTTGTGATTAAACCCTTAACGAAAAGGCGGTAAAGCTGTGGGTTCAACAAAAATTCCAGAGTACGAACTGATCAATTCACGCAGCATAGAGTCCGTAGAAAATTCTGTTTTGGTCGCCGAAATATGAGACAAAAGAGCTTCTGGGTTTAAGTCGTCTAAAACGTCATCTGTTATCTCATGGCCAAACAACAATGCGATCTGAGGTTCTTGAAGCATTAACTTGTTCAAACTTGCTCCGTTGATCGCCTTACAACCCTTGTTTACATTCCCACGCAGCACATGCTTCAAACCATAAAGGTTGAATTCCATTCGGAGGTTGAGAAAGTCCCATAAAATTGGACCGAGGGTGTGCAACCATTGAATACCTAGCACAAAATCACAACAGTCAAGGTTTAAAGTTCTTACCTCGGTGGTGAGATCATAGCCTTGTACTTTCCACGAAAAATTGCTACACTTGTATTTTATAACAATTGTGCTTCCCAGGATGGTGGAAACCACCATCGGTTTAGTCGCTTCGAGAGGGAAACCGATTTCATTGGCAACCTTTAGGTCCAAGAAGTTGTGTGTACTCCCGGGATCAATCAAAATGTGGATATTTCGCTTACCACTTTGTCCTGTCAAACGCATACAATTGAAGGTTGTGTTGCCCGTCAGTGCGTGTAGCGATATCATAGGCGGTTGTGTTTGCTCTGACTCGACAGCCGTCGTGTTGACGACGTCATGAACCTCATCTACATCGGAAAGTTCAGATTCTGCATCACCTTCCATGACATATATATGAGCCTTGCGATGGGTTTGTTGATGGTCGGGAGTGAAGAGTTCATCGCAATACATGCATAGACCTTTTGTTTGCGATCTTGCATCTCTTGCCAAGTAAATTTTTGGGGTGTTTGGTTGTTGTTTCTTGAGATAAAATTTGGCGTCTGATGTGTTTGTGTGTTGCTAGGGGCAGTGGGTAAAAGCGGCAGCTTGGTGTTTTGATTCGGATATTTCGGTGTTTGATAGGCGTTTGGAGTAGAATAGGTGTTGGGTTTGAATAAGGGTCGTTGTGGTTTGTGAGGGAGTAGGCGTAAATATGATTCATGCATCATAGGTATTTTTGTTGCTTCGGCAACGAATTCCACATTCTGAAACTGTCTCACATGAAGCTGCAAATGTGGATTTAGATTAGTTAAGAAAATACTTAACGCATGGGCGCGTGGTAGGGATAACCGTGCGAGTTTACACTCAAATTTATCATGAAACACGTCGACCGAATCGGTCTCTTGTTGTAAGCTAACCAACTCCGATAATGGATCAACATACAAACCTCCAAAGCGAGTAGAAATTGCAAGAACATATTCTGTCCAGGGTGGGTATCGATTGAAACGTTCTGCAATATAGTTGTGGTGCCATTGCAATGCCTTTCCTATCATATGGATAGTAGCGAGTCTTACCTTCGATTCATCTAGCGTTCCGTCAAGCGCAAAGAATTGTTCGCATTTAAAAACCCAATCGCGTAGGTCGGATCCATCAAAAATAGGAAACCCAACCTTAGTAAGGCGGGTGAGCAAACCGTTTGTTGGTGTCATACGACCCTCCTGATTAGTTCCATGATTCGAACCGGGGACAAGGTTCAACGAATCAGGTGGTTCCGGAGAGAATGTTTGGGGAAACGTCGTGAAAACGCCGGAATGTGAAGGATCGTCGTCAACCGGCGGACGCTTTTCAAGGTTCTGTGTAATAGGGCGTAGCTCCGCAAACATGTTCTTAATATCGTTGAATCGAGCAGTCATCTCATTTCTCAATAGATCGTTTTGTTGGAGTTGAGCCACACGATTTTCTTCATTTTGCTTGGCTTGATCGGCCTGAACTTGCGTCATCTCCTCAAGTTGCTTGTTAACCTCGATCAAAGTTTGTGCCCTAGTTTCCATGACTGCTTATTTTGAAGTAGAAAAAAATCCGGGTCCGGAAGATCGATGGTTGTGATACCAATGTTATAGGACTCGTTAGGCACGATAAATCCAAACTAGAAACCCGACGAAAGGTTCGAAGAATGGTAGAATAAGGACTAAGAGATAATGCTGTAAGTAAGAAGATTACCTCTAAGAACACAAATTCTCTTCAATGAGTATATGAATAGACAATAGAGAGAAAGATAAAATAACTTGAAATTATGATTATGCCTTTTCGGAGTTCCTGTCTCTCTTACATATAGATTTAGAGTCATAAATAAAGAGAACCAAACAGACATCAGTTTAGGGCTTAAATGAATGAAAAGTAACAGTAGGAGTAGGAGACCAATAGGATCTCTGTAACATATAATGAGATCCCAAAAAAGATCTATTTACCCCTGATATAAAAGCTGTATTTTCAGCCCTTTTCTCTCTTTTCTCTCGTCTTCTCTTTTCTCTCTTCTTCTCTTTTCTCTCTAGCAAAATCTCTAAAAATCCCGAAAAAAACGCAAGATTTCTCAAATCCAACATTACAAACACTTTAAGATACGAATCCTTTACCTATTCATGTAATTTTTAAGCATTTTACTTTAGTATTTTTAGTGATATTTAAAGTTTAGGGTTCTTCATAAAAAGTCCAATTGTTTTGTATATGTTGTTGTTTTTTTAGAAAAATAGTTGTAGATTCGTGTTAGTCGATGCATTAGGAACGTTTTGGTACCGTGGTTATTGAATTTGGGTTGGTTTTTAGAGTTTTGGGTTTGATATAGATCTAGGGTTGTAGGGGCTGCTGGAAATGCAAAATTGCGAATAGGCACTTCGCAACCCGTGCAAAATCGCGAAGTGCCTGTTCGCAATTTTGCACTTCCATGGGAGGTGAAATTGCGAACTCAGTGTTCGCAATTTTGGTGAAATTGCAAACCCAGTGTTCGCAATTTTGGTGAAATTGCAAACCCAGTGTTCGCAATTTCACCTTCCATGGAAGTGCAAAATTGCGAACACGGTGTTCGCGATTTCACTAAAATTGCGGACACTGTGTTCGCGATTTTGGTGAAATTGCAAACTCCGTGTTCGCAATTTCACAAACGTAGGGAATGTTTAACTTTGGTTGTTTTGTCAAATTGTGAAGTTTTTTCCCCAAATTTATTAATAATTTTATTTGTTGTATTTCAGCATGCCTCGCAGACAGCATACACCTGTTCGACATTCAGGCTCGAGCGATGATGGCGAGCACGAGGAGCGTGTGTCACGGTCACGGTCCGTTAGGCGTAAGCCTAACGCTTCTACTCCGGCCCCTGTTATATCCCATGCGTTTGGGACGCTGGACCAGCTATTTCGGAGGGTGAATCCGCATGTGCCTGGTCTATATCCAGACTACGCACAGCACGAGGCCTACCACGTCTTTGCAGGAGAGGTAAGTAATGACGCGTTTTAAAGTACGACATATGTTCTTTTGTATTATTTCTAAGTTATTTATGTTTTATGTAGGCTCGTCGGCACTCGCGTTGCTATATTATGTACGGTACCCACGGTGCATGGGATCTTGCTGGGCAGCACAGGGTCAGAGAGCAGGTTAGGATGTCTTGCTTCGGTCCCCTCACCGATGTGTTGGAGCGTTGGAGTACCAACGTACATCTTGTAGATGCTTTTCTGGAGAGTTGGCATTCGGAGACGAACAACTTTCACTTCAGTTTCGGTGAGATGACGGTGACGTTAGACGACGTCCACGTTATTACTGGTCTCCCGATGACAGGTGATGATTTTGTTGTTCAGACATTTCCTAGTGATGGACAGCGTTTGGCTTGGTATTCTAGTGCATTAGGGATAGATCAGGATGCACTTAGGTATGAGTTAGGGCGTAACAGGGGGGGGGTAACGATATATCTGTTCGTTTATAGTTTTTACGTGAGCAGTACATGCAGCCCTGTTTTACGGATGATACCATGTCTAATGGTGAAATAGAGTGTGTCACTAGGGGTTATCTGCTGCACATGCTAGGTTGTTGTGTTTTGGTGAACAAGACGGGGAACAGTATATCTTTAGATTACCTGCAGTTTGTAGAGCATTATAGGGCGTCCGTTAGATATAACTGGGGACAACATATACTAGCTCAGCTGTACCACCACCTAGGAAAGTCGTCGCTGCATACGACTTTAGGGATTGCAGGTTTTGTTTCCTTGTTGGAGACGTGGATATACGATCACTTCTCTAGCCTTTTTCCTACGCTCAACACTCTCTACGAGTGTTGTATGCCGACTATGTGCCGATATGTCCCGACACCGTTTCGTGCGGATGATGAGACTCCCTATAATGTGAGTTACAATGTGACTATGATCAACATCCGACAGAGACTGGTTTCGTTGACGGAGAACAATGTGAGTTACAATGATTTGTTATATTTGTTTCCATATCGTTAATTTATTATTACTTATATTTTTTTAAAGATTATTAACTAACATATTACAGGTTTGGTTCATGCCTTACGGCAAGCATCGTGCACATTTCCCTTTCCAGCGTGTGGCTTGGATTGACCACACGTTGAAGGCGTTTGACGTAGTTGAGGCGTACTATCCGCTTCGGGTGGCTCGACAGCTAAGACACTTTCAGGACATACCACCGGCGTTGCGGGCTGTTTTACCAGCAGATAGGAGGAGGCGTGTCAACACGCGCTATTTGTGGGATGAGGCCACATGGATAGGCTGAGAGTCACACGTTGTTGACGAGAGGATTCGCGGTGACACACATGATATAGGCAGTCATGGCACGACCTCTTTGTACGATGTATGGATCCGTGACCACCTATGGTCCATTCTGCGTGATCCTAGTATTCTCGGTCCACCGGCTTCACATGTTCCAGAGACCCCGAGTGCGATGACATATCAGGCACGACTGTATCACCTTTCCGATCGTGTGACTGATGTTGATTCTAGAGCGGACACGATGAGTATGGAGGACTTGCGTCGGGAGATACACGAGTGTTTGCTTTTGGGGCTCCAGTACCGCCATGCCGATTGATTGCATTTGTATTATATGACTACTAGGACGATATATTGGTACTACCTTTTTTTTACTTTAGTTGTTGCTTTCGTTAATATGGTTGTATGGAATTGGTTTTGTTGCTTCAGTTATTTCTTTTGTTTGGACGTTTACCATTTGTTTTACTTAAGTTTCGCTGATATGATTTTATCGAGTTTCTTTTGTTCGGATGTGTGTCTTAAAAACAATAACACTTAAAACAATAACACCTAAACTTCTCGCATAATTAGAAAGCATTGCATAATTAGAAATACATAAGCAAATAAATTACACTTTAATCAAAAGCATTGCATAATTAGAAATACATAAGGAAATAAATTAAAGCAAACGGTAGATAAACTAACCCTCAGTTAGCATTGCACACTTAGTTCTATGGAGTCGGATAGTTCATTCCATACTCATCTGAATCACTACTTTCTTCGGGAGTTGAATACGTTTCAAAGGCGCTCGCTATTGCGTCGGCTATTTCTTGCTCCTCCGACTGTATCGCATGTGACATCATCTCCTACGTAATTGTACTTTGCAATTCCATGTTGAATACATTTCGGACTTTGCTTCGGACTTCGTAAGCTAGCGACTCAATCTGTATAGTAACTGTTTTAAGATAAACTAACCTATCGAACACTTTTTAAGCTACTTTGAAGTAGTTTTTTCTACTTTTTTGAGTTTTTTTTTTCTCCACAAAATTCGAATCATTTGGGCCAATTGACTAATGTTTAATGTTGGTAAAAAGAAAAATCAATTTTGGAGTCGGGAAAGTCACAAAATGTGACCATTTTAGGCTACTTTGAAGTAGTTTTTTCTACTTTTTTGAGTTTTTTTTTCTCACAAAATTCGAATCATTTGGGCCAAATGACTAATGTATAATGTTGGTAAAAAGAAAAATCAGTTTTGGAGTCGGGAAACTCACAAAATGGTGAAAATACTAAATTTACAGAGGGTTTCGCGAACACATGAGGTTGTAAATCGCACGATTCGCAAATGCAGGCCCATGTGACTTGCCAAAATCGCGAACAACCCACTCGTGATTTTGCCAAATCATAGCGGTGGGAGTTCGCAATTTTGGCAAAATCAAACGTTCCCCATTCGCAAATTCGCCACTGTGCCGATTTTTTGAATTTTTTCCCACTTTTTTTGGATAAAATTATAATTTTTGGGGAACTTGCAATTTAATTTTTTTGTGCAACTTGTTTTTACAATAATGATATGAAATGGAATTTTCAAAATAAATAAAACGTGGGAGTATCGATTACAAACCAAGGTGAAAGTAAAAAAAAAGTATTCGTAAACACAACGGGATAAAAACAAGTAATGCATAATCAAATTATTAGTCTTCCCCCAAATCGAAGACACGTGGTGGCTCTTCGCGTGCGGTCGATGGTTGCGCGGGCTTGATTTGGTTATGTTTGTTCAATCTCTTGTCGAGCGGTATTGCCCAACCGGTGACGTCATGATCCGTGCGAAACGGAAACCAAGTAGGATAAATTTCCGGAAGTGGTCCATTCAACACAACCTACACAAATAAAAGCTAGATAAATATTCGGTCACAAAAATAATATATAAAATTGAAACACACATTTGTATACTTACTTTGACAAAATGGTTACCGTGAATGAAACCTATACCAACTTCCAGGTTAGGACACGATCGAGGAGGCACACCGCGTAGAGGTAGATAAGTGTATGATTGGTGGAGTGAAATGTGGTATACGATACATTGGTATCTAGTGGCTATCACTAACCCTAAATCGGGTAACGTCATCTAATGCCTAGTACCGGCACCATACAAATCGAAAACGTTCAACCTTCTCACTAGGTTATCTACACCTTGTGAACCATCAAACACTCTCTCCCATAGCTCACGTTCATTTTGCAATTCGCCGATCAAATCCCGTCTAACTTGGTCCCATGAATCGGATTTACCGTATACCGTCAAAGCAACGGCCCAGAATCCGCAATTACCGTCGGGAGAGACGTCTTCGACGCTAGAAATGTAGTCATGCAAATAGTTAGGAAACCAACTCTCGTACCCGCTAAAATCTTGGCCCTTTGATGATTTTTTCGGTCGAGGCACTTTATCTTTCTTCGGTTGAGCCTTGGTTTTCGCTTTTTCTTTCGTCTTGGCTTTTGGCGCTAGAAATGTTTTATTACCTACCGAGGCGGCCGTGCTTCCAATCGTGCCGGGAGTGCTAGCGCCTAGACTACCATCGTATTCCCACTCGCTAGGGTCCCGTTGAGTTGATTTGTCCCGACCGGCTTTTTTCCTACCTTTGGTAACAACCGACTCCTTAGGTTCCAAAATGTGACTTCTAGCGGGATCTAGGATTTGAATCATCCTATTTATAATGTGATCTTGGACGTGTTGCCCGTAACCGCGAATGATGCTATCTATTAAGGAGAGTTTTCTAGTGAGCTCGTCTTCGGTATCAAACTCCTCATTAGGTTTGATCTTTAACGTACTCCAATAGACATCACACTCATCTTTTCTAACCGGCCTTCCTTCTTTATAAATCAAAGCTAACTCGCATGCACATGGTAAATTATGAGTTGTCCTAATAACACACCCACACATTCCGAGAGTGAACCATATTTTCAAGGCCGTTGCGAGATTTGTCTCTATTAATTCTATAGCTTTACATGAAAGCTCACCTTTGACATCCTTGTAGATGGTTTTGTTAGGCCCCCTAGTTGAGTTTCTGGGACGATACCTACTACGCTCAAATGACTCGAAAATGTTAGAGTGTTGAGCGGTTAGCAATGCATGAACATGTTTCCAAAATTGCTCGAACGTGCATAGACTACTACCAATTGCCCGCTTGAGGCTAGAGTGAGCACTCTCCGCCCTATAACATGAGATAAAATAAATTAGATTTCTAACACTTGATATTAAAAAATATTGTGTGGAGATGGAAATATAACTCACCGATTGCTAGTTTGGTTGCCAGAATGTTTAAATTTGTTCGTGTGAATATTTGAGAAATTTGTGTCCATATTCGTCAATCCATTGCTTCATAACGTATTCGATAACGAGTGGACAAAATGCGTACGTGTGGTGAAATTCGGCAAGGTTTTTATTATAATCTTCGAGCGTGGCCGAATAGGCAACCCTTTGGTAATATTCGCCGAACTCTTCGACCATGTCCGAATTCGGTAAAACTTTTTTAGCGTACGAGGTGACGTTCTTACCAATATGCCAATTTCATAGCATGTGAGTTGAGTCCGGAAATATATCATCGATAGCATTCATTAAAGCCAACTCCCTATCGGTGACAATAATGCTAGGTAATGCGCACTTGTTGTTCATCAACACCTTCTTTAGAACGCTCAATCCCCAAGTGTAGTTCTCTTGTTTCTCGGAGCTCAAAAAAACAAAAGCAACACAAAATGTCTTCTTCGTCGAGGTTTGGCCCACTATTTCAAGTAAATGCATCTTATACCTTGTAGTCTTGTACGTGCTATCCATTATAAGAGCTTGAGGAAAAGTGCGCATGAAATCGATGCTTTTAGGGTGTGCAAAAAACAACTCTAGGATCTCGTCCGTTGCTTCACAACTTCGCTCCCAAACATAGTACTCGTGTTCTTTTAACTTAGCAAACAAGTATTGCATTTGGGTCTTACCCGCTTTATCAACCAAATCATGTTTTTGCC
The DNA here is from genome assembly GCA_036936605.1 of Limnanthes douglasii subsp. nivea. Classification (NCBI taxonomy): domain Eukaryota; kingdom Viridiplantae; phylum Streptophyta; class Magnoliopsida; order Brassicales; family Limnanthaceae; genus Limnanthes; species Limnanthes douglasii. The sequence goes on along the minus strand of JAUPFV010000002.1, from coordinate 141,032,616 downwards.
GCATGTTGTATATCGCGCATACTTGATACATTTTGCGGGTCTTTAATCTTCAAACCGCGATATATCTCCCTCGGTCGAGAGCCGACTTCCGTTTGACTACGAACGAACAATTGTTCTTCGACTTTTAGTCTAGCGGCTCGTGAGTGACCATCCAAGTGCAAAAATGGTTCGTGGTTGTGTTTCCCGTTTAACACAACCATTTTCCAATAACCCGGTAGCTCTAAGACCGGACTCCCTCTTAAATAGAATGGGCACCCGCATTTTTTCGATGAACATTCTTGGCGCTTCTTAACATACCCCAGTTTGGGGTTAGGTTTGTAAACCCCATGCCTCTCGCACCTAAAATATATCTTAGGAGTTTTCATGCTTTTGCTACCGTCGTCGTTTTTACTCCGGACCAAAATGAATCCTAGTTTTATGCTTTCAGACTCGACCCAATCAACTAAATCGGCTTTGGTGTAAAAAGTGTCCGTACTAAACACTTTCGTGTAATCGGCCATCGAACATGGTGGTAGATCGGGTTCCTACATATGTCATTGATGCAATTATATGAGAACATACTTAAATCTAGATAATCGTTTAATTTCCAAAACAGGTCATTTTCGCGAACAATGAATTCGAATTTTCAGCCAAATCGCGAACAATGTGTTCGCAATTTTGCAAGTTTTGTTTTTGCAAAATCGCGAACAGCCCGTTCGTCCATCTGGTAGTTCTGCAAACGGGCCATTCGCGATTTTGCAAAAAAAAAATCATGCAAAATTGCGAACAGCTAGTTCGCAGTTCATCCATTATATAGCGGTGGTACCGCTATATTCGCATAGACTTGAAAAATTTCGGAAAATACCTCATTTTGGGTTTCCAAGTGGTCCGTCAACGGCTCTTCTTCCTCCGATGCAAAATCATCAAGGTTACAGCTGAAACCTTCACTCCAATCACTCAAATCCATGATTTTTTTTAGAGTTTTTAGTTAGTTTAGAGAGAGAAAGCTCTAGGGAGAAGTTGGAGAAAAGTTAGTTTTTAGTTAGAAACTTGGACTTATAAATGAAGGGCAAAACGGACATTTCACATTGAAGAAAAAAAATTCTAAATTTAGAATCTCATTATAGCCAAATGGGATCTCAATATAGCTTTGCCTAAAAAAAAAAATTGTGATAGATTGGATCCTTATGTCTAAGGCAAATTTGTCACTAAAATAAGATAGCAAGTGACTGTGTGCAAATGTATCTGAGGATCCATTTAGGACTATCAGTTTTTGAAACGAAGTGCACGAACTCAATCCAATTTTCTAAGGTTAAGGTTAGAGGCTTGATATTTAAAGTCAAGCCAGGTTGGTTTCGTGTCACCCAAAACAGAAGTATGAAATAACTGACTTATAAAATTCTACAATATGTGTAAACCCGATACATAAAAGTCCAAAAAAATAAACCTGAAATTGATCTATAAAATCCAAAAATCCAAGAAACCTTAAATACAAAAGTGATATATAAAATTTTATTAAATAAAAATATATTTATTTTAAATTTTTAAAAGTATAAAAAATATATACCGAAATGACTCATCCTACAACTTTAGCTGCCGTTGCTCCATTTTCTTTTCTCACTCAAGTCTCAGTTCACAAATTCACTTTCTATAGTTGTCAACTTCTTCAATAATTTTTTGTGCTTTAAAAGTTTTCTATCTAATGTAAAATTTTTGACCCAAATATACTCCATCTTCTGTTGTCATCCTTTATTAATAGCAGTTTTTCTTATTCGATTTTCTTAAAAACATTTTTAATAAATATCGATTTCTCTCTTACCAACTTATTTTTTTTCTTATCGGATTTGTTTATAGAGATTTTGAAGAACGGAAACAACATTGAATTTTATTTTCTTCGGTGAAAGGTTGCAAAATTCAAAGTAGTCTTTTGCTTTGCAGTTTCATTTTGTTACTTTTACTTTCCCCTCTCTGTTTTTAAGATAAAAAAGTTTCTAAATTTTAATAAAAAAGACGAATTGCTAGTTGTGTTGGTAAACTTTTTTTGGACTTGTTGTTTTAGTTTGATTCGAGTCAGTTGGATTACTTTTTGCTTTTGAACGTGCAAAAAAAAGTGAAAAAATAGTTAGATCACTTAAGTTTATTTTTTGGTTTTACTATCATAAGTCGTTTCGTTTATATTTTGGAGTGTATAAAAAAGTTATAATAAATCAAAACAAAATAACCGAAATGATTTAGTTAGTTTTTTAAAATTCTTTTTTATTTTCAAAGACAAGATAGAATAAATCCAACTCATTAGAATCCAATTAAAATAACAAATCCTATTTTTTTTTTACCAACACAACTAACAAATCGTCCTTTTTAGTGGAACCTAGCAATTTTCTATCCTAAAAAATAGAAAATAAAGTAAAAGAAACAAAACAAAATCGAATCCAAATGGATAATACGACAAATCAAAAAGCTGCATTGAAATCCGCAATCCTTCACTAAAAATAGAAATTTAATTTTGTTTGGGTTTTTCAAAATCTCCGTAAACAAATCTGATATTAACAAATAAAATAAGCTGTTAAAAAAGATATTGATATATACAAAAAAATGTTGTTAAAAAATCGAGTACTGCTCTCAATATCGGAGGACAAGAAGTACATTTGAATAAAAAAAGTTTGCTCTCAATAACGGAGGACAAGAAGTACATTTGAATAAAAAAGGTTTGAAGTACGAAGAATCCTCAAAGAAGATGTTAACAATAGAGACTGAATTTGTGACTGAGATGATGTAGTGGCGCCTGATAAGGTTAAAGAATTACTATTTACGGTATATATTTTTAAATTTAAAATATAATCTTTTTAAATTTTGTGTTTCACTTTTGTGTTTATATGTGTTTTTGGGTGTTACAGTTCAGTTACGTGTTTACAGGTTTTACGAGTCAGTTTCGGGTGACACAAATCCAACCCGAACCCGACCCAATTTTTTTTTCACTTGGATTCGTGTCGTGTTATAATTTCATCGAGTCGTAGATATGAGATCTCTAACCTTAAAATTCTGGGTCGGATTCGTGTTGGGTTTACAAGTCGTGTAAAAAACCGACAGTTCTAACTCAAACTACTAATGACATAAGAGATTCCAAAATAAGACAGATCGACTCCAAAATAGAAATCCAAAAACTTTCATCGAACATGCCAAAAATGTTTCATATTTAGAGAGGAGAAGAAAAAGTGCTAAAGAGAAGGGATATTATTTTTAATGAAAAAAGTAACTAAATCGTAAGTGATAAATGAGATAGATCATACGGGTACTTCTCATGTATTTATAGTAAATAACATGACTACACATATAAAAGACCAATACACCTTCATTTTTAGTTATATTGACTCCTAATACAAAGTAAAATGTATTTATATATTAATTACGTAAATGCCATTATATTTCTACCACTATCAGAAAATTCTATTCTCATTAGGACGTCCCTAATCTTTGAGTTGGAATATCAGATAAAACTTAAAGACTAGAAGTCTATAAGTATATTCGATAATGTGATGTTCAAGTTCATTTCCTTCATTCTCCATGCCAATTTGCATTTTCATCGTAATCTTTAAATTTCTTCTTCTTTATGCGTTATGCCAACTTGGATTCTCACTGATTTTAATCCAACTTGCATTATGGTCTTGACGTTGTTTTTCATGTATACATGAATATGCAAAAAAATTAAAATAATAAATGATAAATATTTTGATTTTAGTTTAACCACTCAACTTAGCTTGTCGAAATGTTAATTTGATTCTGATCTTGCTTCTCAAGTTAAATATGTCTCCCGCCGCTATCAAGTCATTAAATGTATTTTATTCACAATGTATTGCCAAATATTTTTTCTTTTGAGATGCCCGATGCTTCTCTCTTTTACTGATGTCTTCACTTATTTATTTTACCAACATTTTTTGCTATCTGCTATTTGAACCTCCACCTAACTGACACTTTGATGATAAATTTAGTCAATGCTCTTATCGAATAATATGTATTGATGAGTCCGAATTTTTCCTGCTCCCCGTACAGGGACAGACCGGTCCAACCTCTCCGGATACCGGACAGATCACATGGACCGGACAGATCACTTTGAACACTATGACCATAGGACTGTTCGAACTATGACAAAAGTACTAAAAAACCTAAACACTTCTTGACTAAGCTACTTGCTCTCCTACTTAGAGCTCATGGGTCTTTGAACATGACCCGGGTCCATTAAACATGACCCGAAAGCCCATAAGGGCCCAAACATCAGGGTATAAATACCCAACCACCTGCATTAAGTGTGGGTAATGAGAATTAACTGCTACCAAGCTGCTTAATTATCTCTCTACTCTCTACTCTAAACACATAACACCCACATACTTCCTTAAAACACCAACTGAAATTACTAGCCTACCCTCAGGCGATTATTATCCACACCAAATTGGCGACCACAGTGGGAGTAGAAGGTACCTGAATCAAGCATTCAAAACCAGCTAAGAAAATCTGTCCGAATGAATCCGGATAATCCAGAACTACCACCAGCTTTGCTCGAAGTGCTGGGAGAGAACGATGAATACACCACCGAAGAGCGTAACCGGCTAAAGGGTGAAATAGAAGCTGTGAGGGCAGAAAAGGCCAAGATGGGCATGAAAGAAAAGTCTAAAGCATCGGTTGCTCATCACACCGATAACCCCAGAGAGCACGAGTCTTCAAAAACTCACGTGAGCACCAAAAAGACTCATGCCAGTTCTAAAAAGTCTCACCGGTCCAAGCCTGTGGAGAGTTCTGACTCAAGCTCAGAATCTTCTGATAGCTCTTCGGACGATGAAGGAGTTGAAAAATCTTTATCCTCAAGCAGCGATGAGGGTCGAACTAGAAAGAAACAAAGGCAGATCAAAAAGTATTCAAGAAAAAGGGATAGACATGGAAGAATGAAGAAGAATATTGGTAAAGGGTCATCACACAGTCGGAGGCATGTGGACAAGATGCTGATGGATCCCTTTGCTTTCCACGATGAACCAGGTATATTTGCAACTCCCAATGAGGATACTGTGTTCAGTCGTGGAAGGAATTGGAGGCAATCTCCATTTTCTTCTAAAATTCTGTCCGGAAACCTCCCCAAGAGGTTTGACAGCACCAAAATAGAGAAGTACGATGGCAGTACTGATCCAGACAACCATCTGGAGAAATTTAGAAACTTCATGATGAACTTTGACGACGATGATAAACTACTTTGTATGGAATATTCCCAATCATTCACGGGGAGTGCTCTGAAATGGTACAACAGCCTGCCTTAGGGTTGTATTAAAGATTTCGATACGTTTTGGGTAGCCTTTCGAAGGCAGTTCGTAGGGAGTAAAGAGCTGAAGGGAAATGGAGACACAATAATCCATTGTGCCCAGGAACCAAATGAGTCCTTAAAAGAATATATAAGTCATTTTGTGAATACTAAAAATGGGTTGACTGATTGCTTCGAACAAGTGGCAATAGCATCCCTAAGGCAAGGTTTGAATCCAGGAAATCTAGTTGATTCAGTGACCAGAAAGAAGGCCATGACATGGGGAGGGTTGCTGAATCAGATTGGCAAACAGATAAATGTTGATGAAACAAAGAAAACCAGGGTGCACAGGCAGGTGAGGTCTACCCCAGTGGCACCAAATCCCAATCAAAATCAGTCCGGGAACAAAGCAAGAGAGACCGGACAGGGGCATGGTAGGGCAAAAGTTCAGTCTCAGCGAGCAGCTCCTGCTCAGAGTCAGCAATCCAGAAACAAAAGAGGGCCATGGGTCCAACCAGAGTGGTTCGCAGAGCTAAAAGAAAGTCTGGCCACCATTTTTGATAAAACAAAGGATGAGGTGCATTACCGGAGACCGGAAACACTGCAGTCTCCCATAGAGCATCGCAACAACTCTCTTTGCCAATATCACAATGATATTGGCCATACCACTGATGACTGTATAACATTGAAACAAGAAGTTCAGAACTTGATTGAGAGGGGAAAGCTGGGAGCTTACGTTAAAAGAAGAGGAGGCAACAAGCCTGACAACACTCACCGGGTTGGTCCAAGTAATGCTGCTCCGGAGGGGGCTATGGTTATAGTTGAAAGGTTTGACGTGGAATCTGAATACTTGGATCCTGATCCAACTCGAAACAGAGTGGGTGCTATAGAGGAATCTTCTAGATCGGTCTCCGGGCTCATTAAGTTTTTTGAGTCGCTTACAATTTTCGGAGGGGACACTATGACAGCTCCTACTGCTTCTTCAAGGAAGAGGCATGTTCACACTTTAGCCTCCCAGCTAGAAGGAGGCATGACATCTTATCAGTCACCGAACTCATTCCCCTTCATTGTTTTTGATGAAGATGATTTGAGAGACATTGTTGGCCCTCATGAGGATGCTGTTGTCAAAGGAGCATCTATAGGGGGCAATGTCATAAGACGAATCCTGGTGGATACTGGAAGCTCAGACAATATCCTTTTCCTAACCACTTACAAGAAAATGAAAAATCCAGCTGTAATTCAGAATTCAGACAGGTCAATCGTGGGCTTCACAGGCAGCTCAGCAGATGTGATCGGAGAGTTCGAAGAAGAGGTGTTATTGGGCAAGGGCCCTTTCAAGAAAATGGTCAGAATACTCTTTATTGTGGTGGATTGTCCCACTTGCTATAATGCTATTCTAGGGAGGTATTGGCTCTCTAGGATGCATGTAGTGGCTTCAACAGTCCACCAGTGCTTGAAGTATGCTGTTCAGGGACAGGTTAGAGTCGTCCGGAGCAGCCAAAAGATTGCAAGAGAATGTTATGCCACTGCCCTGGCTCCTCGAACGCTGGGGGCAGTCCGTATTAATGAACAATAGCAGTTTGAGGGCCTTTCTGGGGGTGAGGGTGAAATTCATGACCCCAGAGAGACCCCTGGAGTACTGATACCGATCGAGGAGGTAGAAACACATTGTTTGGAAGATGGGAAAAGTGTCAAGATAGGGTCCAAGATGCCCCCTATGTTGAAAAATGAAATGTTGAAATTTTTGAAGAACCATCAGCATGTTTTTGCTTGGTGCAATGCTGATGTTACTGGGGTTCCATCAGAAGTGATATCACACCACCTATCCGTCCGGAGAGATGTAGCTCCAGTAGTTCAAAAAAGAGGAGCTTTTTCCAAAGAAAAGGCTGATGTCATTGTGCAAGAGGTTGGCATACTCACAAAGATGGGGCACATTAAAGAATCTCAATACCCTTTGTGGACTGCCAATCCTGTCTTGGTGAAAAAGAAGAATGGCAAGTGGCGCATGTGCATTGATTTCACAGATCTCAATAGAGCTTGCCCAAAAGACTTGTATCCGGTCCCCCGGATACAATCAGATTCAAGTGGATCCGAAGGATCAAGAGCATACCACATTTGTCACTGACAGAGGTCTTCATTGCTACAGAGTGATGCCATTTGGTTTAAAAAATGTTGGGGCTACTTATCAGAGGTTAGTCAACAAGGCATTTGCTGATCAAATTGGAAGAAATATGGAAGTATACATTGACGATATGATGGTGAAAGTTAAGTGACTCCCAACTACATTTGTGGGGCTAAGAGGGTCAAGCTGTTAAGTGACTCCCAACTACTCATCCACCATGCCCAAGGCCAATCTGAGGCTAAGAAAGAGCAACTTGTGAAATATTCACTCCTCCTAAAAAATGAAGCACTTAAGTTTAAAAATGTTATCTATGAGCACATTCCCCGGACATAAAATGAGCTAGCAGACTCATTGGCAACCATAGCATATACAGAGTCATATCCATGGATCCATGTGCTCGAAAGCCCCTCTATTCAACTTAGTAAGGGTAAATAAGAGGAAATTTTTGAAATACAAGTGAAACAGCCTCGAGACTAGAGGTTTCCTCTCCTACAATATCTCTCCGATGGTGTCGTGCCTCCAGATAAATCACTAGCCAGAACATTGAAACACAAGGCTCGTGGTTTCATCATATTGAGAGAAGTGTTGTACAAAAAGTCCTACAGTAAACCTCTCCTGCGTTGTTTGGGGGATGAAGAGTCACAAGTGGTCCTCTCCGAATTGCATGATGGTGAGGGATCAGCCCATTGTGGATTTAGAGCTTTAACAAGAAGAGTTTTACTCTCCGGTTACTATTGGCCATCAATCATGAAAGATGCTAAGGAATTGGTGAGGAGGTGTGACCCATGCCAGAGGTACACCAATGAAATTCATGTACCAGCCATTCCTTTAGAGTCAATTTCTGAGCCCATTCTTTTTGCTCGATGGGGATTGGATTTAGTAGGGCCTCTCCCTGTGGCGTCCGGAGGGCGCAAAACTATAATTGTGGCCATTGACTACTTCTCGAAGTGGATAGAAGCAGCCCCTCTAGCAGGGACAACATCAAAAGCTGTTATAAAATTTATTCTATCCAACATATGTTGCAGATTTGGTGTCCCACAGAAAATAACAACAGACAATGGGCCACAGTTCGACAATAGAGAAATGGAGAGCTTCTGTGCTTCAAGGGGTATACAACATTGTTTTTCTTCACCTTTCCACCCACAAGCGAATGGGCAAGTTGAAGTGGCTAATAGAACTATACTGTTCGGTTTAAAGAAGAATTTGGAAGGGGCTGCTGGGAAGTGGCCTAGTTATCTACAAGAAGTCTTGTGGGCCTACCGGACAACGCCTGGGGTTGCAACACAAGAGTCACCCTTTGCCTTGGTCTATGGGATGGATGCAGTAGCACCCATAGAGAAGACCCTCCCCTCCTTTCGTGCTCACAACTTCTCCGAACACGCTAACGAGGTGGCAATCAGAGGTCAACTTGATTTGATAGAAGAAAGACGGGTTAAAGCTCACCTTAGAGTTGCACACTATCAGGGCTTGATGAGAAGCAGGTTTGCTTCCAAAGTTAAAAGAAGAGATTTTCAACCAGGGGACAAAGTATTAAGGAAGGTCTTCTTAAACACTAAAGAAATGCTCTTCGGAAAGCTGGCCCCAACTTGGGAGGGTCCGTATATGGTTGTTGAAAGAATTAAACCTGGAACTTATTGGTTGGAAGACAAAGATGGCAGAGTTCTAACTCATCCTTGGAATATTGAGCATCTCCGGATGTACTTGGAATAGCACTTGTGTAAATATTTACTTGTTTAAACATCCATGTAAATATTTGGGGGCATACTCTTTCCTCCCTGATGGCACGGGGAGGTTTTAATGAGGTGTCCGGGCGGTTGAATAAAATTCGATGCCTTCTTAAAAATTTTCTAAGTGTTTTTAAAGTTTTGTCCCTTGTCATACTATTCAGACTGAAATATCTAAGGGCTATTTAAACTCTAGCCGGAGAATTTAAACACTCTCACAATGCAACAACTAAAGGTTGCTTAAACTCTGGCTATCAAAATTAAAACGAACAATGAAAGAAGATGATGGTTGTACAGAACAGAGTTATTCATTAAAATAAATAACTTAAAATTGCCTTGGCCTTCCAAGGACTTTTAAATAGTCAAGATACAACACAAAAAGCCTGTCCGAACAAACACCGGACACCATTACAAAAAGAGTGCCTTGGCCTTCCAAGGACTTTAGTCTGAATAAAAAATAAACAAAGTAGATCATAAGTTAAGTTTGAGCCTTTGAAGATGGCTCACCTTCATCTACCTCCTTGCCTTTAAAATCGCTTTCACCTTCATCAACCTTCTTCTTTCCCTTGGGATCATCTTCCTCCTTGTCTGGGCTCTCTCCGGTCCTCTCTTCATCATCGGATGAGGACGCACTGTAGACTCCATACTGATCCTCGTCGTCCATTGTATGATGTGGAAGGTCATCATCGTCTACATAAAGCCACAAGTCCCCTAGGTTCCTCTTCGGAAATTTTTCATGAAAGAGTAGAACCATGTCAGACCTCACCTTCTCAAGCAATAGCTCTTCGTGTTTAATCATCTGGTTAGCATAGGCATTGATCTTGGCTTGGATCGTAGCCTCTTGATCCCTTAACAATGTGGTTTTCTCCTCGGCGGCCTTGGATGCTGCATTCTCAAGAGCAATCTTGTCAGTAGTTAGGTTGGTGATAATCTTGTCCTTTGCCTTGGTCTCTTCTTTTGAGGCAGTAAGGTCTTTCTCCATACCGGACAGCTTCTCCCGGAGGTCTCTAATGGTTTCCTCTGGAGTGGAAACTTTTGTGGTGCTTTCCTCCTGATTCCTCTTCAACTCCTCATTTGCTTCCTTTAGCATGTCAGCATTGGCAGTAGCAGCGCGAAGGTCTTCGGACAGCTTTTCCTTCTCAGACTTAAGGTCTTTGATGATGTCTGCTTGACCCCGAACTTGTCTCTCCAGTGTAAGTACCGACTGCACGTTGCTTAACAAGGAGTGGGCTATGGTGTCCTTTTCAAAGGAGACAATGAAAGTCTTACCATTGAAGTTGACCGTATTGGAGCTGCTCGGAGGAACGTAAGGCCCTGCGAAGTCGTCTCTGGGGAGGTTGAGGAAGTATTCACCAAGCTCACCAAGACCGGTGATGTCGACTCCATCAATGTTGAGATCTCCTCCCTCAACCTCATCGGTATGAAAGTCCCTTGGGATCTCTTTGACGTGTGTTGGGTCATAAGGGTCAGCCTGGAAAGAAGGCTCCGGATCCCGGAGAGCAAGATCATCTCCCTTAGCAGTCCTTTTCTTTTTGGCTACCCGGTCTGCGCCTTTGCCCCCCTGTTTGCGATTCCTCTTGGAAGCTCTTGGAAGTTTTGGGAGATCTACTTCCTGCCTCTCGGTCTCTTGCTCCACTACCTGCAAAAGAGCAGCATCGATTTGACTCTGGGCTGGCCCCTCCGGTTCTGTTGGAGCATCCTTCTCAGCATCAGCAGGATTGGCATCACTCGCCACCTTCTTGCCTTTCTTCTTGCCCTTCATTTTGCTTGGGGCTTTGGCCCGGCCTGGCAGGAAGAGTGTCCCATCTGGTTCATGGGTCCTCTTAAGCACAGTGTCCGGAGAAGGCTGGGCGGTGAGCTCCTCCCAAGTCAGGTCTCTCCGACCTGTGGTGTTCCACAGGTGAGACCTTGCCAAGTTTCCACTGGTGAAAGCAGCGTGGAATCGGTTCCCCCATTCCTCAGCAGCCCAGGCATTGATCCTGCCACAGGTAACCTGCCCGGCCTTCAAGTAATCACCGAACTCCTTAGGCAGTTCTGTTAAGACAAAAGAAAGACCAGTTAATTTAAAAGAAAGACCAGTTTATTTAAACCAACTTTAAGAAGGAAGAAGTAGACAAAGATTTAAAGTGGGAGACTTACGGTCACTTCTCCACCTGCTTCTGAGGAGGCTTGGGTTCTCTCCGGACTTGATCTTCTTTCCGTTTTCCCAAGCGCCACTGACGAACAAAAACTGGCTCCTCCATTTACTCTCAGACTCCAATAGATCATCAACAGCTTTGAAACTGTCCCCCATATTGAAGTGGTAGAAGGGGAATTGGTGATGTTTGCAAAGATTGGCCACTGCAGCAAACTCTTCCATATGAAGAGGGATCCCGGACAGCCTTGATGCCATGATGCATGACATCATAGTATACCAAGCGTTGGGGCTCAGCTAGCTCGGACAAAGTTTGACCAGATGAAAATATCTGACAATCTCTGGGTCCAATGGGAATCTGAGTGCCCAATTAAATAGCTCAGTGAAGATGACTATTTCATTCAGCTTGCAATCCATAAGAGTTTCAGGATCTATGGGAATCCTTATCTTCACATTTTCTGGGATCCCCCATTTTGTGCGCATTCGACCCAGTTCAGCCGTATGGATGAAAGCATACTTGGTCTTCTGTAAGGCCAAGAGGTATTTAAGTTCGACCCTGTGAAAACAAGGCCCTACCTTCCCTTCGAGACACTCCGGCAGCTCCGGATGCCTCAAGCACAGTTTTTCTTTGCCTTTATCTTTTTTGGCAGCAGCAGTATTACTAGTCTGACCAGAGGGCTCAGACTCGAAAGGGACTTCTTCAGCAGAGTCCTCCATTCTTTCCTCCATGATCGTTGGAGGAATATCAGTGGTAGTGGCCCGGGGAGAATTCAAACTTGGCTCAGCCTGGCTTCCGGGCTGTTGATCTTCAGTGTTTCCTTGACTTCTAGTCTCAGGCTGGGGCTCTGAGGCAGAGACCTCTCTTCGAAGTGCTGGGCTGCTAGTCTCCGGACCAGGTAGTCTTTCCCGGGGAGCTCTGATAGGCACTTCAGACCCAGAGCTGCTATTTTTTGCCCCCGACTTTGAGGGAGTGTTCTTAGAGGCTTGCCCCTTAACCAACCGGCTCTTTCTTCGGTCGACTAACTTCTCGGGGGAGTGCTCCGTGTCTGATCCCATTGCTATGAAGGGTGAGGGTTTTTTGAAGCTGGTGGCAGTTGCTCCTGGTTCGACGATGGATTCTGATTCCTGAACAGAGGAACCAGAGATGATGGGGGAAAGGCTAGGTTGGAATAACTTTCTAGGCTTAGTGCCTTTGGAGGAAGAAGATCCTCGATCTGACTCTGCAGCAGAAGAGATTGGTCTGTCGACAGGCGAAGTAGGTAACCCTGCTGCGATTCGTCTTTCCTTCTGAACTTTTTGTGCCTTCTCCAACTCAGAAAGGTTGAGCCACCCGCCTTTGATCAAAGCAGTGCTTGCTGTAAACATAAACTATCAAGAAAATATTTGCTTTAGAGAGAGAAAGCTCTAAGAAAATATGCAGAGTAAATATGAAAGAGATAGTAAAACAGTAGAAAGTGAGTTTCAATTTATAGTAAATCTGAAAAAGGAAGTTGATTCCTAGGAGAATTCGAAAAGTTTGGCAATGATTAAAAGACGGCGCTGATGTCACCATCTGTAATTAAAGAGGTTGCTTTTCGAAGAAGGTGGGTTCGAAATTCAAGGTGAAAAAACGGCTCAAGCAACCAATCAGAGTGTGACACGTGTCCCACGATCTATGGCAAAAAACCGTTTGGATTCATCAAGCTTTATCTGTCCGGATAAAACCATAAAGCAAATAAACCTCTTCGGATGAGAACTAACCCTGATATCGGACTTTTTTTTTCAGGTTTTTGACAAAGAGAATTTGAACAAACACCTAAAAAAGGGGCTCCTGATGAGTCTGAATTTTGCCTGCTCCCCGTACAGGGACAGACCGGTCCAACCTCTCCGGATACCGGACATATCACATGGACCGGACAGATCACTTTGAACACTATGACCATAGGATTGTTCGAACTATGACAAAAGTACTAAAAAACCTAAACACTTCTTGACTAAGCTACTTGCTCTCCTACTTAGAGCTCATGGGTCTTTGAACATGACCCGGGTCCATTAAACATGACCCGAAAGCCCATAAGGGCCCAAACATCAGGGTATAAATACCCAACCACCTGCATTAAGTGTGGGTAATGAGAATTAACTGCTACCAAGCTGCTTAATTATCTCTCTACTCTATACTCTAAACACATAACACCCACATACTTCCTTAAAACACCAACTGAAATTACTAGCCTACCCTCAGGCGATTATTATCCACACCATGTATCCTTACCTTTTTATATCCTTCACCATAAGAACATATGGAGATCATCTATTGACGTTTCTTTTACTTTGGTAATATCATGAACTATCATTTTGGATATCATTATAAACATTAGAAAGTAGCATGATCTCTTACTCTTTTCAGATGGACTTGGATTATAACCATGTTTACTTTTATTGTGGTGCATAACCATTTATGCTTTAATAGGTAGGCTTGGCTTGATCATAACTGGAGGCCTTTACAACTTAAACTTTACAGCTTTAGTGTGACCTTTGACGTTTTTCAGCTAGACTTGGCTTACAACTATATTCGCTTTAATTGGATACGTATTTTGTTATCATTTTCTAACTCATGTTTCTTTTTTATTAGTTGGTAACCGTCGGTTGAAGAAACTTTACAGACACCATCAGTTGGAGACTTTCTGTAATAGCCATCAGTTTAGAAACCATTAGAAACCTTAGCAACCATCGTATTACGAATTATTAACAGTATAACCATCGTCTAACTTATATGGTCCTCTAATCCTTGAATCAAATCCAAATTATTTGTTCAAAGTCTAATAACTAATGACGATAATGTTTAACTCTTAGAAAATCTTATTATTGCTTCAATTCAAATCGTTGCTCAATGAATCTTGAATCACACTCGGTTCTTCAATAAAAACCTAGAAATGTAACTCGATTCTTGATGTAGATCAACATCATTTGCATAAGAATGATCGATTTCAAATTCGAATTCAAATGAATTAGTTCGTTTTCCTCGTTAATCATTAACTTGAAATGTAAATAAGACCTGCATCACGAATTCGACTCACGAATAGAAGGACTAGTTACTTTAAAAGTGACTTCACCATCACAAAATAACCGATTCAAAACTAATGTTGATTTCAAATTCGAACGAAAAGCTTCATTTTTTTTGTTAATCCTTGCTTCATGATGTAAATCTAACTTGAAAACTCCATTCTTACTCCAGATGTCTTACACTCTCTTGATTCAAACGCACGCCATTAATTTTAAAGAAGAAAAAAGAATCGAAACCTAACAACTTTCCACCTTTATTTGGATTACAAACTCAAAGAATAGTTAGAAATAACGTATCCGTCGCATATGTTTAATTCAATAGTGTTCTTTTGTGACAAAAAAAACACCTATAAAACATAAAGAAGCCAATAAATACTGCTCGAATTTGATTAAAATCACTTTTAACGATGAGAAAAATAACTGTAAACACCAACAATAATATATTTTTTGTTTATATATTCGTAGAATACCCACATTTCAAAGATCTAAAAATGCTTGAGATAATTGAGACATATACCATTTGGCTACTTTTCCTGTATTTATAGCAAATATCAGTTATACCAATGTTAAACTAATGCATCTTTTTTTTAGTCAAAAGACTTATACTTGATTAAATGAAAAAATTTAGAATACAAATATTTGGCGCCAATATATTCCCGCCCAAAACCAAACCCTAAAACTAAGGGATTACAATAAAGAAGAGGGGAATCGGCCTATAGCCTAAACCCTTACAACATGACCAAACAACTTAAAACCCAAGAAACACTTGAGTCAGCTCAGCCCCAACAACATAAATCAGCACAACAACGACTTCATGAATCAACACTTTGATTAGAAACAGCCACTGAACAAGCTTCATCGGAAAATGATAGAGCATCAACACCATCTCCAGCCCTTTCATCAGCTCCATTCAACAAACTAAAGCATCAATCACTCAGCCCAAACCAATCAACAGCCAACGCTGTAGCCACGCACCATCCATCGAACAAGCAGACAACCCCAAACTACCTAATCAGCAAACTTGAAACACCATTAAATCAAAGCAGGAGAGCTATTAACGTAAGGTAAGCCTAAACTTTCTAAAACAATAATAGACTTAAGATCAGTTGGAGCAGAAGTAAAGTCATAAGATTGTTTCATTTTGCATTTTATCGTCCACCGAGCTAGCCAGTCAGCAGCACGATTGCAATCTCTATAGACGTGATTGATAGTCATAGTAGGATAGATTAGCAGCCTACAACAGTTTAAAAGAGGAACAAGAGACCACGGAGTAGCAACATGATTAACATTTTTTAATAAAACCAACTAGTAAGGATGAATCAGTTTCTATATCAACATTGCGAAGACCTTTAGATTTACAAACCAGCAAACCATCCATTAGAGCCCGCGCCTCAGCCAATAAAGGAGAGAGCTTACCGTAAACCTCACCAGCAGCATAGATAAGACTACCTTCATGATTCCTAATAATAACACCCGCACCAGCTTCACCATTAAATATGACAGAAGCATCAGTGTTTACCTTCTGTCTTCCAGGATTAGGAGCAATCCACTTGAGAACAATGGATCTGCTAACAGACTTAGGCTTGCTGACTAAATTGAAGAGCCCAAAACAAACAGCTATATTACGATCATTAGACCAATGCTGAGACTTAAAACAGCCAGCAACATTCATATAGGTAATGATTTGATAAACTGCTTTAATAATGAAGCTAGAAGAAACACAAACATTCTTAAATTTAGCCTGATTTCTATATTTCCAAATCAGACTAAAGATGATAGAAGGGAGAACATGTCTGATGTGGTTGATTTTACTATAGAAACTATGCCAAACACGAGTCATGTGAATGAGAGTCATGTATCTATAAATTTTGATGTCAAATAAATGAGCAAAATGCAACCAAACCTTCCACACAGTATCACAAGCAATGAACAAATGCTCATTAGATTCATAGTTTTGACAGAAAAAACACTTAGAGACAATGACCATATGTCTATTTCTAAGAGTAGAGTCAGTAGAAATGAAATTATTGATTAGTTTCCAGTGAATAAAAGCATGCTTCTTAGGAGTAATATCATTCCAAATTTTCTTAAATAAGCTAGTTTCTCTATGGTGAACTCTTATGTAATCCCAAGTATGCTTGAGACTAAAAGCACCACACAATCCTATCTCTGTAAGCACTATCAATATTACAAATGCTTATTTTATCATAATCACTCCTACTGATTAAATTTTCAATACAAGAGAGGTTCCAATGATGATTCGACCAGTACTTGTTTACCTTTTCAGGATAATACCAATTGTTATCAATAGAGTCATCTAAAGTAAGAAGATGATCTAAATTAAACCACTTGTCCAACCAGAAGTCAACATTGCCATCTCCAAGAGTCCAGCAGACAAACTGCTCAGCAACAGGTTTGATCTTTTGCATCATATTCCAAATCATAGAACCTTTCATGTTATTAGTAATCTGAAGAGGATGCATAGACTTACAGTAGATATTATGAATAAGGTTGGCCCAAAGAAGCTTATTATCTCTAAGCTGCATCCAAAGTTTGCAGGAAGTAGCAAGCTGAACATCAGCCAGGTTTCTAATGTTCAAGCCGCCTTCACCAAACGTTTTGCAAACACTTTTCCACGAACACCAATGAATTCTGTTCTCCATTCTAGCAGAGCCCCAAAGAAAACTGTTGAAAGCTTTCTCAATTTTACAAATAACATTGCCAGGAATCACATTAGCATGCATCCAATAAAGCACCATGTTCATTAGCACAGAATTAATCAAAGTTACTCTCCCAGCAAACGAAAGATGTTTAGATTCCCACTCAGCAATACGATTATAAATCTTATTAAGAAGCTTAATGTAGATAGTAGACTTATTATGAGTACTGATAGTAATACCCAAGTAATCAGTTGGCAAAACAGCATTATTGAAACCTGAGATATTAGAAATAGATTTGATCTTGGCTTCAGTAGTTCCATTAGCTGTTAAAACTTTAGTCTTACTCTTATTGATTACTTGACCTGAGGTTTCCTGATAGTCCTGCAAAAAAATGTTAAGTGATGCTAATGTTGCATCCTTACAATTAGTAAATAAAAGTATATCATCAGCAAAAGCTAGATTTCTGATACACAGACTATTCCTACACTTATACTTCATGTATTTATTTTCATGAAAAAGCATAGAAATACCTCTAAGCAAGACTTCCTCAGTAATTATAAAGAGGCTAGGCGAAAGGGGATCACCCTGCCTAAGCCCCTTAACAGTCTTAAAGAAGCCATAGGAAGCACCATTGATTAGAATTAAAACATGCACATTAGATATCATGCTGTATATAAGGTCAGTAAAACGTTTAGAAAAACCAAAACAGCTCAAAACCTTGATGATAAAAGAATGAATAAGCTTATCAAAAGCTTTGCACATATCTAACTGAACAATGATATTCTTATCTTTAACTTTTCTATTAAGGTCATACAAAAGCTCCTTGGCAGTAAGGATATTAGAGTGAATAGAATTGCTAGGGACAAACCCTCCCTGAGACTTAGAAATAATCCTAGGTAAAAGAACAACCAGCCTACTGTTAACAATCTTGGCCATGATACGATTCATTAAAGAACACAGGCTAATAGGCCTGTAATCAGACCAGCTAATAGGATTAGTGGATTTGGGAATCAGGCAAATACCAGTTACTAAAATGCCTTTAGGAATCTTAAATCCCCTAATAAAATGATGAATAGCAGATAAAAGATCAAGCTTAATGATGCTCCAACATTTTTTATAAAAAGTTAAATTGAAGCCATCCAAACCTGCCACACTAGAAGCTTTAAGGCTATTGATAGCTTTAAGAACCTCATCTTCATCTCGCAACTTTAACAAACTTTTGTTCTCCTCATGAGTAATAATCTTGGGAATAACATTGAACATACTATGATCCATTCTTTCTAATTCCTCCTGCCTGTCTTTGTAGGGGCTGGTAGCAAGGGCCTGAGTAAAGAAAGCAACTGCAGAAGCTCCAATGTCATCCCTATCAAGAATCCAAGTGTTGTTCTCTTTGATACCTTTGATAGCGTTATTTTTCCTTTTCTTTGTAACATAATTATGAAACAGCTTATTATTGTTATCCCCATCCTTCAACCAATCCATATTACACCTTTGAAGCCAGTACTCCTCCTCCATATTGTGAGCATTCAAAAGCTTAGCATTAACTCTATTAAGCTCTTCTTTAGTTGAACTTGAATTAATCTGCTGGTGCATAGCTTCAGCTCTTAAAACATCATCTTCCAAAGCTTTAATCTTGCTAAAAATATTACCAAAGTGTTGCCTATTCCAAATACTAAGATCAGCCTTTAGCCTCTTTAATTTCAGCCAGAAGATTGACAAAGGGTCTCCATCCATAATCTTCATCCAACTCTCAGCAACAAACGGAAGAAACTCCTCATCCATAAGCCACATGTTTTGAAACCTAAAGCTTCTCTTAACAACCTGAGAAAAACTAGAAATATTGATAAGAATGGCCATGTGATCAGACCCAGTCCTGGCCTTGTGAATCACATTAGTATTATTGAAAAGATTAGCCCAAACATTGTTAATAAAAACCCAGTCTAAACGTTTCCACTTAGCCTTATTAGACCACGTGAACCTAGAGCCAGCAAACCCAGCATTCTGAAGCCTGCAGTCCCTAATCATTTTATTGAAGTCATCAGCACTGTTTTGACAAAAAGTAACACAACCTATCTGATCATCAACAGAACAAACATCATTAAAATCACCACAGACAAGCCATGGTTTATCAGTACATGAAATACTACCTAAAGTGTGCCACATATTGAGTCTGTTCAAGCGCTGACACTTAGCATAGACAAAAGTCAAAAGAATGTTTTGATCAAAATGAATATGAGTAGCTTCAACATGAAGACATTGCTCATGATCCAGTAAAATATTAATTGTAATGTTATCATCCCAAAACACCCATATTTTATTTGTAATATTTCTAGCACTATAATTATAACCAAGTTTAGAAGCATAAATACTTTGATTTTCACCACAGATCAAAGGCGCTTGGACTACAACAATTACAGCCTTATTATTTTTCGAAAGATGCTTAAGTCTTCTAAAAGAAGATTTAGATTTAATGCCTCTTATATTCCAATTAAGAAGACTAATCATAGTTAAGAGAACGTTTAGAGTTACTTGTAATTGAAGGCTGTCTAGAGTTCTTGATCATCCTCTTTTTCCTAGCCTGCTTCAATTGCTTATCTATAATCGTGCTGAAATCTTCATCTTCTGAAGTATCCTTCCTTATCTGGTTCCTGGTTAATCTCTTAACCTTCTTAACACTCTTAACACCTTTATCCTTAGCTTCCACAACAGTTTGATTTCCTACAGAAACTTGGGAACTCTCAACCATTGCTTTAGGAGAAGGCAAGTCATCTTCAGGGGCTAAATTCTCATATTCCAAATTGTTAACATTATTTTCAGGACTTTGAAGGGCTGCAATCATTTCAGCCTCCTTACCATTATCCTTTGATTCAATATCATAAAAAATCAACCTGTTAACTTCCTCAATAACATGAACTCAAGGATCTGACTGGCAGCCATCATTATTAAAGTCCCCCTCACAACAATTAGCCTTAGGAGAAGATCGCAGACTACCATAATTTGAGCACTTAGGAGAAGTATAATCCTTTATATTGGACTTAGCATTTTAAAAAGAATTAAACCCAAACTCCAAAGTATGAATCGCCCTATTAATTTCAGCAGAAGAAACTAAAACATCAGCCTTCTGAACAACAGTATTTTCAACATGAGCCTTAGCACTTTGAGTAGGATTGCACCCAAACTCGATATTTTGAACCACCCTATTAATTTCTGCAGAAGAAACCAAAACATCATCATTCCTCAGAACAACAACTTCTTGATCTTGAACATCATCCTTCCTCCCAGCAACTTCATGATCTTGAACAACATCATTCCTTAAAACAACAGCATCTTGGTTTTGAGCATCAGCATTTTCATCATCCTTAATATCTTGAACCTTTTCGTTAGACTGAATCTCATTAGTCTTCTTTTTCTTACACTGATCAACACTATGCCCCATGTGAAAACAAGACATACAATACTTAGGCATGTTCAAGTAAGAAATACTCACCCAGCAGCCTTTGTTTTGACCAAAACCCACCCAAACATCATTGAATATTTTTTCAGCGATATCCATCTCAATTCTGGCCAAGCAGTGACCATAATACGCTCTATTTTTGGGTGGAACTTTGATTTGCAGAGGATTACCAAGAACATAAGCAATGTCAGTTATTATCTTCTCGTTAAACATATGTTCTGGCAAGTTTCCAATCTTGATCCACACTGGCGTTATCGAACTTTCATATCTAACATTGAAATTTTCAGACCATTTCAAAAGCCTCAACCTAGTAGAACCTACTGTCCAAACATTCCTTCTCCACAATTTACCATAATCTTCGAAGGAGTCAAACTCTATCAAAATGTGTCTAGAATCTTGGACAAACTGAAACTTACTGAAAAAGTCATTCAACTGCGATCTTTTTGGCAAACCGGAGGAGCATTTGCAAACAAGAGTGTGCTTAGACTTGGATTTTAGATGAAACAGAGCCTTTTCACCATACTGCATCGATACATGATCATTTTTGAAGCAGACAAATTCCTGATCAATTGCTTCATCAGAACTAGTGTGACGAGTAATCACCACATTAACAAACGATCTATTGTGCCACTGATTCACGCTTTGATTAGAGTTTATAGTTTCCTTTTTTGATGAAGAACTATAAACATCATTTATAGCAGGAAAAGGATCCATCAAAAATCACTCAGATTCATCAGAAGATGAAAGGTTGAACTTGAAAAAGAACTCTCAGTTTTTTATTCTTGGAGAAGTTGGCCATTCCAAAATTATTCCTATTATTCAATTTCAACGGAAGTGTTCTATCTGTTTTTCTCTCCAAACTTTAAACTAATGCATCTTAAATTATAAGTATATTGATATAAATACCGATATTGTTTTTTTCATGTATATTGGCTCCCCATACAAAATAAAAAGCCTTTATATATCTACTACTATGGGAATATTTAATTCTACTGCATTGCGGACACATTACTAGTAGTACTAATCACGTAAGAAAAGAAACAATCTAATCTAGCTCGGTTTGAAGTTGCATTATTTTTAAAACCTTTTTAACGCTTCTTCTCTTTTGCCTTGCAAGAAAAGCCACCTAGGAGACTCGAGCAAGAAAAAATTGTATCAATAAGCAGTAACATATTGCAGGACACGAAACGCATAGATAAAGAATTCTCCATGAAGAGTTTCTCTTGGTATAAGCTATAACCGGTAAAGAGAAACCCACGAACAAAAAATAGATAAAAGGAATCATCCCAGCTCGTGACGCCATCTGCTTCCAACTCTTTCAGTCAGCAACACAAACATATAGGTCCCAATCAAAGAACGGCCGAACCCACTTACAAATTTGAAAAACAAGTAGACCCATATGTTTGTCGATATCACCCTAAGAGCTCATGTGATCAACATTGTTAAGCAAGTGAACAAAAGCAAATTTTTCCGACCAAAAAAGGAATCAGGGATGGTGGCAAGAATAAAGCCACCCATCACGCAGCCATTGTCTGATGAATGAACTCGAGCATTCAAGTCCCCAGTCTGAAACCACCAAGGTTGAAGCTAAGTCGTCCCAGTCCCATGCTGATCTGGGTAAATTGCAGATATCGGGATCGCAGATTGTTCTACAGTGCCATTTTGGAAATAAATCAGTATACACTGTGATGAATGTTTGTTGTGCGTCGGAGAAGGCTGATAATCCGACGAGTATAGCTTGGATAAGCTGATTATAATGCTGTCGAGAGATTCAGGGTTTTTTGTTTGGATCTTCAAGTAAAAGTGGTGTTGAACCTGCCATTGTTACACAAACGGAGTTTGTCTTTTCAACATAACTCCGTGTTTCCTTTATTGATCTATATTATCATTATCTTCATAAATGTCAAAGCTCCTGGCTTACTATTATTTTGCTAAATATATCGGCTACAATTTTACTGTTATTTTTTCTGATGTGAAAAACGAAGACAATAAACACTTACTATTATATTTTGGTATGACATGGTCCGGGTTCTCAACTATTCGCTATTATTTTTGAGAAATAGAAGCTAGTGTAAAAACATGAATGCTGTTTTTTTTATATATATTCATTATTTTCCATTTACTTTAGAACATAAAAAGAAAAGTGTTCTTATGTGATATAGGATATTTTGGTATATATTTAATAATTATAATAAAATTACATATTGTTGTTTACAAAAAATAATATTGATAAAATAGATGTATATTTGTGTAAACCTAGTAGTTTAAAAAATTGTGTATTTTGACGTCTCTTGTTTATGTCTTCTCAACCATCTAACTGTAAACAAATCAAAGTCCCAACCTGTAGACACTGGTTTAGACTTTGTACAAGAGCTATTTCCGGAAAAATATGGTACCTTGGCTTTGTTTGCGCCATGTCTATAATAGCATGTGATGTTTGTTTGGATGTGGCTTCTTAAAAGACCTCATGGAACATCAAGACTTTGAAACCCAGCTGAAACCCGGGTTTTTCGTAGTTCCCCTTGATCGCATCAAGTCCCTTACCCTTTTTGCATCATCCCACTTACCGGCCTCAGCGTACATGTTCGAGAGAAGCGTATAATATCCAGAGTTCTGAGGCTCTAACTTGAGCAATTGCTCAGCCGAACTCGCTAACTCTAAGTTTCCATGCATCCTACATGCACCAAGCAAAGCACCCCAGACATCAGTACCTGCTATGCAAGGCATGCTCTTAATGACCCCTACTGCTTCTTCAATGAGCCCAGCTCGGCCAAACAGATCAACCATACAAGCGTAATGTGTCTGTGCCGGCTTAATATCCCGAGCCAGCATCTCCTCAAAATAGTTCTTCCCCTTCTCTACTAGTCTTCCATGGCTACAGGCTGATAATACTGCTAGATAAGATACAGAATCCTGCTCAACAGAATCTTCCCTCATTTTTTGAAATAAATTAACCGCAGTCTCAAAATCACCAAGCATTCCGTAACCTAAAATTATACAGTTCCAAGAACCCACATCTTTGTTTTGGATCCAGTCAAAGATTTTTCTAGCAGTATCGATTTTTCCATATTTGGTATAGAAGTCGAGGAGTGAGTTAGCAACAAAGATATGAGTAAAGAAATGTTTCCGTATAGATGCTCCGTGAATTTCTGTCGCTTGCTTTATTGCAGCTAGATCTGCACAAGCTGCAATGGCAGGCATGAAAGACACTGCATCATGCTCTATACCTACAAGCTCCATCTCTCTAAACAAAGCCAAAGATTTCAAACAATCGTGTGTCTGGCCGTAGCATGTTATGAGTATATTGTAAGATACTTTGTCTCTAACTGAGATGTCGAAGATGTTCTGAGCTCCATCGATATAGTCACATTTTGCATACATGTCCATCAGAGCATTGGAGACAAACAAATCAGACACAGATCCAGTTCTGATGCACTTCGCATGGATTTCTTTCCCGGATCGGAGAAATCCTGCTCTTGCACAAGCAGGAAGAACATTCGTTAAAGTAAGAGCATCGGGAGTTTCATCGTGACGTTGCATTTCTCTTAGGAGTTCTACAGAAGAAACTTCCAGTCCATTTTGAGCGAAATTAGAAACCATGGCATTCCAAGAAACAACATCCCTCGATCTCATCTGTTGAAAAACATGTGATGCTTCAGCACAACGTCCTGATTTGGCATACATATTGATCAATGAGTTCCCGACATATACATCGAATGTAAAACCCATTCTTAAACAGAACCCATGAATCTCCTTCCCCAACTTCAAATATTCTAATTCAACAAACAAAGCAAGTATGCTAGAAATAGTAACAGAATCTGGTTTTACTCTAGAGTTAATCATGAACCTGAAAATGTGTAGAGCATCTTTAGAGAGATCTGAGGAAACAAGGCTCTTAATGAGTGTATTCCATGTAACCTCATTCTTCTCCACCATTTCGGTAAAAACTCTCTTGGAGTCCTTCACATTCCCACATTTCCCGTAAGTATCAACAAATGCATTCCCAATACTCACCTGAGAATCCAGACCAGCTTTCATAGTGTAACAATGAATCTGTCTCGTTACCAAATGATCTCCGAGCTTTCCACAAACAGGTAGGACGGTGACAATGGTCACTATATTGGGTTTGAACGTAGACCCCAAATTCATTTCTCTAAACAAATATAAGGACTCGAGGTTATACTCATTATCAGAAACAATCCTAACAACAGTGTTCCACGAAACAACATCTCTTTCCCGCATTCCATCGAACACTTTCCTTGCATCCCCAAAATCCCCGCACTTCCCATAGAAGGCTAGTAATGTGTTCCCTACAAAAACATCAAAACCAAATCCATATTTTATCACGGACCCATGAATCTCCATTCCTTTTCGAAGTGCCCAGAAATCGGCACATGCTTTAAGAGCGAAAGGGAACGTATGACCATCGGGACTAACTCCTGTCCTAAGCATCCTATTATACGTCGAAAACTCGTCGTCAACACGACAAGTTGATAAAGCACGCATAAACGTGTTCCATAAGTAAGCATTGTCACAGTACGGAAGGCTTCGGTCGAACAAATCTCGAGAAGTTGAAAAGTCGAAGAAGTTGGCGTAGCTGAGGATAAGAGAAGCGGAGAGAGAGACGCTTGAAGGGAGGAGACCAGTAAGAGTTGCGTGAGCGTGGGTTTGTTTTGTCTGGAGGATGGATTTGGAGTTGGAGCAGAGAAAAATGAGATCAGGGTTAGGGTTTAGTGAAGGGTTTTGAGGGTTGAAGTGGCTGGTTTGTGTTGATAAGAAAAGTGAAGGTATAAATCGGTGCAGGTTTGTTGGGATGAGTGAATGGCGATACAAGAACATAGATGTTTACTACCAAAGAAAAAGAACATAGATGGATTAAGACCTTGTTTGGTTTACAATGATGAAATGATTTTAGAATTTAGATATTCTATAGATATTAAATACGGCAGTAGAGATATTACACCTGTAGACTATAGATACTCGACACAATCGTATAGAATTTTGAATCAACACCAAAAACAAGAAGGGTTGGGTTTGGATCATCATCAGGTATCGCTAGCGATAGATGGGGGAAAACTATTTTCCGGTGGCCAAAATCATAAAAAAGCTTCTCAAACGCAATGCTGGCTGGCTAAGAATTCTTTTATCCTCAATTCTATTTTAAGAAATGAAAATTTTATTGAATCCAATCTAAAAGTTTACAACTTGTTCATTACAGAGGCAGGATTGATTGGTTAAGCATTTCTTAACTAAGTAAAGCTACATTGTGTAGTTAACTTATACATATATCAATCTAATCCTAGCAATTTTGCAGCCTTATTTCAAGTCTTTCTCTCCTTGCTGCCTGCCTTCAAAACTCTCTCCCCCTGCTGCCTATCTTTCCTTCCTTATCTTCCTTTGCTGCCCATTCTTTACAGACTTTATCCCCTTGCTTTCCATTACTTTATATTGCATCAGTCCTGTACCTGCTCTATAAAAACCAATACACCTTAACTGTCAAGTCTTTCAACTTGTCAATTAGTTAATCAAAAATCCTAAAATATCCTAAGTTTTATCCTCAATTCTAATATTTAAATAGATATTTGTTCAAAAAATATATAATTATATATATATATATATCAATTTCGTGTTATAGTATTTAAGCATATTTTATTTGTTATCTGTTGCAAATATAATTTTGAAATTACCAATAATTCTAATTTTTTTTTTATAACAATAGAAGGCTATTTTATTAATTTTCCGCAAAATATTAATAATAATAATAATAATAATAATTTTTTTTAAAATATAATATTGAATTATTTAAATATAAATCACATTTAGAACACCATTTTAAAACTAAATTTGTTACCCAACAAAATCAATAAACTATTTTTTTTCCACGTGTTAAAAATATAATAGCATGAATGAGTAGATTATAATACAATAAGAAGTTATTATGATATTAATACAAGGGTATTTGAACCTATAACTAAAAAATTAACACGACAAAAGTAAAAAAAAAAATGCAAATGTTTCATTTTATCTATCAATTTTATAGTTTAAATTTTTTAAAGAGGTATGAGTCTAAAATATTTTGGGGAGTGATTATCTAGAAAAAGAAACACGACGAAAACTAGAAAGAAGTTGAAGAAAAAAAATGGTAATAAATGTTCACATGGTAGTGTGATGGTGAGTCTAAAACCCATATTTGTGGTCCATTTAAGGTTATTTCTCTCCATTATTTCACTAATATCAACCATAGTCACTACTTATTACATAAAACACCCTCAACGCTACACATTTGTTGGGCCAATTTTACAAGACTTATCTAAAGCCAAATTAACCCTATATTTAACTGATCAAACCGTAGTCCGGATAATTCTCACCCTTATCAGTAGCCTCTTAGTCCTTACGAAGATATCTGAGTAATGACTAACTTGGAGGGTGCATCGGGAGTGCCCGACCTCCTTTATCATGTAGCCTTCATCGGACCGGTGACCTCATCACGAAGATTGCTGACCTGACAACCATATAATGCGCGTGCTGTTTCTGTCCACGTGTCCATCGATCTCTAAAATTGACATTCAAGCCTTCAAGAGTGACCTGTGGCTGACTTTACATGTCAGAAAACTCTTCAGCTTCCCCATACGCGTGCTCTTCAAATTGTTGGAGAAGAGCTATGGGACTATTCATCTCCTCTAGGCATTCAAAAGTTGAGAGAACCTTTGTCTGCTTGGGCTTTCATGACTGTTGGAAGCCCATATAGTTGCTGATAAATACACTCACACTCTTCATAACCTGCAGTTGTTTTTTATAATATAAAAAGAGAGATATTACTACCTATAGTTTCTCAACACATCTCTCAAATATTTTTCTTTTACCACTTTTACTCCTCGTATACCTTTTGTTCATACCAAAAACGTTTACCGCTCTAGATTGGTTTTCCATAAACATAAGAGCAGAAGAGAGAAAAGAAATTGTGCTAGACAATGAGCCAAGACCGTTAACTATAAGTTGATGGGTTAATGTTTTGCCTAAGTAAATTGTTAAGAGAAAATTCTAGAGAGATAAATAGCTAGAGTTTTTAGAAAGAGAAAGAGCTAGAGAGTTTTTAGAGAGAGAAAGTGCAAGTACAAATGAATTACAAAGTAAAAGTGTTCAACCCCTTTATTAGAGGTGCCTTGCCCTTTATATAGAGGAGCCAAGACTTAGTCTCAAACTGAAATCTGTTACAAAAGAGGGCTAATTGCTATTTAGTCCATAGCAATTATACATAGTTACAAATACTCTCTACGACTTACATCAATTACAATTTAAGGACTAAACTTAAATTACTTATAATTAAATCCTTAAATTTACATTTTTTACAATTTAGTCCTCAAATCCTATTTCCATATCACAAGCCCCCTAGTTCTCATGTCAGTTAATGAATGAGAACTAAATCTTCGAATCCAAATCTTCGATGCAATCACCTTAAACAACCATTCGAAACGCTCATAAAATATAATTATTCGAAGCATACTTAAACTAAATAGCAATTAGCAATGATGCTAAAATTTCCTCGCAAACCAAAATTACCTCGAAACGTTGTAATAAAATTTTGCTTCGAACATTATGAAAGTAACCGTTAATCCATCATAACCCTAAAGGTCTAGCTTGACAGATGTCGATCATCTAAACAACTCACCAATTTGTATTTCAGCCTATCATCATAAGAGTCTTTCCACCTTCACACATCTTTACCTCATTTGTATAAATATAATCTACCTTTCATTTTCTCACTCTCATCACACAAATATTTGAAGAGAGAAGTCAGAGCTTTTGGCTACCCTCACCGTGTTCTTCCTTTCTCTCAGTATCCTTACCAGAAAAACTCATCCTCTCCAATCAACCTTCATCCTCTCCGATCAACCTTTATTTGGTTTATGAGAAAGAAACCAAAAAATCAAAGGCTATCCTACCCAAGGCATCAGAATCTTCAAACTCTGACACCAAGCTAGTCTTTGAAACATACGATTACTTCTGTATTACTCAAAGAGCTGAAGAATACAAGAAAACATGATTGATTAATAGCCTCGAAGTTGGAACTACCACTGAAACAGTCTATTACGGTAACTTCGATCCCACTAAAGCTCCAATTCTTTCGCTTTCTTCCACAATCGAAGAAAATTCCTCATATAAAATCTTAGGACCTAAAACACCTCGAGCCTCCTCATCTTAGAGTAAGATTTCTCCTCTGATTAGTGAAAAATCCCCTCTAAAACCGAAGATAAATATCCCCTCTTCGAATCACTATTCGACAATCAGAAAAAGAGAACTTTCATAGCAATGGGAGATGAATCAGAAATTATTCGAAGTGCTTTCCCTCCAACTTCAAATGCTGGAAATCCTCCTAAAAAATAAGTAATTGAGGAAACTCCTAGATCTGATGACCCCTTACCAAAGCTATTAACCCAAAATCTCAAAAATCTCGAGAAGAGACATCGAAAGCTAATGAGTTCGATTCAGAAGCTACAAAAACCGATCTTGAAGCTGATTCCGACAATGGGAACTCTGCAAATACCCATAAACCTCAAGAAGAAGTAGATACTTGCTTCGTTTTCGAAGAGGAAAGAGAAAAAATTGGAAGAAACTTGAGGAATCTTGAAAGCAAATATATCATCGCGCTGAGAAAGGTTTGCTACATATACTATAAAGATAGCCAAGCATCGGCTCTGAAAAACAGTGAAGAATGGGAGATAATATAATTCTTCGTCTGCCAAAAGAAGGAGAAACTCCTCTGGACTGCAAAGATGACGAACTGATAATCTACCCCGAAATCATCAACTGGGTCTTCGATTTCCACTGAATCCAATGATCGTGGAATACTTCAAACTCCTCAGCTTATGCCCTACCCAGGTGACACCGAATCAGTGGTTCACCCTTATGTCACTGATCATGTCATCTCGACTATCTAAAATCGCCATCAATATCAAAGACTTTATCTCACTGACCCAATTGTCGAAAAGTCCGAAGCTTCCCTTTTACTCCCTCACCCTGATGGATGATCTCAAAATCATCGATGATCTTCTAGAGGCTGACAAATTCTGGAAACAGAAATTCGTCATTATATCAGGAGCTTGGGAAAATGGCAAAGCAATCACCGAGGCCAACTCTTGAAAGCTAACTCTCGTCTGGAGAAGCAATCGTAAGCTCTTCAAAAAAAATTACGTTCAGATTTTTTTTATACATACACATTTTTTTTAATTTTCTGTTTTTCTATTAATTTCAGAAATTTCGAAGTGTTACTCAACACGTCGAAAAGATGCTAAAAACATCTTCCAAAAACTTGCTGCTTGGGCTGAGAAAGAATAGAATAACGCATTTCATACTGCCTTTCAGCTCATCAATTTCCTCCATTGTTATATGTTTCCAATCAGAGAAGTTGGCTTGTCTCCTTAAGATCTAACATCAGAACCGGCTCCGAAGCTTGGCTGCCAAAGAATATCTCAACCTGATTACAAAGTTTTCCTTCCCATCCGCAACAGATCGGATAACCATTTGCCAAAAAAGAAGAAAGAAAAAATTGTCAAAGAAAAGAAAGGTAAAAAGGTAGCTAGCACATCTGGTGCTAGCCCTTCCACAACATCTAAGCCAAAGCCTCGAAAAATAAAAACTACAGAACAACCTCTCTCCCCCATCGAAGAGGGTAAATATCAAGAATCATCCTCAAAGAAAAAGAAAACTTCCTCTGGTTCCCATGGAAGGAAAAGGAAATGAGAATCACTTCGTATGCATTGGGTGACGAAGATGAAAACGATGCTGCTGGAAACCAACAAAACCCTTCTTCCGAAGAAAATCCTACCAAAGGCAACCATGTGATTATTATCGAAGACAGTACTTCCAACGAAAATCAGGTTCATGCGAGTTTCGATCCTGATATGTTTATCAATTTTGAGAACACCGAAATACTTACTGGTGACGAGGATCATATTATTCAAGTCATCCAAAATCACATACTTGACTTTGGGAGACCAACACTAGACGAAGTCCGCCCACAACTCGCTCTCATGATCCTATCAATTCTCTAGAAATGATTCAAGGGCCTAGCACATCGGAACTTTGCATTCCTCCTCCAAATCCTGCAATTATTGTCGCGCTTCGACCATTTTCTGACCTTGACACTGCCGCAAAAACATTTTCTTCCCAATTCGAAGCTTCTCAAAATCATCTAAAGCAGTTGGTTAATGATATGGTTTACAATAAGAAATCATACGAGGTTAAGAAAAATCTTAGGGAAACTCTGCACGACAAGGTAATTGACCAGTTTCATATGTACAAAGTTGCGAGGTCTGAACTCATAAAGGGTGCTATTTACATAAATAATTATCTGCGAATCAAACACATAGTTGATACAGAATTGCTGGCGAAGTCTCATGAAACAAAGATGAAAAAAAATCAAGGCCGATCATGCTGCTGAATTGGACACTGAAAAATCCAACTCCATTGCGCTTCGAAATTCTCTCACTCTTTGTGTAACAAAAACAAAGAGCTAACTGATGAGATAACTAAAATGAGGAAGGATTTCGAAGCTGAAAAAGCTGCTGCCGAGGCTAAGCTTTCAAAAGATATGCAAACTATTGTTAACGTCGGAAAATAAGATGCAACCATTCTCCTTCTTCGAGAGCTTCAGAATGCTTATCCAAAATTCGACCTTACAAGTTTCTAGAATGACATCCCTGAAGAAAAACGCCCAAGTGAAGCTTTCGACCATGTTCTTAGTTCGTCGACCTCAGAAGATGAATCATCCGAAGAGGAATGATCCTCTAATTATCTTTTTCAGTTTTTTTGTCTTTGTCATATTAAGAAATCTCTTTTTGTACTTCAACAAATTAATCTAAATGACAAACGGTTTTGTATTCTATCATTCTTTTTACATATTATTCAATGATAAATTTTAAAAACAAAATAATTATAAAATGTAAACTTACCACCTTAAATACCTTATTAGAATTGGTGAATATAGTAGCTCTTCGAAACAAAATTGGCTGCTTCGAAACAGTCTCGATGTGTTGTTAAGCTTTCACAACTTTTCGAAAAATTCTCAGTGTGCTATTAAGCATCAACTTCAAAATAAAAATGTAATGTGATTATCAAACATGATTGTTTCTTAGAAAAGTGTCAAAAAACACTTCGGAAGATTCTACTCTTAACTAATCTCAAAGATGACCAGTCTTTGATGATTTGTTAAGATAGTATTCAAATATATGTAAACAACCATTGGCCAAAAAACAAACTTTATTGATAAAATTGAATATGTACACGACGCCTCGTTAAAACCTTATTGGGCCAACAGGATAGGAGAGAGTGCGCTATTCAAAACAAAAATTCCAAAGTATAAAAACATATTTACTCCCAATAAAGCTTCAAGTGTTGG
The DNA here is from genome assembly GCA_036936605.1 of Limnanthes douglasii subsp. nivea. Taxonomy (NCBI): domain Eukaryota; kingdom Viridiplantae; phylum Streptophyta; class Magnoliopsida; order Brassicales; family Limnanthaceae; genus Limnanthes; species Limnanthes douglasii. The sequence goes on along the minus strand of JAUPFV010000002.1, from coordinate 141,000,822 downwards.
ATATTCCACGGATGTTGAAGCATCCTCCCCTCGAAATCACCAAGACGATAGGACCCCAGCTTAATTCTTTCAACAACTGTATAAGGCCTTTCCCAATTCAGAGCCATTTTTCTGAGGTTCTTCTCCTTTGTGTGCAAGAAAACGTTTTGCAACACTTTAACACCTTCTTTAAATTCTCTTCTCATTAGCTTCAAATCATATATATTTCTCATAAGAGATGAGCTCAAACTCTTTTTTCCTCAATCAGATCCAAATTAGCCCTTTGGACTTCATCATTAGACCTTTCAGAATATTGAGATATTATAAAAGATGACATTGTATATTCAACGGGGCGGACTACATCCATACCGTATGGCAAAGAAAAATAAGTCTCTTTTGTAGCCTCTTTTGGAGTTGTTCGATAAGCCCAAAGTACCAGTTGCAAATAGTTTGACCATTTTCCTCCTGCCCCGACAAATTCTTCTTCAAGCCATCTAAAATTGTTCTGTTTGTCACTTCCACTTGTCCATTATCTTGAGGATGAAAAGGCGTCGAAAAACATTGTTGAATTCCTTTAGAAGAACAAAATGCAACCATTTCTCTGTTATTAAACCGAGGGCCATTATCTTGTGTAATTCTCCGAGGAACCCCAAAACGACAACAGATACTGTTTACAATAAATTTGATAATATCCTTTGCCTTTGTTCTTGATAACGGTTTTGCCTCTGCCCACTTTTTAAAATAATCAACCACTACAATTATCATCTATCTTCCCCCATAAGCCATCGTAAAAGATCCCACCAGATCAATTCCCCACCTATCAAATGGTACCGTCTCGGATATAGACATACGCGGTACTGTTGGCCTGTGAATAACATTGTCAAAACTCTGATAAGTATCACAACCTTAGACTAAATTCTTAGCATCGTTCATGATTGTAGGGCAATAAAACCCTGCCAGTAAAACTCGACGTGACAAAGCTTTGAAACCACAATAAGCTGACCCTTCACCATCATGCAACTCTGACAATACTTCTTGTGATTCTTGTTTGCTTAAACATCGTAATAATGGCCTGCTCAATGCCTTTTTGTACAAAATTTCATCCAGTACTATATATCCGAAGGCTTTACCCCTTAACGTTTTGGTCAATTGTGAATCATCTGGTAGTATTCCCTGAGTAAAAAAGTTAAGTATATCTGATCGCCAATCGCTTCGGATCGTATCAGTGGTAAAAAAATCTTCTATACATTCACACTGGCTAGATTGAGTAACAATTGAAGGATTTTCTTGTAGCAAAATCCAAGGATTTTATTCCTTGTAAGAAACGTTTGTTAAAGAATCGGCCACCATGTTACTTCCTCGCCCAATATATTCCACAACAACGTTGTCAAACAAAAGCATTAAATTCTGAAGTTCTCGAAGATACAAAATCAAACAATCCTTCATTGCTTCGGAAAATCCAGATACCTGATTTGCTAATAATTGAGAATCTATTTCCAAGCGCACTGAAGTTGCCCCACAAATTTTTTCCAATCTCAATCCTGCCAAAGCAGCTTCGTATTCAGCTTCATTGTTTGAAGCATGAACATCAAATTTAATAGATTGAATCATTGTCTCTCCCGTCAGAGCTATTAACTGAACTCCAACACTACTCCCTGAAATACTAGACCCCCCATCTGTTCGAACAACCCACCTCGAATCAACAGGTATGACTTCTTTAGTTTCTTCCTCATCTGATCGGCTTAAATGGAATTCAACAAAAAACATCTGCCAACGCTTGCGCCTTTATTGTTATTCGAGGTGTAAACAAAATATCATAGTCCTCCAACTCCACTAACCATTTGGTCATCCTCCCCGAAATATCAGGTCGTTGTAAAACATTATTTAAGGGGAATGAAGTTCAGACTTCAATAGTATGAGCTTGAAAATATGGACGCATCTTCCTAGCAGCAATCACCAATGCCAATGCCAATTTTTCTAATTTCATATACCTCTTTTCTGCTGCACCAAACTTTTACTAATGTAGTACACCAGCTTTGGAACTCCTGAATCCTCACTAACTAACATTGCGATTAGTGCAAAATCCGATATCGCGATATACAAAAATAATTTCTCCCAATTTCGAGGCTTTGACAAAATATCTGGAGATGACAATTTTTTTTAATGTTTGTGAAAGCTGCTTCACATTCCGATGTCCATTCAAATCTACTGGGTCCTCGTAACACTTGAAAGAAAGGAAAGCATTTGTCAGAAAATTTTGAAATAAATCGATTAAATGCTGCTAACCTTCCTGTTAGAATTTGCACTTTCATTGTTATCAAAGCTTTCAAGTGTTCTGGGTCAGCTTCTATTCCTTTTTTACTGATGATTAAACCCAGAAAGTTCCTCGATCAAACTCCGAGGGTGCACTTTTCAGGATTTAACTTCAACCCGATCGCCCTTAAATTAAAAAAAAGCTTCATCTAAATCATCAAGATACACTTCATCCTTTGAACTTTTTACTACCATGTCCTTTATATATACCTCGATATTTCTTTCGATCTGCGTAGCAAAAGCTTTATTCATCAATCTTTGATAAGTGGATCTAACATTTTTCAATCTGAAGGGCATCACCCTATAACAATGCAAGCCTCTGTTAGTTATAAAATTTGTGCATTCTTGATCTTTTGGATCCATTTGGATATGATTATATCCTGCAAAATCATCCATAAAAATTAAAATATTGTTGCCTGAAGTAGAATCAATCAACTGATCTATTCGAGGAACAGGAAATAGATGTTTGAGACAAGCTCTATTTAAATCTGTAAAAGCCACACACATCCTCCATTTCCCATTCTTCTTTTTGACTACCACTGGATTCACCATCTAAAAAGGATACTATGACTCCCTTATGTGTCCAGCCTTAGACAATCGATCCACTTCAACAACAATCGCTTTTGCTTTTTCCGAGGAAAACGCTCTTCTTTTGAATAACCGGCTTGACTTTCAGATCTATAGCCAAGTTATGACGAATTATCTCAATAGGTAATCCTGTTACGCCCTTTGTCCTTCAAGCGAAGACATCCAAATTTTGAGATAAAAAATCAAGCAATTATTGACATAGAAAAGGGGTCAATAAAGTTCCAATTCGAAGTACATTTCCTTCCGAAAAAGTAAACTCCTCAATCTTTTCACTCACAGTTAAAGACCCCGGGGTTTCCCTCAGATCGTCAACCCTTTCTTCCAACTCCGAGGGTACCCCTTCTAATTGCTATTCACGCATCAATCTCCACTGCCAGATCCTCGGATCCGTAGTGCAGTGGCATAACATTCCCTGGAAACCTTCTGATCGCCTCGAACAACCCCAACTCTGTCTCCAACCACATACTTAAAGCACTGATGAACTGTAGACACCACCCAATACATTCTTGAAAGCCACGATCTTCCAAAAATAACATTATAACTTGTGGGACAGTCCACCACCACAAAGAGTACATGGACCTTCTTTTTAAATGGCCATTTTCCCAAACTAACCTCACCCTCTAATTCTCCAACAACACGAGCTGTTACACCCGTGAATCCAATAATCGTTCACTTTGATTGAAAAATCTGAAGTGGATTCGTCATTCTATCATAGGTGGATTTAAAAAGGACATTAGCAGAACTGACAGTTTCAATCAGCACACGTCGAATTTCGAAGCCAACCACCTCAGCTCCAATCACCACAACATCTTCATGTGGTCCTGCAGTACATCTCAGATCGTCTTCATCAAACAAAATGAAGGGAATATCTTTTCCCCATATAAATGCGTAGACATCCTCCCTTCAATTTGAGTTGTCAAGTTGACAACATGCCTTTTCCTCGAACTATCCAAGTTTCCAGTCATTGAATCGCCTCCAAAAATAGCCAACGATTCAAAAAATTTGTACAACTCCCGAACACATCTCTTTTCCACAAGATCTTCGACCGTCATCAAAAGCAACCTATTCGGATCCTTTTCAACATATTCAGGAGAAGCATCGAAATGTTCATCCTGTGAATCCAAAATCATCAAATTCTCAGCTGGCGATGCAGCCTTCGATCGTCTTTCAACTTTTCTCCCAGTGTCTGCTTGCACTGAATAATCGTATCACCATTTGCTCTCATCTCTTTGCTTCCCACAAACTGCCTTCGAAAAGTAGTATAAAAATATCTGAAATTTGATATGGACCCCCTCGGAATGCTGTTGTACCACTTAAGAGTTGTTCCCTTAAAAGTTTGTGAAAATGCACGACACACAAGTTGGTCGTCATCTTCGAAGGTAATCATATAATTCTTGAATTTTTCGATGTGGTCATCGGGATCCTGCATCCCATCGAACTTTTCAACCTTCACGATGTCAAAACACTTCGGAAGCGTCATGGAACGAATTTCATCCGTCAATGGAGACTTTCTCCAATCAACGCCTTGAACGAACTGATCATCAGTTCCCATTGTGCCATATAAATTCCTATCAGTTTTAGCATACTGATTCGAGGGTCATTCTTAGATTTACTCTCCTTTTTATACCTCCTCGAATAGTCTCTTTCTGATTCCCCTTTCGAAGAACCTCTATGCCTCTTAAAACCCGAGGCTGAAATTTCGACCTCCTCGTCACTAGAAGTCACTAATTTCTGTTTATCTTTTTTCTCCTTTTGGAACGAATATCGCTCTTTAAGAGAGACAAACCCTGTTTTTTTGTGATCAGACTTAGCGTGTCGATCATCAAAAGATCGATCTCACTGACCTTCCATCTCGGTCTTTTCTATTTCCGGTCTAACCTCAGATTTGAGCCTTGCCGAGAGTATCTCTTGTTCCCTCCGTTCGTATTAACATTCAATGTATTAATTTTGTCTAAGTGCCATCGGTTATTGCGCTGGATAAACTTCTGCTACTCATGTTCTACTACTTATGTTTTGTTTGTTCTGCCACTCTTTTATGCTGCTACTGGAACCGCTATGGTGGTATTGTCGTCCGCTCCCATCGCTGGTGTTGGTGCTGGGTCCTGATCACGAAGACGAAGTTTCAATCTGGATTATAAATTACGCACCGGCACATCGATTTCTCAATCGATTTTGGATTTCCCCCCTCCATTTTGATTCCATCCTCGATCCCACCTAAATTGGATTCCAAAGTTTTGATTTCTTATTTACTTTGTTGTGACAAGGGGGGGTGACAAACGTTATACTTTCTTATCTATGTCGCCGTCTCATCAATGAGCATAGATTGATAGAGATGGCTTTTGTGCCGGTCAATTTGTATCCCATTCTTCATGTATAGTTTTGTTTGATCGCAGATCGACAGGTGACCCGACTTACAATCTTCATGGAGATATGAAAGGGCCTACACCCTTCCTCTTCCCATCTTGTTTCAATTTCCCAGCCAAGTGCTCCAAATTGTCCTTCGATGAGCCTGTTTGGGTATGGTATCTCCAATGCCTTGTTTAGTATGCGGGTTACGGGCGCGTCTGTATCAGATTGAGCTCGGATTAGAGACGATCCATCAGTCCTATTACTATCTCTCTGCAAATCACCTTTCACAGTTTCCATCGCTGGCTGAAGCGTAGGATTGTTATCAGGTTTCATCGTATGAATTTTAATCAGAAAATTCAACTAGATTGTATTAATTTCGAACATAATAAGCCATTGATTTTTCTTATTCAGTCCCCAGTGGAATCACCAATTTGATGGGTTAATATTTTGCCTAAGTAAATTGTTAAGAGAGAATTCTAGAGAGAGAAAGTTCAAGTACAAATGAATTTTAAAGTAAAAGTGTTCAACCCATTTATTAGAGGCGCATTGCCCTTTATATAGAGGAGCCAAAACTTAGCCTCCAACTGAAATCTTTTACAAAAGAGAGCTAAATGATATTTAGTCCCTAGCAATTATACATAGTTACAAATACTCTCTAAAACTTACATCAGTTACAATTTAAGGACTAAACTTAAATTACTTATAGTTAAATCCTTAAATTTACATTGTTTATAATTTAGTCCTCAAACTCTTATTTCCATATCATAAGTCAAACCACATATTACAGTTCATGGCCTCCGACCAAGAAGCCATCCCAAAAGATAAAAGCTTCAAATACTAGAAACCCAACCACCCCCTCTAGCATTCAACCATGATGTCAAACTTTTCTGACGCACGACAAGAAAGACCTTAGTACTTCAAGCAAAACAGCCCCTAAAACTTTGTATATTCTGATAGGTGACAAGAGAAAAAGGGTGGAGAGATATAAAGACGACATTTAAAAAAACAAAAGATCTCATAAAACCTTAAAGAAGAGGTATGTATAAGTGAAACCAGCTCCGGAGGCAATTGCTTCCAAACATACATCTACTAGCACCATGCACTGTTGATCAGATATCCCTCTAGTGATAAACTTAGAATGAGCAAGGCCTACTGTTGCACCCACAGAAACACAACCCCTCGAGCCAGTTAGAGAGCGAAGGCCAAAACAGTTGGTCGATGAACCTGAAGAGAATAAAAATTCAGCTTGTTTTTTAGGTTAATCAAAATGAAGGCCTGACTAAGTTTAACCAAAACGAAGCTACTGCTCAACCTGAGATGCCAACCCCCCATGATAGAGTCAATATTGGTGTCTTTACAAAGAACAAGAAAACTTCAAAGTAAAAAAAGAAGCAGATCGACGTCGAGCTACCTTTAAATATTGAGGCCATTCTTAGGAACAACCTTCGGGAAGTTCAAAACAAACACTTGATAGCATTATACAAAGTGAGTTTCCGGTACTACCATTCATCCGAGGAAGAGAAGCTTTGGGACCGATGGAGTATCCTGAGCTCAGTTACTCTTCAATTTCCTAATATTGGGGAAACTCATTTGTCCGCTAGGGATGACGAACTGACTGTCTTCCTAAAGATACTCAACTAGGGGATTCCGTTACCTTTTGACCTCGTCATGGTTAGGTTTTTCGAGCTAGTGGACCCGTGTCTCAGTTAAACGAGACCTAACATGTGGTTCACACTAATGGCCTGCATAATGGCGGCTAGAATATCTAGGGTTGGATGTTTGATAGAGCAGTTTTTCGGGTTGACTACCGTCGCAAAAAACCCAAATGTTCTCTTTTATTCTCTTATCTTGAGGAATAAGTTCAAGGTGGTCGAAGATCTGCTAGAGGCGGATAAGAAATCGAAGTAGAGGTTTTTTCTTTGTCTTGAGGTTGTGGGAGACCGAGTTTGAAGCATCGACTGAAAACTGTATCGACTTTCCTTGAAGTAGACCAATAAAGGTATATTCTTACGCGAACTGACCCTTCTTTTGAACATCATGTTTGTGCGCTTATTTTTACAAGTTTTTTATGTTGGAGAAAAAAAGGATGACAGGTGTGTCCGGGGGTTTCGAGGAACATCGAGAGGATGCAGAAGGGATCTTTGCTCGGCTGAGCGAGTAGGCCAGAACTTCACGGTCCAACGAATTCCAGCGCTGCTTCACTCTGGCTAATCTCTCCACGAGCCATCTTTGGAGGGCCAACTTGCTAAAAATTCTATCGTTTGAGGAACTCATGGTGCCTCCATCAGAGGTCGACATATTACAGTGGTTGGAAGCCATTCACGTGCTCGTCTACTTACTGGCGATATTTAGGGCTCTGAGCCGCTGAGTCCCCAAATAAAGGTGATGATGTGGCAATTGATCCAAAGATGGCAAAGGAAAGCAAGACTGAGGCTGAGGTCGGGGGGTTTGCCTCTGCGGAAGATGATGTAGCTGTTGAGGGGGATGGCTCTAAGAGGCCATAAAAAAGACACCTCTCCAAGAAGAAACGCAAGCGCCCAAACGAAAATGAAGACGACACAGAGGATGAGGAGAATGTAGGTTCCTCAGATTACGACGCGGTGGAGCTCTACCCTCTCTCTTTTGAAAATATTTTTTATCATTGACTCATATTCTCCTTGGGCATCAAATGAAGCGTCTGACAAGTCCAACAATTCTAAATGGGCATCTCAAGAAAACCAATAAGATGACACCCAAATTCCTGAGCACTACAAGGTCGCCTCGCCGTCTGGGTCTCTCAAACCGAACCTAGTGACTTTTGATTTTTTAGTGATGATGTATGTTGGCCTTTCATATCAATGAACTTGCTGGTCCCGCAACATTTATAGGAAGAGAAGCGAAACTGCCGACAGTTCTGAAAAAAATTTCTATAAAAGGAAAGGTCGCAAGTTGAGGCGCGAGGAGAATATGTTGGAAGATGAATCCACCCAACTTAAGCAGATTGCCACAGAAGGGCTTGAGCAGGCCGAGAAGATAGATAAGCAGTTCAAAATGGAAGAAGAAATGTTTGGATGTGAGCGAAAATGTGCTTTGCTGTTAAATGTTGAGAAAGACGCGCTCATCAGTTACCTCACCAAAGAGTAGGCCACCGACCTTAACACAAGTTAGACATTATATATATACAACTTTTTACATTCATTCCAAATACAACTTAAGGTGCTCAAAATTACACGGATGTCGAAGAGATTTGTTTTAGCTTATAGTCCATATGTCCTTGATTGCACCTTTTTGTTTACCATGTACATGCCTTCCCAGTTAGATCCCAACTTACCGAGCCGCTTATCTTTCTTGTTCAAAATAATTTCCTTAGAACTTGTCCCCTACACTAAATTCTCACCGCCTGATCCTAGACGCATACCTGCTCCTCATCAGCGTTTGTAATGAAGAGAGTTCAGTTGTACTCGTTTTTTTCCTCGATTAAGTCTAACTCAACACATTTTCACTCATCGTTACCCTCTTCAGAATACTCATTAACTTGATAAGAAGGGAAGACTTCCTTGGACGGTGTCACAACGTCTATCCCATAGACTAATGTAAAGGAATATTCTTACGTTGCTGTTTGAGGAGTGGTTCAATACGTCCATATGACCTCTTGCAGATAGTCTGTCCATTTCTAGCTTTTCCCTCTAAATTTTTCTTGAACCCATCAAGGATTGTATGGTTAGTTACTTCGAGTATACCAATTTTTTGTGGGTGAAAAAGTGTTGAAAATCATTTTTGTATACCCCGGGTTGAGCAAAACTTTTCATATATTTGTTGTCGAATTGCAGTCCATTATCCATTATTATCCTCATCGGGACATCAAAAAAAAAATGTTATAAGTAATGAATCTAACCAAATAATTTGCTTTTGTCCTAAACAGCGGTTCGACTTCAACCCACTGGGAAAAATAGTATACTGCAACAATTATTGTGTGTCCAGAAGCCATTGGCAATAGTCTGACCTGATCAATGCCCCATCGGTCGAAAGACATTGACTTGGATATAGACTCAAGGGGCACCCCAGGTATATGGATGGCGTTAGCAAACCTTTAGAAAATGTCACACCTTCTAACAAACTCTTTGGTATCAGCAGAAGTCGTGGTCCAGTACTAACCTGCCAGCAAAACTCTTGGCGTTAAGGTTTTATACTCACAGTGCACCGACCTCTCACCATTGTGTAGTTCAGATAATATTATCTACAATTTATTTTCCCCGAGGTATCGAAACAAAGGCCTGCTCAAATATCTCTTATATAAGATAACTCCGAACATCGCATAACTATACGTTTTGAACCGTATCCTCTTAGCCACTGTCTTGTCAATTGGAAAGACATTGTTGGCTAGAAATTCCTTGATATCTCGCTTCCAATCATTTTTAGAGTTTGCCAAGATCTGGAAAGCCTTATCCGACCCTGCAATTAGCTTGGAACTTTTTACGATCGAAGAAGTTTCCTACTTGAGTATCTAGGGGTGCTCTTCGGAATATCCAGTGGTAACTAAAGAGTCAACCATATAATTTTTCTGCCCTGCAGACTTGCTCATACTTTACGCATTCGAAAACGGCGGCCAAAACCTTAAAAATTCTCAAGTATTTTATTAAATGATCTTTCCTAGCTCCGGAGTGGTCAGATGCATGATTTACGAGGATCTGCGACTCTCTTACCAATCAAATATTTTTGGCTTTACTGATGTGGGCGAGTCTTAATCCTGCCAAAGCAACCTTATATTCTGTCTTATTATTTGACGCTTGAAACCGAAGTGTATAGCCTGGTACATTGATCCATTTGACCTTTGATTTTTTCTCATCTATTTGCATATCAGGTCTCTCAAAGTGGAACTTGACCAAACAATCTACCAATACCTGAGCTTTAATCACCGTTCAGGTCTTAAAATTAATGTCTAAGTTGCCATATTATACGGATTATTTAGTCATTCTTCCGGACATATCGTGCCTCTGCAACGCACTCTTTAAAGGAAAATAGGTACCGAGTTATGATAACCAAAACAAGGGCTAGCTTCTCCAACTGCAAATATTTTTTCTCCATATCAAGAAGGATTTGACTGACATAATATATCGGTCGCGGGAAATTACCAACCTCTCGAATTAATACAACACTCACAACATAATCAAACACCACTATCTAAATGAAAAACTTGTCCCACAATATGGGCTTCGTCAAAATCTCATAAAAAAGAGATATTTTTTAATTCGTGCGAAAAATTTGGTACACTCCAAAGTCTAATTGAAGTAGTTTACTTGTCTTAATACTTGGAAGAACGGGGTGGACTTGTCTGAATACCTAGATATAAACATATTTAAAGTTGTCAGCTTTTAAGACTGGGTCAGTTTCTATCCCTCGCTCACTGACTATGTATCCAAAAAATTTACCATACTGTACTTTGAACATGCAATTAACTAAATTCAGTTTCAAGTTTATCATTTTAGGTTTCCAAACATTTCTTCCAGATCTGCAAAATGGTCTTCATCCCCCAGTAATTTTTACCAACATGTCTTCAATATATACCTCGACATTTCGTCATATATGAGCCTCAAAATATTTGTTCACTAAGTGTTGGTAAGTTGCCCTAATTTTTTCAATCCAAACCTCATAACTTTATAGAAATACAAGCCCATTCCAATAATGAACGATGTTCTCTCTTGGTCTTTTGGATCCATCTTGATCCTCCAAATCTTAGAAGGAGTCGTCACTAAATTCAGTAGAGTTATACCAACGCTTGGGTTTTATTTTCGTCCTCAAAGAGTAACGACTTCGTCACCTGCGTGCTTTGTGCTTGTTCCCAATCCAACATGCATCATCTATTTCATTTTTCTCAGATAAATGCTCTCTTCGAACCTCTAACCTAAGCCTATTGGTAGTCAACATCACATATACCTCAGAGTTTAGCTTTGCTATATCTTCCAATAGTTCTTTTCTTCGAGCTGCTCCTCGACGTACTAATCATCGTAATTCCATTCCTATATCATATTCTCTTCGAGACGGTGATCCTCAGATATACTTCCGATCACCAGGCCCTCCATGCCAATATTGGGCTCTCCTAGTATTTCCATATTCATCTCTCTTAAAGAACTTGACAATAATTTTTTTTTTCTTCTGAAAAACGATTATGGGCACCAATCAGATTCCCACATACGACGCTAATGATAGTTTCGAAGATTTTTGGAGGGAGGTATGACTCTAAGATATTTTATGGGGTGATTATCATGAGAGAGAAACATGGGAAAGCTAGAGAGAGAAGTTGATAAAATAGAAATAAAGTAACAAATGTTCACCCTTTCCCGTTAAGGATGCGTTCCTTTATATAGTAGCGATAATGAGCTTAACGACCATTTTATTGTTGATTTAAGGTTATTTCCCTCTATTATTTCACTAATCTCAACCATATTGTCTACTTATTATATAAAATATCATCGATGTTACACATTTGTTGGGCCTATTTTACAAGACTTATGTAAAGCCAAATAAACCCTATATTTAACCAATCCAACCGTAGTCGAGATAATTCTCACCTTTATCAAACTCGACCTGATAACTTTGGTAATGGTGAAGATATTTAGATAAAAAATATCGTTGGTCTTCTATTTTTCAAGTTTATACCGACGAACAGATGAAAAAACACATATTTCATAATTTCACTTAGCATGCGAAATGAGATGCAAAGAAAATATAAAATATAAAAAACAAAAACAAAATAAAATAAAATGATACACAAGACTTAAATGTTTATTCAATAATTATTTTTAATTGGCCATCTAAGGATAATTACCACGTATGTTAGACGAAGTTACACTTTTATTTATGGTCCGAGTCATGATTAGAGCATTTCCCGCTATAGGGTCTATACCTTTATTCAAAAGGTAAGTGTTCGTAAGAGAAACATACCATGCTATAAATAATAAATAATATACACGCATTATAAGATATATTGGACGAACTATTTTATGAGCCAAGATAGACGAGCTACTTGATATGAACAAGCTGAATGAGTTACTTAATATGAGTTGGACAAACTACTTTATATGAGGCAAGTTAGATGAGCTAAGCTGGACTAGCTACTTAATATGAGGTGATCTAGAAAGAATAATAGATATGAAGAAGCTAGATGAGCTATATAAGACAAGATTACACAATTAAATTTATATTAAGTAGCTAGATTAGATACTTAATCTAACATGATAAACGAGTTAATGGAGTAAAAGCTTAACAAATAAAATTGTAAGAATAAAGGAAAGATTGAGGCTCACCTGTCATGAAAATTATTCAAGAATTTTTCTAGGGTTATGTTTGTGTTAAAAAAGTATTATCAAGGGTGAGAGTAAAATATAAATTAACAATTAAATATAATAAATGAATGTCACGTATCTTATAGACCCATATCATTCACATTTTCACGATCCGATGAATGAAGTCCCTGTGGGTTGGGAGTTGTGATCACATAAGTATCCAGTATTGTCTTATCTTTATAGACTGGTGAAATGATGTTAGAAAGACATGGTGTAACTAGCGGAGTTCCACATATGGACTTACCTCTTCAAGAATTATCTTTCAACTCGTGAGCGACTTATCACCATTGGTTTAGATTGAAGCTTTGTAAAATAATTATATTGAATACATTAAATTTGATAATGAATCACCTCATCAAAGCAAGGCCAACGACTATAAATACTAAACAACTTAAAAGTTTAAATAAGTAAGATTAACTATATTATTTATTTCCCTAAATTATTGTTCTTCCTCAAAATAAAATGGTATTTTCTTATTATAGTGTAAATAAACCTAAACTATAGGAATGAAGAACATGTGTTAATATAGGTATGTGATATTATTATTATGGTAATCTCAAGTAAGAATTTGGAAGCTTCTTTAAACTGAGCCACATAGACACTTCTCCATTTATAGATTGTTTATTTTGTCTCGTCCAATTTTTGGTCTCCCTACATCTTCAAACTTGATGTATTCCATCTCGTCAAACATGTAATATTCATATATTCTTTAGCTTGTTATTTTCAGATGTTTAGCTTACCATAAATCTCATTAAATTTATTATTCTAACTCACCAAACATGTTTTTTAGCTCTATAATTTGTTATCTCAGTGTTTTCAACTTCAGGTCATCATATATAACCCGTCAACCTTAATTTTGTAGCTTATTCAACTTGCTTATCTTCCCGAACTTATTTAGTTTATCATCCTTCAAGGTCGTTAACTTGTTAATGTATTACTAGTTTAACTCATCATCAATATTACATTATGCATTTACTACAAACCCTTGCCTATTATATAAAAGTATGGAACCTTAGAGGGATATGTACTTATTAGCAATCAATGACCCATAAATGTGCATGTCCCATCAAACACGAAATAATAGAGATGCATCACATGCATGATTTATAACTTTTAAATCTCTATAAGCACAAACTTCACATATTGACCTATTATCTCAACATAATTAATCCTTCAAAACCACTTTTTTTTTATGTTCAAGTACTAAGGATAAGTCCTCATAAAGGCATACAATGATCTCATACTTAGACTTTCAAATGATACTGAACATGTGCAGGTCGACAAAATATTTCCAATAATATTCTTCACGTTAAAATTTGGGGTTTCCATCATACACATTTGCGGTTAGAGATGAACCCCTTAAGCTAACTTCTAATATGCTAAAAAAAACTTCAATAAAATCATTTTTAAGGTCAGAACCTTGACTGGTCATCCCAAGCTAGGGCTGCACTATCAACCTCGAATTATGCTTCTTGTATCAGGATCACTAACCAATTATGACCTATTTCAATGAAATTATATCCACCGTTGTTAGTCAATCTACTAAGAATAAAGTAAAATGATCTATACCTTGAATCGATATATAATATCTGAAAAGTGGGTGATCCCTGAATATGTGCATATTAGATTCCTATCTGAGGCAAAACCCGACTTTCATGTTATCTTCAAAGATTGTCTTGTATTATGGGGTCTTTGATTGAGATATTCAGCTGTTGCTCCAACATAATAAATTAAAGTTTATTGAGATCATACATATATGTTCATGCCAAATCACGATGAATACAAAGAAGTTAATATATGTTTAGAACTTTACCATAGTTAAAAATTTAGGAACATAAGATTTAAATAATATGAACTATACCTCTACAGAAAACGATCAACATCACACTTCAACTTATAAAACCATTTAGATCTATAACACTAATATTAGAAATAAAAGGTACCAATGACCGAGTTTGATTAGACTCTAAAGCTTAAAATTCAGCTTGCATAGCCCTGAGCCAGTTATGATTAAAATTAGCCTCTTTGAAACGTTTTGGTTCCCCCGAGGGAGGTTATGGTAGATGTTGTTAGACTAATGTAGGTATGATTAGGCTTATAAACACTAAGATTAGTTATGACATTTATAAAATGGGCAATGGTAAAAGGGACAAAGTGGATGGTTTGACTTGGAATTGTAGGATTAGAAATGTCACATCTAGTGGATGTAACTTGAAAAGGTAAAAAATGTTCAATTTGTAATTGTATATGTTTTTTGGGTTTTATTTATCAAAAAGTAAGTTTTGAAGATGTAAACTCGTTATCAAAGGATGATATAGGCTCTCTAACTGCAGTATTGTACCTAGATAAAGGTTGTACATTTATTGAAACTGATGTATCAAGTATGTTTTATATAAGATCATTTGTAGATGGTACAACTTGAGGGGAACTTTGCACTAGTTCATGACAAGTCTCAAGTAAGGTTCTTTGTCCACTAGAAGTAACTAAGTTGTTCGTGTGTTACATTCAACATTCATTAAAACCAGACTCACTAGAAAACGTAGGAAAAAAGTTGAACCAATCAGACCTAGACATAGACACTAGAGAACTAGACCCTTTAGTATTGAATTCTATTTATAACAAGGAAACTCATCCTCATTAAACACAACATGCCTAGATATTATGGCCTTACTAGTATGAGTAACACACTTGTATCCCTTCTGTGTTGTAGAATACCCTAAAAATATATTTTAAGGAATAAAAATTAAATTTATGTTGTTGATAGGGTTTAATACATGGATAACATGTAGAACCAAAAACTTTGAGATATGAGTAGTCAGGTTGTTTATTCCAAAATAGATCATAAGGTGACTTGTTTTCAAGTGTAATAGTAAGTAATTTATTAATCAAGTAGGTTGCAGTACTCATAACATCATACTAATAAGAATAAGGTAGTCGAGACTAAACTAGAAGAGTTAAGCCTGTCTCAACTATAGGCTTGTGTTTCCTTTATGCCCTAGTGTTTTGGCCAAAGTTGTGAGGGCATGAAATCCTATGATATATTCCACAACTATTGATATAGGGTATAAATTCTCTATATTCGCCACCCTAATTTTTTTGTAATGTTTGATTTTTTTTATCAAACTTGTTTTCAACTAGTTTTTAAATTCTAGAAAGATTAGCATCACTTTTATTTTTAAAAGGATAGATCTAAGAGAATCCGCTAAAATTATCTAAAAATAAAATATAGTACTTGAAACCATTTTTGGTTTGTGTGGGAGCTGGTCCTTACAAATAAGAATGAATCAAGTTTAAATCATTAGAAAAATGAGATTTAAAGATATGAAAGGGAAGATTATGAGATTTACCTAATTGACAGAAATGAAAAAAAAAATCTTAAATCCTCTGAATTAACCACTACATTACATTGACACTTCATTTGAGAGAACACTTTATGAGCTGGATGTCCCAGTCTCGTGTGTCACTTTTAAAACAAAGAAAACACAGACCTCTGACTACCTATCAACTTAGCACGAAGTACACTAGGAGTGTTATTCTTGGATTTATTAATGCAATACAACCATTTCCTAGATTTTCTTGTTAGGAGGACCTTTCGTGTTACCAAGTCCTCTACAGAGCAAAAATACTTAAAAAATTGAACATAAAAATAATTTTGGAAAGTTAATTTAGAAACAAACAAAAGGTTTTTAGAGATAGTATGCACATGTATAATATTGTTTAGTTTTATAGGTATATTTTCATTTGTAAGTAAGCTAGAGGTACCGATAGATTCATTTGACACTTCTAACCATTACCAACTAGGACAAACGCCTTACCTCGACTGCCAAATATTTGATTCATCTGATTAGGTGTGTTTGTCACATGATGTGTAACTCTAAAGTTTGCATATCATGCATTGTCATCGATTTCATCTTGTGTCGTTAGATATGTACTTCATTCTGAGTCTATTCTTTGTTGATCTGCAAGAACTGATCCCATAACATTTGGATCACCTCTGAAGTAGCAGGTGGGAGCTGCATGACCAAACCTGCCACATATCTCGCAAGTAGGAGAATATTTGGCTCCACGTCTTCCTCTGTAAGGATTATTGTTTCTCCCATTGTAATTATTCTGATACTTTCCTTTAAGCCACGTCTTTAGCCCCTAGAGTAGGTAGATTGTCCTCTAGTAATCTAATTGTTGTTGCTTGAAACTTATTATCATCTTATTATGATTATCATTTGTATAACTTAAATTGAAATTAGCCGTAGATATTTAAAGGCTAGAGAACTGTTCCAACCTACTTTCAAATATTAGTAGAGAAGTCTGTAAATCCACCATATTTAGATTATTCTTATCAGCCAAACTCACCATAATAAAGGTGTAGTATGGATCCATATTAAAATGAACATGATATATCATGTCATCAATACTCATAATACAGCTTGCTAGAACCAAATATTCAGCTAAAAATTTCATTTTTGCAAGGTATTCTTCCATAGTCTAACCCTCTTACTCACTTTTAAAGTAGGTAGATTTTTCTCTAGTTTGTGAGCTAGAGAGCCTTGTTAATGAATTCCACAGTTCTTTGAAAGATTGTTGATCTAATAATTGAGCAGCTATCTCAAGTGATATAGTACCAGTCCTTATTGGATGAATTCTGAACCAAAACACCAGTAGAATCAGGAAGGACCTTAGGGGGACAGGGAACATCATCTGATATGTGGCCATACAGTTGGTTTTCCTTGATGAGTGGGACAATCATGGATTTCCAAAATAAATATTTAAAGCGATATAGCTTTATATAGCTGTTTGAGTTGCTGATTTGTAAAATTTAAGATTTTTTACTAGTATTTGTGTCAGGTAAAATACATACGGAGGCACCATAATCAGTACTTAGAAATAGAGAGCTGATAACATTGATCATTTTTTATTCTGATACCAAATTGAAAATTAAGGAACATAAATTTTAAAAAAGATTAACTTTCTTGTATATTGAATATTGTTTTTAAAAAATAAATTTGACTATACATGTATATATATACTCTGCTTTCACTCTAGACTACTAACTGAATTTTGTTGTAACCTTAACTGAAGTCAATTATATGATTTTACAAGATTTGTGCTTGGGCCTTACTGATACCAATAAGCCAGCCCGGATTATTTCTTTAGCCCAACTATTAAAACTGTCTTTAGAACAGCCTTAACACTATGTTAGGCTACTCACCCTATCTTCTATACTTAGCTACTTAGGTCATTCTTTTCAATACTTACCACCTTCTTCTCCATAGCCTTCAACTTCTTACCCAAATATAAAACTATCCACAGCCGTGAGAATATTTCATCTCCCAAAAGTATCAACATCAGCATAATCCCCAAATAATTTTACAGAAATTCTCACTCCACACACCATATCATATTTCATCTTTCAGCATACCACACCATATTTCTCTCTCTTCTACATCATTCTACCATATAATATCCTACCATATATTTTTATTTCTCTTCCTTATTATTTAATATATATTTAATTTAAAGTTATATATATTAAAATAAATAATTTTCATAAATTAACATAGTATATTTTCATTATAAATATAATTTGTTTAATTAAAATAATAAATAAAATAATCCATAATATATAATCTAGTTAATTTTAAAATATAAAAATAAAATTGGTCTAATTTCCGAAAAACTTAGTTTTGTAGTAGAATGAATAATTTACATTTCACTTATTTTCGTTTAATGAAAATGGTATAATTGTTGTTTTTTACCTACTAAAATGGTCTAAATATTGTTTCCAAAAAACTTAATAAAAAAAAAACCTCAATAAATTTTGATGTCTGAATCAAACAAACCAAGTCTCTATTTATAGATCTCAAAAAAATATAAATCATGGTATAATTTTTTTACTTACTAAAGTGTTCCAAATATTGTTTCGGAAAAACTTAATAAAAAAAACTCAATAAATTTCGATGTCCGAATCAAACCAACCAAATCTCTATTTATAGATCTAAAAAAATTATAAATCACGATATAATTTTTTTAACTAGATGTTCCAAAAATTGTTTCGGAAAAATTTAATAAAAAAAAAACTCAAAACATTTCGGTGTCCGAATTAAACAAACGAAGTCTCTATTTATAAATCTAAAAAAAATATATAAATCATGATATAATTTTTTATAACTTTTTAACACATGGCGAAAATATTTTTGAAAATATTAAATCAATAAAAAGCTCAAAACAATTTGGTGTCCAAATCAAACGAACCAAGTCTCTTAGTCGTAAATCTAGAAAAATAAAAAATAATATTATATTTATTTTATATTTTTGACCAACTATTTTTTCTATAAATAGTTTAGAAAAAAAAACAAAGATCGGTAGCGTGCCACATGACACGCTACAGTTACAGTTGGTGGCTGAAAAGATGAATTGAGGTTCATTCTATTGAACCCAAAGTATCTTTTCCAGCCACATCTGTCTTGAATATGCATTGCTGCACCACTTAAATGCACATATTTCAATTAAAATATGCGATGCTATGAATAGTTTTATCTTTCAACATTTTACAATAATTCTACTAACCATGAACCCCCAAATCCATTTCTTTTGGTTGGACGAGTAATATCGTTACAAAGTGATCGATAAGCTCCCATAGTCGGATAAAAGTTGGAAAAAAAACTTTATATTTGTGAGTGTAACGTTGTATGGAAGACCGGGTGTTTTGAGTCCACCTCATGAATACACAAATGGGCTGAAATCCTAGACTTTCCTTTACTAACTAACTTGTTTTTTTTTCTTCATATTTGTTATTATTTTGCAGAGTATAGTCGTTCGTTAATTCTACTAAGTTTCGCACAGAGAATATGTTCATGAATTTAAGGGAACACATATCTAAACATCGGAAGAAAGAGTTTCACCAACTCTTCGCAACCAATAATTACATTATGTTTATCATCGGTAAAATGGAGAATAATCCCATTGATGTTGATGGCTAGGTAGATTTTAGCCAAAACAAAGTTTCAGGCTACATTTTTAGAGCAATGAGGCTGACCTGCTCAACTAATATATTTCTACTAGTTCACACTTGTGCACTGAGTAAATACCAAATGGCCAAAAGGTCCAATCTTTAGTCTAAAAAAGTAAATAGTGAATCTAAAGAAAGAAGATCATTTATTTGTAGAGCCTAAAAGGAAAGCAAAGATGCCTGGGTAGATAGGTCGGCTAACGCACAAGACTATTGCTATTATGCCCCACTGAACCCACAGGTCAAGTATACCGTGAGTCTTCAGACCGAGTGAAAAAAGTCCATAGAAGTGTTCCATGTGAATTGAGGACATGGGCCACGTTATGACCCTTTTTATAGGTGCATCCGAGATTATTCTTATTAATTCTGAGAGGGCGCTAACCAACGATAGCGCATGGTACGTATCTCATGGATTTGAGGTAACATTCATTAAAACTCTGGTGTTTTTAGCTCCCATTATGACAAGATTTTGATTTAAACAAAATTTTAGTCTTTTTATACTATGTACAAGATGTTTAGAACCATAAAAAGGTTATCATTCGTGAGGAAATAAGTATATCATATGAATAATGCTTTTTGGTCTCATCGCGGTTGATTGGCATAGAAATAAGAAGCATTATGATGATTTGGCTGAGTGGTAGAATAAATCTTTGAGTTGTTGGGAGCAAAAGAGCTACAATTTGAGCCGAGATGATTCTTGATTTTTACGAGATGTTCTTGTCTTGTCGTTGGGACATTTACCGTTACATGTACCTGAAGAGGACCATCCCTCAACAATAGAAGTTCCTTCTGTTACGGGAATAACAAGTTCTACCACATTAAAGTCTTTAAATTTTTAGTCAAGAAAGAGATGAGGCAAAAAAGAATCTCTTTATTTATTGATAGGTTCTTCCTATTTATAATGCTGGGAGTTAGTGGGCAGTTACACTTGTCTACAGTTAATGCACCACTAACTCACTAACGACACTTTTCCTATAATTTTGGAATAACTACTTGAAACAGTTTGGCAATTCCTTGAGCGCGATTAGATCTGTACTGGCGTGTAGAGCTCGAACTCACCGATCACGTGGTCAACCAATCATCTCCGAGTTCGTGCTCAGCCCTGGTCTGTTCATCGCGTCTTTAATTTGGTCGATCAATTCGTTGCTTCAACTATCGTCGAACTTGTTCTCCACTTCTCTTTAAGGTCGGCGACAGCGTAGAGCTTGTCCTCTGCCTCCTTGTTGCTTTATTTTTTTTAGCACAAGCTCGCAATCCACTTTTCTTGCTCGTGTTCGTACTCACTCGGGAGAATCTCCCCTTATCATCTTCCCCATCTGTTGATCATGAGAGATGTATGCTTAGTTTTGATGGTTCAATGGATGAAAAGGGAGGTTCAGAGCAGTGGCAGAGGCATGTAGGGGCTATAGCCCCCCATAACCCCACTAAAACCTCCACTTAAGCATTGTTTAATTTTAATTTTATTAAATAGCAGTAGTGGTTTTTTTTGGGTATGAAAAAAATATTCTATTAAACAAATAATAAAATTTATGTAATTCATATAAATCTAAATAAACTTTAGACATAATAAATTATTTGAGTGAAATAAGGTAAAAGAGAAAAAAAGGTTAGTGGGGTTCAATTCTTTTTTTGAAAAAAATATTTATTTGTTGTGCTTTATAAAAAATATCATTAAACAAAATATTACTAAATTAAATATTTTTTATTTTATCAATTACTTTAATTTAAAAGTTATATAAGAATATTTGTGTATAATAAACCTATTTAATATTTTTTAAAGGTTAATAGACTAACCTTATATTTTATCAATTATTTTAATTAAAAAAGCTATAAAAAAATATTTATGCATAGTGTTAGTAGGTTTATCATATGATTGACTCTAATAGAATGAAATTTTTAAAAATTTATTTTGTTTTTAGCTAAGTGTACTAATTTTTGAGAATACTTTTTCAAACATATTATCATTGAACAAATCGAGTTTGTAAGAGAGATAATAAAAGGAATGAATGATGTAAGTGGTTAGATGTAACACTTGAAATATATTTGGTTGTTTGTAATGCTATGATCGGTGTTTGATGAAATTTTCAGAAAAACATATTTTTTATAATACCATGATCGATGGAAACAAAAATTATAGTAGATATAATTTTGCTTGATCATGTTGTCGAAATGATATTTTCATACTTGGTCAGCCCCCTCTAAAATTATTTTCTGGTTCCGCCACTGGTTCAGAGTGAAGCGATTAATGAGGATTTTCCAGGAACCAACCAAGTAGCCAAACAAAAAGTCATTCTAAAGACGTACAAACAAATAATGTTATCGATTCATGAAAAGACATGGAAAACCTATCAGCCGTGTTAAAAGAATGTCAACCATTTTACCAAAATGTCTGATGTAGGGAAGGGCAACAAAATCATTGATTTTTAGTTTTGTTATGCTTCTAGACCGATCCCTTAAACTTGTGTGTCCGTCTTTTGTGTTGCTTAAAGTAGCTGAAAGGCTAGACACATTTTTGTATGCCCGACGCTTCTCTTAGATTTAATCAAATACGTTTTTAGTCTAGATTTTCACTTTAGCTCTTATTTAGGAGGTTTTTTTGTTCATTATTCTGAAGTTCCCATGATAGGTTGTCAATACAGTCATTTTTTGGTACGGGGATTAGTCTTGCACGGGAGGAAAGACATTTCATGGTAGTTATATTCCTTTTTATGTTGTATTCTATAGGGAATTTGTTTTATAATTTAGACGATAAACTTTGAAAAATTTCAAATTGAATTATTTTTTGTAGTTTTTTAAAATTCAACTCGATGAGATTAGAGATGATTTTTTTTTTATATTTTGAACAAGAGAATGAAGTTACATTTTTTTTTGTAGTTTTTTAAAATTCAACTCGATGAGATCAGAGATGATTTTTTTATATTTTGAACAAGAGAATGAAATTACATAATGATTTTCCGAACTAGAACCAGGTTTTGTAACTTAAACAAACTTCCAAACTGATATACAAATTGTCAACAAAACTATCAATCTTTTGTATATACTTCCGAAACCGGATATTTTTCAAATGGTAAAAAACCTGCTAAAATTTGAAAATTTAAATTCAAATATTTTTTTAAATAACAACACATTTCAAAACAACAACACTATCCCTTGAACCCTGAGAGTTGTTTGTAACTACAAGCTGATAGAGTCTCTTTGAGAGAACAATTCGCATGCAGATGATGATTTTTGTTTCTGTAGGAAGTATGACAACAAAACCAAGCTATTACAGGTCAAGATTGGTGAGCTTTCTTAAACTACTGAAAGAGTACCGTATTACTACTGCCCACATCGAAGCTGCAAGAAACACACCCTTCTACACGCTTTTGAAAGCGGCATTCGACCTCTGGAATGTGGCAGAGCTGCCGAAGAAGAAATTTTATTCGAACATTCAGTGGGTTGTGGAGAGGTTCTCGGTCGATAAAGACGCCTTCCAATTTGGGTCAAAGTTTGTGAAGCTAACGACAGACGATGTGAAGGTCATATTCGGGCTGAATCACGGCACAGAGGAAATACCGTTAACGAAAGCCGGAGCATTCCACAACAGATACGTAAACGACGAGGAGAACGAATCAAGGATGATGAAGAAATACTTCATGGGTGAAACATCAAGGAAGATAGGACCGAAGAATAGTGAAACCATCACGGACAACATTTTAAAGGTACATGTAAAGGGAATTTATCTTATAAGCAGGATGCTGAACTTTACTAACATAGCATGTTGTCGTGGGTTTTACAGGCATGTATAGCAAGAGCCATCAACGAAGGGGGGGGGGGGAGATCATGAGTTGGAAGATGTTGCACGGCTCTTGATACTGTCTTTGTGCTCAACCCTATTCTACTCAATATCTAGAGACGTAATGGGTTGGAGTGTGCTTTATTTTGTTGAAGAACTCAGCAGAATAAATGATTACGACTTGTCTAGATCAATAGCATTGAAGTTTCTCCAGTCTATCAGGAGTTGTTTAGCTATCAAAAAATCTGATAGAGTCGTCGGTTGCGTCGTAATTCTAATCGTAAGATTGATTTATTCGGTGTAAATATTAGTTATATACGGAGCATCTTGATGATAATACTTGTCCCGATGCAACCCTTTGTCATGGAGCACTCAACAATCAAGCTAGAGGTCGTAAAGCCGACCTTGATCCCAAGGTTTTTCAAATGGTGGGGATTGGGGTGCCTATAATCGATCGTGTCGCTACTTTACGACTACCTCTGCTGAAAGATGATGAGGTATGAAACATATAGTACACCTATCAAGCATTAGAGTTGCAGAAAACTCTTTTATATCAGAGTACCAAAAAACTCTCAGGATATCCAGAGAGCTGAGATTTGTTTGATATTCTACAAAATTATGGTATCAAACAATTCGCAGCTTATAAGTTGAAAACAATGCTCAGGAGACCCTGAGAGATGTTAGCAACCCAATAGATGATAGAGTTGAAAACAACTCTCAGGGTGTCCTAACAGTTGTTTACAACTCCAAGCTGATAGAGTTCCAAACAACTCTCAGGGTATGATGCGATTTATTTGCAAAAAACAATCGTGCTATAACCTGATATTTTCCAAACAAACCGCGTGCATCTATTTACTTTCATGTTCCACCCTTTGTGGGTTTTGGAAGGTCCACTATGTCTTACGGAGGCTGAAAGTAAAGAATTCGGAGGAGCAGTAGGTAATGAAGATCCAGATGTTGCACCAGTTTTACCCGAAGAAAGGCCAAAGAAAAGGAAGAAAAACGCAACCTCAAAAACAAGGAAATAAGCGACACAGAAACAGAAAGGATCCAATCAGGAGATAATAGTCAGAGCCCAACCATAAACAGTCCCCCGGCCAGTGATTCTACGAACGCCGATCAAGACATCCCAGCAGGAGGTCGAGGACGAGGGCACCAATAGTATGAATGACACGATCGGTAATTTTATCCTCAAACGCAGATGGTCTACTCCAAAGAAGTCTGGAACTGAAGCAAGATCAAAGGGTTTGAAGACATATACCGATAAGAACAAGTACATGCGGAAGATTGACAAACAGGCGAAAGGAGTAAGTAGAAAACTGAGCCTTACGTAAACGTATATTTAATCGCTTTAATGAACATGAAATATGTTATAATACGTCTGCATTATTTTTTCATCTTGAAGAATTAAAATTGAAGATATCGGAGCTTGAAGCACAACAACTTCACAATGCTCTCTCTCAGACCATTTGCCAGATTGGAAGCCGTGCAAAGAAGAAAGGACATGGTCTACCGGCATTGCCAGCAGAAGCGGCGTCCACTGAATTGCAGTCAATTGTGCCATCTGAAATTCAGGATATGGACCCGAATCAAGACGGGCAAATGTAGAATGCTGAAAAGTATGACGGAGTACTGCCAGAAGAGAAGAATGATGACGGGAACCATTTACCCGTACTGGTACCATCTGTTGTGCCCGAAAATGACGATACAAATGATCGTCCTGCGGAAATTGTGGTTTTAGAAAAAGAGGCAGACGAGCCATCTGAACAAAGATGGGAAGAGTTGTTGGTATCCACAGAGACAAACACCACGGAGAGACAAACATACAAGTCTCCTCTTACACAGGAGACAACAACAGGTCTGAGTCCTCCAAAGGAGAAAGAAAGACATGAGTTTCTTGCGAATGACCGACAACTCGTACCTCACATTCCAGAGGAAGTAGGCAATCAAGAATACAGAGCTAAGGAAGTAGAAGCTCGTGAGAAGGAAGTGGCAATAGAAGAATCTGCACGTACAGACGCCGAAAGCCGTGAAAATGTAAGTGGATCCAATGTACACTAAGATTCAAATATGTTAATATATTATTGTGATGAAATTATCTACTAATGTTTATTATTGTATACATATTCAAACAAAATCAGTGTATGTATTTAAAAAAATTCATGGTTTTCTCTTAATAACAATTTGCGTACTGTGATGATATAATATGTTAACTTTAAAACAAATCTCAAGACTGTCATGTTAGTCCAAACAATTCTCAGGATATCTTGAGAGTTGTTTAATATTCTATTGAATTGGGTATCATACAATTCGCAGGATATCATAAGAGTTGTTGGATATTCTAATAAATTATGGTATCTAACAACTCTCAGGTTATCTTGTGACTTGTTTGAAAACCAGAGTGCAGTGATGTTTAACCCCTCCACCTTTTTATTTTGTATTTTGTACGAAAAAACATGCCGATAGACATGAAGGGAGCAACAACAAAATGAAGGGAGCAACAACAACAACAACAACAAAACAACAACAACACCCACAAGAATAACAAGAACACAATAATCAAGAAGAATAACAACAACAACACCTAGCCTTCACAAATAGAGAAAGGCTAACACAAGACGTAGCTCCGGAAGAGTCAGAGTCTGCCAATCCCTGTAAGAAGTCAGAACTACTTAGCCAGGGAGAAGCACCGGTAGAAGACCAAAAGCGAGATAGAGATGTACCTGAAAAACAAAAAATGGCATACGCAAAGTCATAATCACTAAGCCAAGGTGAAATTATAGTACCAGTCTGATGTGCTCGCGCTACCTTTTGAAAATGAGCTGGACTACAAGGTATCCAATTGTCAACCAACTCTCGTGAATGTTTCAAACAAGTCTCATATATTTGACGTAAATAAACAACTCGTTTCATATATTATGGACGCTTGGATTCGAAAGATGCTCGAAGAAGTAACTACAGTAAGTTTAGCTATAAACTTCAAAAACCTCGCATGTTCTCGTTGTAATGTACTCTTGCTTTAATGCAACATCAAATGAAAATGAGAGACGAAATAAAAAATGTAGTTGACGATGTTTTAAGCACATCGCTTGGAAACGTGAACCTCATCCTCATTCCAATATGCAGCAAGAAGATTGACCAAGTCAACCATTGGACGTTGCTCGGCATTGATATAAACGTCAGGACGACAACAAACTACAACCCACTCCTGCCTAGACTTAATGCACATGACCACACAACCAAGACACATGTATTGCTGGTAAAACACCTAACTGTTACAATTACTGTAAAACACGTTTTTAAAACAATGCTCAGGATATCATGAGAATTGTGCCCAAATCAGTTGTTTTTAAATGCAAACAACTCTCAGGGTTTCTTGAGAATTGTTTACAACTAAAAATCTTGAGATTTTTTTAGAACTCTAATACGTTGGAGTTTCAAACAACTCTTAAGTTATCATGAGAGTTGTTTGCAACAATTTTCGATTGGATTGCCAAACAATTCTCAAGATATCCCGAGAATTGTTTGGCAATCAGAGTATAAGTATTTGTGCTTACCTTGACACAAATTATTATAAGCAGATTAAGTATTTACTCGATAAAGGATACATACCTGTTACAAAGACAGGGTATAAGGTGAGAAATTCAAGAAAAATTCCACTACAAAATCCAGGCACCCTCGACCGTGGTATTTTCATCTGTCAATACGCCAGAAACATTATCCAACAAGGATGCGTGCATGAGACTTATCGTAAAGATATGGTAAGAGACTTCAGAGAAGAAATGTTGTATTTTTTCTAAATGATGCTAACAATTGGTATTAATTTTTTTGTATGACATTGTAATTTTTTTGTGTACATATATTCCTTATAATGTTTTAGTGTATATAGAGTTTTTTTTTCTTTCAGAAATGTGCAATGTATGACATTTTTCAACTCACTTTAAAGAACAGTGGGTATTTGGAAAAATTCACATCATTCCCTGATATATACAGAAAACAAAAATCTTATTAAACAATTCCTAATGTACACAAGCAACTACTTCTACAAAATCCTCAGGAGTAAACTACCACTAACAATTCGCATCTTATCATGATATATATTAAATAATTAGAAAATATGGCTGAAGAATACAAACAAGCTATGGCGTCTTCCTTGTTAAACGTTAAGTGCATTGAGCACGCAAAAAGCCATCTAATCACCATATCCCATTAATTGTTGATTGGACTGAGGAGGCTATGTAATGATTAATATAGCCACACCACCACCTCACTAAGACTCCCTTCATGCCTATAAATAACTCTAGTAACCAGAGGCTAATTTAAAAATAAACTTTATATTTGAAACACTCATAATATATTCAATATCCAATCATCATGTCTACCACTGGTTCTTTAGGTGACTCCTGGTCTTCCATAACCACCAACATAAGCTCAGACTTAATCACTCCGGCGGTACCACCAAACAGCCCAGACTCTGTTATGGACTTTGAGATCGAGGATTACTTTTTTGCTGACTCTGAACCAATTGAAGTGGTTCCCCTGATTACTTTGAGATCAAGGAACCTTGCACGTTATTTGCAAATATTATTGGACATGCAAAACAATTCGCATCCACGTAGTAGTTGCAAACAACTCTCAGGGAATCCTGGGAGTTGTTTGAAAGATTATATTTAGATATTGGTTATGAAAAAAATTCGCATCCTGTTAGGAGTTGCAAACAACTCTCAGAAAACCGTGGGAGTTGTTTGCAATATTATACCCAAATAGTGGACATGCAAACAATTCTCACCCTAGTCGGAGTTGCAAACGACTCTCAACAAATCCTAGAAGTTATTTGCAAAATTATACCCAGATAATGAATATGTAAACAATTCGCATTCTAGTAGGAGATGCAGGCAACTATTAGGAGGACATGCGAGTTGATTACAATATTATACCCAGATATTGTATGCAACTCTATAAGTTGCAAAAACAAACAATTCGCAACACCCAACGGTTGCAAACAACTCTCAGGGTATTTTGAGAGTTGATTACAATACGATATCCAGATATTGCAAACAATTATCCATACTGAATGCGAATTTCTTGCAACTCGCGGGGTTTCTTGAGAGTTGCGTGAAACTATGTTCCTGAAAATTTCTTGGGAAAAATAACTTTACTAACCAAACACCTAGCATTTCATTACTGTAATATTGATTCGAGAAATATGTGTAAATGAACAAACAACTCTGAAAATGTTTAGTTTATTGTCTACAATAATAACAATATTACAAATCAATGTAGCCAACGAGAATTTTCCACAACAACACTTCTCTTTAAACTAGAACATCACAAGTTCTCCTATTATGGCCTGATTTTGAACAACAGCCACACTTCAACTGCTTGATTGAGGTTTCTCCTCTGGAGGGGATTCGTTTTTTCTTAGGCCTTTCGGGGCGTCTTTTAACGTTCAGAGGTATAATTTCAACCAACGAAGGATCTTTAGCGCTGGACCCTTCGCCGAAATCGATTATCGTTGGTATGCTGAAAGAGTAACTTTCTCTGTAATTCTTAACCATAAATACCGGGTCTATTATAGTAAAGGGATCTTGGTCGGTATACAGTATTGCCGCTAAAGCGCGAGGACATCGAAAACACTCATGTCGCCATGATCCGCAAGAACATTTAAAATCCAACAGATTAACAACTTCCATAGGATTTGAAAAGACTTCGAACATGGTTGTAGAAAACTTACGTACTACCCAAGTTCGGCTCATGTCAATATTTTGAGTTAACTTTTTCTCATAGTGGGGGACCAAATTAGTACTCAAACTTAACCCATCCTTGTATCTTTGTGAAACTTGAGTCGTAAGCAAGACTCTAATCTAGTCAATAAACTCAACAATGGGTAGGTCACAATATTTTTTGATCTGAATTTTAAAAGATTCAGCCGTAGTAGAAACCATAGACCCGTATCGTTTCCCTTTAACGTAAGCTTGCGCATACTTATCCGGGGGTAAATTAGCAAGAAAATCACTTATTCTGTCCCCAGCTTCACATAGAAAATCTGTTAGTATATCCTTAAAAAGCTCTCGACTAGGAGCATAAGAAAGACGATGGAAGAAATTCAACATCCTTTTTTATAGTCTCTGTTAGTGTGTTCCATTTTGCTTTCAAATTCTACATGAGATAGAAATAACAGTACGCGTGATAGCAGTTTGGATACAAGACAGAAACAACATTAACGATAGCAGAATGACGGTCTGAAATAAATATGATTTGGCACTCCAACAAATGAGGTTTCAAACACCCCAAAAACCACATCCAATTGTCATAATCTTTAATGCTAACTATACCAAGAGCAACAAGGAATAGTTCTGAAAAAAGCACCTCAAATGAATAATATAATAGAGCTCAAGCATGTCAAAAATGTAAACAATTCGCATGAGTGCCTGAGACTTGTTTACAAATATTAGGATTACCTGAGATTTGTTAAAAAACTCTCAGGATATCCTGGGAGTTATTTGCAAGTCTTATATTTAAAAACTTTAGTTTTCAACTCTCAGGATTACCTGAGAGTTGTTTTTCAAATCTTGTATTTCCAAAGAATTATTTTGAAATCTCAGGATATCCTGGGAGTTGTTTGCAACTCTTGTATTTCCATGCGAATTGCTCTAAACTCTCAGGATATACTGGGAGTTGTTTGAAACTATAGGCTGCGAGTTGTTTACAATTTTTCAAAAAAACATCCTAATCTTCAGATTAAAAAAATATATGAAACTAACCGTTGTTGTCGTCCTTTGCTACGACAGTAAGCAGTACACCCTTATATTTGCCATATAAGAATGTTCCTGCACTGAGCAACTCACATCCTTTCTTGAGAGTTGTGTATAACTATAAGAGTTTGCAACTCTTGGATTTCCTGAGAGTTGTTAGCAACTCTTATATTTGCAAAGAGTTGTTGCAATTCGCAGGATATCCTGAGAGTTGTTTGCAACTCCCAGGAAACCCTGAGATTTGTTAATACAATTCGCATCTTCCTCGTTAGATACATCAAATAATACACATCTTCTACGTTAATAACCATAGAACAATTCACATCTTTTGTCAGCAATGCATAGACAACTAAAAACTCATAGTCTACACATGTTTCATGTTCAAAATCAACATCAAATACACTAAAAATCAATATATAACTAGTTAAACAATTATTAACGATAAATATTAACAAAATTACCACAGATCACTGGAACAAAAACAAAAAAAACAGAGAGAAACTCGAACAAGATTTACTAAGAACAAAAACAGTAGAATAAGACATATTCTAACTCAAAATCCAAGAAATAACTTCGAAATCGGTAGTTAATCACCAGTACCTAAAAGCAACACGTAAAATCAAAACAATAGAGATTCCAAAAAAGTCGAATAACGTGTGATCAGCTCCTATACGTATAAAATAGTAGTTAGAGGAATTTTATACAGAACTTACAAAAATATACCAACCTTCTAACGCTCCGATCACCTGAAAATTGTGGTTTCTTAGTGGTTCACGGTGGTTTGTAGGATTAGGTGGCTAAAGCGGCTTAACAAATTCAAATATTTTAAAGCTAGAAAAGGAGGAAGAAAAATGGAAAATTCTGCTTATATAGTAGGTTGAAGGTAGTTAGGGTATTAAAATAATATTAGGGATTAAGTGGTAATTAGGTAGTTGAGATGAATATTAAGAGGTAATAGAACAAACCTTGGGTACTAGATGATAATTGAATAGTAATTTAAAACCTCTTCTAATATAGATCGAATGTAGTAATAAATACATAAATAACTTATAAGTTATCGTTAGATAATAAAATAAAGTAATTTCAAAATTACCATTTGTTGATTTTTTGGAAGTTTTGTTTTTTTTATAAATAGTGACAAATTTGTTATTTAAGATGAACTTATGAAATATACTGTGTGAGATACAATTTAAAAGATACATTTGAGAGAAATACTTTGGGGAGAAAAACACATATAGTATTTGAGTGATAACTGTGAGATTTTTTGTTGAGAGAATTTGTTTGAGTGTAATGAGTAAAAATTGTGAGTTTTTTTGTGAGAGAATTTGTTTGAAAAGTATGTGAGATTACTATTCTCTTTGGGTATAATATTTGAAAGATGGAAACAGTGAGTGTACAATATTTGTGTACATGGAGTGAGAGTGCTACATTTATTATACTTTTTGAGTTATAGTGATACTTATCTTTTCTCCTTTGAATGTAGAAAAAATTAGCCGAATCACGTTAGATCATCTCGTGACATTTGATCGTAGTTTTGCATTTGTAGAATTATTTTCCCAACAACTCGTATCATAGCCTTGTTTGGTCGCTTTTTGACATTATGTACACCTTCTTTCTTCATCATACAAAAAATGAAGGAACATAATATTACTGGTGGCAATTCCATGATCATAGTTGTATAAGCAAACCAATTAATTTGGAAAATAATGATGGAAGATTTGTTGTATGGTAAAGACTTGTTTATCCTACTCAACTAAAAGAAGTAAAAAAAGATACATCAAGACAAGTAGATTGGAAAAAGATCAACCATCAAATTATCAATGTAATACGAGTGGGTCTAACCAAGGGAGATTCACAACACCACAAAAGAAAACATACGCTTTCAAATCATGGCTATAGTTGGAAGAAATGCAAGAGCAAAAAAATTCTCAAAATAAATCTTTCATCATAAGGATACTTGTAATTTATGAACTTTATGACCAAAAAAAATGTAAATTTGTTGTAGGTAAAGAACATGAAACTGGTCTTAGGTAAAGAAATTCAAGCGTAAATTTTGATAAGTTCTTTACCAAATGGTTGGAAAACATTTGTTGTAGCTCTCGATTCAACACCAAAATGAAAGCTAACTTTAAGCTTGGTAAAATAAAGTATCAACATATAAGGAAAAAAGAGAACTAAATAAAAATCTTTCAATTAATCTTAGATACAAAGACTAATCTTTGAGACAGTAAGTTAAAAAAACAAAAATTTATCCCGAGATAAGAGAAACAAAAACAACTTTAGAGGTAGATTAAAATTAAAATGAGACTTCACCTACAATTATTAACATAAACCCGGACACTTCAAGAAGGATTGTTGGAAGCTGAAATAAAATAAATCTAAGGAAATTACTAAAGACAACAGAGGAAATGCAGCCGTCGTATCTAAAAAATGATGAAACATACATTATTTCTTTATAAAAGACATATCAATCTAGGATGCCAATACACATAGCCGATTGATTATAGAATATTATTTCATTTAGCAACCGACATAAATTTTCCCAATCCATTTACACAAGTCGTGAGTTTGGTTTTGACAATATGAGAAATGAAAAGAGATGGATTTTTTTGGTAGAGGTGATGCAACACTCTAAACTAGCATCGGTTGCAAGTTGTTAATAAAATATTTTTGGTATGTTCTAGTTTTCTGTATCAATTTGATCTCTACCGATCAACTTTGATAAGGATAAATTCCTTAACAAATTACCAAATCATTTTAATAGAAAAAGAGACAGAAAAATAGAGATAAAAGAGATAAAAGAAGGAAAATAGTAGAAATGTATTTTTGTATATATTTTAAGATACTTTACATATGGAGCTCGATTCCTATTTATAAGCCTTGTACGTGACATTTAGTCTCCCTTTCTATTTATCACATAGACGTTTTTATTTATTTATTTATATTCGTTACAAAATATAAAGAATAAATATACAATAATAAAGCCTAATTAAATTACAGATAAATTGTATTTTTATCCGGATATTCTATACAGAATATTACCTCATCAGGAGTCCCCCTTAGTCCTTGAGCTGGAGTGTAGCAAAACTTAAGGACTATATAATAGTCGCACATAATATCCGGATAGTGTAATCTTCTTTGCTTTTGAGGGATCTTGTTCTCTTTTATTTTGTCAGTTGTCGTAGCTCTATCTTCGTTTATCTTTTTTGCTAATGCACCGCTGATCATGTCGAAGAAACTATGCCAGTCATGTCGGCTAGACTCCAAAACGCCATAAGGCTTGGTTATATATATTACTTTTCCTAGCCGAACTGTTGTTGGAGACGACTCCAACTTGGTTCGTACTAAATTGTTCCTGCCTCGGTAAACAACCTTTGCCGGCCAAAACCCCCCTTGAGGATAAAAAGCTCTATTTTGCCAAAGGAAAAGAGTATAACTAACAATTAGTAGGTTGCTAGGATGTTACCTGCTTCTTCGACATGCTTTAATTTTTGTTGCATAAGGTTGACATAGATGTGTAGCCCCCCTAGTCTTTGGTGAAGGATGAAGTGAAGACTATATATGGATGTATGTTGTAGATGTCGTGGACCTGGTGATGGAGAAAATATTATATATTTTTTGTGGCCGATGATGTTGTTTTGCTGGTTTGTATGTCTATACAATACTTATTGCTGAAGAATATTTTGTATTGATTGCTGGAGAATATTTTGTTGGAGATATGTATGGAAGGATATGTGTTTATACTTTTTACTTGTTTACCTTTAAACTTTTTATGCAAGATCGAGCACAGTGGGGTTCATTGCGTAACTATGACTAGTAAATTAGCCATAGTTAAGTCCGTGGAGCGACTGGTTCGGCCAATTGCTTAACCCACTGGGCTTGGAGTAGTTCGCGGTTATTAATACATGAGTGCGGTATTGAGCACAGTATGGCCCGTTAACATAGCCTAGTGGGCGTGGCCAATCAGCCATTTTGTCATATGTTTTAAACTTGTCTAAGTATGACACATTATTACCTTTATTGCGTAGCCCTTTAGGCGTGGTCAGTGACCCTATCGCGGAGTTACAGAAAATAAGTATAAATACATGGAGATGGAGGTCATTTGGAATATAGTATTTTTCTATCACGGAGATGGAGATTACTTGGTTGGTAGCTCTTTCTATCGTGGAGAAAAAGGTCATTTGGCTTATAGCTTATTATTATTATTATTATTATTATTATTGAGATGGAGATTTATTTGGCATTCGACTTTGGAGATCACTTGGCGTTCTAGCACGGAGAAGAGCACATTTGACCTATAGCCTATTATATCATGAAGATGGAGATTATTTTGGCATAGAGATAGAGATAAGTTAACGCATATCATGGAGATAACTTGGCATATTTCGAATGCGGAGATGAATATTATTTGGCCTATAATATTATACATCATTCATTCGGTAGTTGTTCTTGCAGACTTACTATTCCGATTTCCTTATGCTTCGAATTTGACATTTCGCAGAAATGTTTTGGATACAAATCTTTCAATAAACAATGCATAAAAAATTAAAAATACAATATACTACCAAACATGAATTTCCACGTCATGAATTTCTAAATTTGTAACTTACTTATTAATTAGTTTGGCTTTGAACAGTAACTCGTCCCTGGACTATCGACTTTGGTGACAGATAGTCCCTGGACTTTCAAAAGTCCGTTCGTAGTCCCTGGACTATCCAGTTTGGTGACATATAGTCCTTGGACTTTCAAAAGTCCGTTGGTAGTCCCTGGACTATTCAGTTTGGATAAAGTTAGTCTCATGCGCATGTTTATTAAGAGGACTAACTTTATCAAAAATAGAAATTCAAATGACTAAATTTATTGAAAATGGATAGTTGAAGGACTATCTGTCACAAAAATTGATAGTCAACACATGCAAGG
The DNA here is from genome assembly GCA_036936605.1 of Limnanthes douglasii subsp. nivea. Classification (NCBI taxonomy): domain Eukaryota; kingdom Viridiplantae; phylum Streptophyta; class Magnoliopsida; order Brassicales; family Limnanthaceae; genus Limnanthes; species Limnanthes douglasii. The sequence goes on along the minus strand of JAUPFV010000002.1, from coordinate 140,965,815 downwards.
GGATTAACTTTATCCAAACTGGATAGTCGAGGGAATACGAACGGACTTTTGAAAGTCGAGGGACTATCTGTCACCAAGTGCGATAGTTCAGAGAATACTGTTCAAAGCCTAATTAGTTTATTACTATTGTACAACTATCCTATAATAAAGCTTTGATATCAGCCAATACTTTTATTCAATTCACAATAACATCTCCCAAAATTAACTATTATATCACAACAATATTATAAACACAGGTATGGTACATTATACTTTGTCCTATATGTCAAAATGATGCAAATTTACCACCTGTCCTAATATAATATATTCGTTCATATTTATTAAACTTAGCAATAGGTACACAACTTGCAATTTTGTACGCTAGCCATGCATGCTTGAACATATTGCCTACAACAAAGTGTATATCATATTGCCTACAACAAAGTGTACGTGCTGATATATTTTTAACCATATTTGTTCATGTTTGTGCAGCATGTGCTCAAGGCCGCATTATCATTCTCATATTTCCATCTAAAGTTTGTAGGTAAAGAATGGATGTAGAAAGCTTAGCTTTGCTTTGTTGAAACCAAGTTCTGATGAAGTTTGGAAATGACCAACTAGTTAGTGATACTAAAACCCGCGCCTTCGCGTCTGGGAACGATTTTAATTTGGCCGAACAGTTCCGATGGGCGCTTTCTCATCGGCGTCCCCGAAATGGAGGATCGGTAATCGTTCAACAATTTCCAAGCCGAAGATCTCTCCGGAGAAATCACGGAAGTTTTCTACATCGGAGGTGGTGGTGACTGAGAGAATTTCGGTCTGTCGACAGGATAGCCAGTGGCTAGATGATGTTCTCTTTTTCTGGTGGTGGAGATGGCGACCATCGTTGTTTCCCGTGAAGTTGAGTCTAGTAACCGGAGTGGAGCAACCATCTACGTTACTAACCGAAGAGCTCTGTTACGTATACAACACGATGTACTGTCTATCATCGTCGGACGAGAGAAGGAGATGGGGACCTATGCAAAGGTGAACCTTCCGACAGAGGAGGCTGATGCAGCGGCGGTAGGGGCTATTTAGAGGGCTCTGTCGGTACCAATGCGTTAAGGAATAACAGATATAGCGGTGCATGGAAATTCGGCGACGGCTTGGATGGATGAGGTTGGTTTGAGACCGGAGAAAGAAAGATGCTACTCTGGCTTCACTGCACCCTGCTCTTAATTTAGTCATAGCAAATGAAACGGATGACTTTGAGGAGGCAATTGGGGATGCAGACATTGTTAAAAATATTGATAATGCAGATGAACCACTGGGTCGATGCTGGTTTGGCTTCGGTGCATGCCTAAAAAGAAGTGACATTGGCGGAGTAGATGGAAACTGTGGCCATGGAAGCTTCTGTTCGGTTCGATGAGAACGATAACCAGAGTCGCTGATTTAGATATCGGTGTTTCTTGGTTGGTATAGCCGGACAGATTCTCATCACGGATTTTAGAGTTAGGAGACGGATGGCAAGATGGAGGTGTTCGGTTTAGATACGAGAGAGCCAGAGGAGATGGTGACGAAAGTGAGGTTGTCTGCATATGTAGACACCATTGGTGAGATGCTGTGATGCCGCATCCGGTCGAGGCAAAGGTTTCATTTTTGTCTTAACAAGCACAACCTTTCCATCCTTTAATGATCCCTTGTCGAATTACACTAATCTGACGCGCCCCCGCTAAAGTCTTCAATATGCTCCATCGGTCTTTGACGAGGGCTGCATCCTGCTGGTCGGCGTAAATTATTCTTCCAGTTTGACTGCTGGGCATAAATCGTTTTCAATATGGATATTTCATCTTGGTAAAAGGTGTTCAATATGGATATTTCATCTTGGTAAAAGGCTTGTGGTTTTAAACCAAGCTTGTAGTGTATTGTAGCCTCTGTTTTCAATGTAAGCTCAGACACCACATCCTTCTTGACTCGTCCCAGCATGAGAGGCTTAAGAATTGCATGCAATGTGTTGAGCTGGTGTTCATTTAAAGTACCTCAGTGTTCGGCATGGTGCATAATTCCTTTGGAAAACCATTCGTTAAATTGCTCATGACTTATACTGTTAGAGCTTTTGATTGCTTGGGCTTCCTCTACTACCATATTTGTCATTTAACTCGCCAAGCATTACATCTCTTCTCGGTGGGCGCCATGTAATATCCATATAATAAATAATAAATCAATACTTTATTTCTCACTAATATTACTGCACAAGATGGAGGAGAGCTGAGCCGATACCGACACTGACGTAGTGACGTGTATCCACTCTTTGAAGAACCGGATCCTCCGTTGGGGATTTCCTGTGACGGCGGAGTGGAGATGGAGGTGGAGGACTTGTCACTGGTGTTTTGATACTTGCAGAGACGATTTGCTCAGGCTTTCCGGTGGTGCAGTGTAGTAGCATAGAGCAATGGACAAAGCGGCACATGGAAATACACCGGTGGTTGGAGACGGCTGCTATGGATGTGGTTGATTTGTAATGGAGTATCTCATATATGTCCACTCCAGGACCAACGCTCTGCTTCTTCGCGTTTTTTTGCATTCTCTGTTGGAGCCACCGTGATTGTGTGTGGTGTGTGTGGTGCTGGTTAAACTGATGTACCAGATGCGTCAAATGATGGAGCGGTTGAATTGGACCCACGAAAAGATGGAAAAGGAGACTTGGGCGCAGTTTTGGCAGAAGAGAGCTGAGCCGGAGCGAAACTGCCCAGCTTTTGTCTGCGTCGAATCCAGGTGCAGGGAGGTGCTAATAGTGATGATCTTGGTTCGTATAGGAAGCTTTATTGTCATAGGGCGGGATGCAGACGGTGGTCGGCCAGGTTGCAGACGTCGGCTAGGTTGCAAACGGCGCCCGGAGGTACTTGATATCGCTGAGGCAGCCTACGTTATTACGGGTGGGTGGTGCCGATGCAAGGAGAATGGAAGCCTATTTTTCGGTGGTTGATTTTCTGCTAATTGGTGAGAAAGATTGTTGGTATTTACATTCGGGCAGAGATGAGAGAGAGTTGTTTTGTTTAAACCCGAGTGATGGTTCGAGAAGAGGTCACCATGGATGATAGCAATATAATAATAATATTACAGCATTGATGTACTAATTACATCATATGTGATATATATGCATACACACCACACTTTATAGTAATTGTTCAGTGTGGTTTGTTAATAGTTTGTATAGTTTTGAATATTAGCTTTTCATGTATTAATATCACATGTTACCTATATTGCGAAGAAAATAAATTTGAGAGAATTTGTTTACCTAAAATTTTAAATCATTCATGATCAAATTACATATACACAAACGGGACCGAAGTCAGTTACAAATGCACATAATTTATAACGGAAACTAATAAAATATAATTGTATATATATATATATATATATATATATAAATAAAATACGAGATTATATTAGTTATGCCAACATTTTTTCTTCTTAATCTCGTAACTCAGGCTTCAATTTGAACACATCAGTTGCCTCTCTTAAAAACTCGTATCTGTCACGCGGCAATAGTTTGGTAAACAAATCTGCAATTTGTTCTACTGTGTTGACATGCACAATATCAAGGATTCCTTGTTTCAGGCAATCACGCAAAAAATGAATCTTGATATCTATGTGTTTACATTTTCCATGGAAGACTGAATTCTTTGCTAAAGCAATTGCAGACTTGTTATCAACTTGCAAACAAACTTTTTTAACTTTAATTTCGCATAACTCTTCCAGCAACCTCTTGAGCCACATAACTTGGCAAGCTCCTGTATAAGCAGCAACATATTCAGCTTCACATGAAGGAAACGCTACAACCTTATGTTTTTGTGAAGTCCAACTAATCGGATCACTGCCTAGGAAAAAAAATCAACTCTAGAAGTACTTTTCCGATCATCAATGTCTCTAGCAAGATCACTATCAACATACCTAATCAACTCTGGATGTTGCTGTTCTCTTTTAACATACTTCAAACCGAAATTGAGTGTACCCTTTATATATCTAAGAATTTGTTTGACAAGACTCATATGTTTTATAGAGGGGCTTTCCATAAAACGGCTAGCCACGCCAAGAGCAAATGATATATCAGGTCTAGTATGAACTAAGTATCTCAAACTCCCAATGACACTGCAATACATTGTTGCATCTACGAATGGATTTCCATCAGTCTTGCTTAGCTTTATCCTTGAATCTATTGGTACACGACATGGTTTACAACTCAGCATTCCCATTTTCTCCAAAATCCTTTCTGCATAACTTGTTTGGCTCAAAGTTATATGATCATACCTCTGTTTAACCTCAATTCCCACATAAAAACTTAATAAACCAAAATCTATCATATCAAACATTTCTTTCATATTTGCTTTGAAACTTCTCAGGTTTGCCAAGTTTGAGCCGGTTATTACTAAATCATCCACATAAATACCAACATATTGCATATCACCTCCATTTCTTCTTTTGTAAACTGCATGTTCGAGACTCATTTCTCATAACCCAAATTCTGTAAACAAAAGTCTAGTTTTTTCATTCCAAGCTCTTGGAGCTTGTTTCAAACCATATAATGATTTTTTCAATCTCATAACTTCATATTCTCTTCATTTCTCAGCAAAACCTGGTGGTTGCTTAGCATAAACCAATTCCTTTAGATCCCCATTCAAGAACACTCATTTCACGTTCATATGGTGTACTTTCCAGCCTTCATGGGCTGCTAGTGCCATAAGAAATCTAATAGTCTCTAATCGAGCAACTGGAGCAAAAACCTCGTCATAATCAATTTCATGTTCTTGAATGTAACCTTTGACCATGAGTCTTGCCTTATATTTAATAATTTCACCATCTGGATTCTTCTTCAACTTATAAACCCATTTCAAACCTATCGCTTTGTGTTCTGGTGGTAATTTTCTAAGCTCCCAGGTTCCATTTTTCTTAATCGCCTCAAGCTCCTCCACTATTGCCAACCTCCAATTTTTATTGTTGAATGCTTCTTCTTGCGCCGTTGGTTCTTCAATCAGAAAGAAGGCCCATATCTGAATTGAACCCAATTTCATTAGTTTCATCATATAACTCTTGTAAAGATTGAATTTTTTTTGGTGGAGTTTCATCGTCCTCATTGCTAGGTTCCTCATCTGATCTTGTATCATCCCCATTTAATACACTTTGAGAAACAATTGATGATGATTCAAGATTCATAGATTCTACTTATCCAGTTGAAAATCTAATGGAAATGGAGTTACTGGGTTGAAGTTTCATGAATTTTACAGTGTCATACCAGTTCTATTTCTCAAACTCTCGAAATACCACATCTCGACTCACTATTATTTTCATTGTTTTTGGATTCACAAACCTGTAGGCTTTTGAACCAGGTTCATAACCAAGAAAAAAAACTTTGTTGCTGCAATCATAAAGCTTATTCACATCATCTTTCAGATTTTTAACATAAGCGATACATCCAAAAATTCGAAAATGACTTACACTTGGTGTTTTCCAAAGTAGACTTCATATAGTGTCCTTCCACTTATAGCTCTTGTGGGACAATGATTTAGAAGATTTGTTGCTGTAACTACAGCTTCTGCTTAAAATTCATACGGTATTTGTTTATCCTTCAGCAAACATCTCATCATCTCAACAATGGTTTGATTTCTTCTTCCCACCACATCATTTTGTTGTGGTGAATATGGCGCTGTTGTTTACCTTTGAATTCCATGAAGCTCACAAAATAATTTAAACTCTTGAGGCAATTCACCACCTTTGTCTGCCCGTAACATTTTTATTTTCTTTTCCAATTGCGTCTCGACTTCTGCTTTGAACTTCATAAATCCAGTAAGTGCTTCATCTTTTGATTTCAGTGGTTTTATCCACATGTACCTACTAAAATCATCGACAAACAAAATAAAATACTTGTTCTCTCCTTTGGTAATTGGTGAAATAGGACCACAAATATCTGTATGGATTAGATCTAACAACGAACTTGCTCGATAGTGACTTTGTGTTGGAAAGCTTCCTCTGCGTTGTTTCCCAAGAACACATACATCACAATTCTGACCATCTTGTTTAAACTCAGGTAATTCATAGGCTAATTTATCTCGTCCAAGTTTTTACAAGGCTTGAAAGTGCAGATGCCCATAATGAGCATGCCACAAACGAGAGTTTTCAGATTCGATAGATAGGAGACATTGTTTCCTCTTTCTTCGGTTTGCAATCCCTAGCATAATGCCCAAAATTATGACAAGTATAACATCGTACCTTTGTGATATCAAAGTTTGAATTTCTCTGCATATGACCTTCTCCATCAGCAGATTTTAATATTCCATAAGAAAAGCTTCCTCTCCCATAGCCAAAGCCCCCTCTGCCTCTTCCTCGACCGCAACCTCGGGTCCCTCCAGAATATGTCGAGTTTAATCGTGACTCTCATTCTGCTTTTGTTAACAATACCTTTTCATCATGCTCTTCTTCTTCATCAGCTTTAAGACGTTCTTCATGGGCTCTTAGTACCCCAATAACATCTTCAAAAGACTTGTTTTTGGCATCTTCATATTGTTCAATTGACGCTGCAATTTGGGTAAAAATTGAGGAGACTGATCTTAACAATTTCTTGTTCACATTGTCTGGCTTAATCACAACACCAAGGGCCTTCATTTGGTTAAATACTATTGCCATTTTTCTCACATACTCCACTACTGTCTCATTCTTTTTCATTTTTATGCCTTCAAATTCCCATCTAAATTCTTGCGCTCGCAACTCTTTGACCTCGTTTGCTCCTTCATTCATTTTGCGCAAAGACTCCCATTCTTCTCGTGTTGTCTCGATGTCACCCAATTCCATCAATTTCCCTTCAGTCAATCCTTGAGAGGGTTTGGAACTAATACGGAAAGTTTCTTAGAGGAGGAGATGCGTCTCCATGGAGGAGGCTCTGACTGTGACGAAGGCGGTTTCTCCGGAAGAGGGTTTGTCAGGCGAGCAGCTGTTTCCGATAGTCGTGATGGTGATTATGTTGGGGCTGTGATGATTGTGGACGCAATATCGGCGGCACGATGAACTTGGAGACGTCCGCTTTTAGCGTATTCAAATAGGAGAATCTGAAGAAACCTTTTTTTTAGGGAAATGACATACTAAGTACCTTTTGGCCAAACCTATTACTATCTAGTACCCAAAAATGGGTTAATGCTCACTTAATACTCATCTTATTAAACATATCCACTTCTAATACCTTATTTTTTTTAATACCATAACTACCCTTAACCTAGTATATAAACCTTATTTTGAGAAATAATGAGTATTTTCAGCCATCAACAATTTTGAATTTTGAATTTTGAACCAGCCTCCACACTCTCTCTCTTAACCCTCTCTCTTAACCAAATCTCTTAACCCTTCCAAAACACCAGAACCACCTTCGACCTCCCCAAACCACCGGAACGACTTCGCCGATGCAACCGACATCAGCATCACTTGTTACGGCGTCGAAGTACATGACTCCGAATCGGAGATCCGTTTGGAGTAGCGTCTGCATCATGATACGATACCAAAACTTGATGATCTGGAGCGGGAGGATTGCGCCGAGAAAGAGAACAAGAGGTAGAGGCCAAGCAATATATCGTCTGAGTTGGAAGGTAAAATCTGATGTTTGGGATATAAGTTTTGTGTTCAAACCACAGTGTCTTTTCTGCTGTCATTGTTTAGGAATTCGATTTCGATTTGTATTATTCTTGTATATCTTTGTAGTTTGGTTTCCAGATCGCCAAATGATTATCATCAGCAGGAAATGGTATGTTTTTCTATCAATTTGTTTGTCTTTCTTGAGGTGTTAGGAGTGCATACATAGACAGTGATGTAGTATTGAATCAACAAATCTTGCAATGTCTATTGAGTCTTGTTCATCTAATAGACAATTAGAGCACTGATTGTTTGCTTTGGATATGATATTGTGTCTTCTTTACATTGAAGAAGTGAGCCAGTGAACCTTTGTTTTCTAAGATGTTAGCACTGTGTAAATAGATGGTTATGTAAAAGCTGATGTTCGGGATAGAAGTTTTGCGTTCAAACCACAGTGTCTTTTCTGCTGTTATTATTTAGGAATTCGATTTCGATTTGTATTATTTTTGTGTATCTTTGTAGTTTGGTTTCCAGGTCGCCAAAAGATTATCATCAGCAGGAAATGGTATGGTTTTCTATCAATTTGTTTGTCTTTCTTGAGGTGTTAGCAGTGCATACATAGACAGTGATGTAGTATTGAATCAACAAATCTTGCAATGTCTATTGAGTCTTATTCATCTAATAGACAATTAGAGCACTGATTGTTTGCTTTTGATATGATATTGTGTCTTCTTTACATTGAAGAAGTGAGCCAGTGAACCTTTGTTTTCTAAGATTTTAGCACTGTGTAAATAGATGGTTATGTATTATTGAAGTTAACAAATCATGTCATCTGTGTTGAATCTTGGTTGTTTAATAAATGATTAAACCCACTTCAATAAATCATGTCGTCTTTGTTACCTTACATATGGTATATGCATATTATATGCCATGTCATTCAATTTTTCAACTTTCCTTCTTGCAGTTTTAATATGCTATCTTTTTTTTCATGCTTCATCAGATGTTTGCCATAATTTTTGCTCGTATCTTGTGACTATTTTTTTGGTGTTGTTTTCAATAACATAAGATTATCATAATCACCGATTTCCGTGGAATATTTGCTCTTAGGCTCACACTTCGACTCAATATTTTTGACGCAGAAAGCGTATCCAGTATCTTTTGGTATGTAAATACGGAACTGCATGAAGCGCGTGTGATTGCTGCTCTTAAATAAATGTCCACTATGACAACCAGTTTCGAGGAACGTGTCTTTCCTACAGCAAAATTTTAGAAAAAGAAAGGTCAATGTCCGTATGAAACGGAATCCCTAGTGGCAAGGGCTAAGGCATCTGCACAAGAAACCACCCTAGGACATGCTTTTTCGAGCCCCAACTTTATCAAAGCGATTTCTTCAAAACGTTTCAAGGTTGTGTTAGGCACAACCTGACGCTCATTTTCATGACTCTTGTATATAGTTCATGTACCTTCTTTACGTTATTGCATTGTATATATAATTTGACTCACTGTTTCAACTAATTAAGCTGTTGTGTTTCTTTAAGTAGATTTGATTGGATGATTCTTATCGTTTATAATGTCTAAATTGATAGATACGCTGAGATTACAACGCTAGATACTCGTTATCTATTTGCAAGACATCGCTAGATATGTGAATTATAGTCTGATAGATACGAAACATCTGCATTAATGGATACTTGAGTATAAATCTGATAGATGCGATATATTGACATTGCTAGATATGTGAATTATAGTCTGATAGATACTGAACATCTGCATCAATAGATACTTGAGTATAAATGTGATAGATACGATATATTGACATTGCTAGATACTTGAGTAAACGTCTGATAGACACGAAACATCTGCATTGATAGATACTTGAGTATAAATCTGATAGATACGGAACATCTGCATTAATAGATACTTGAGTATAAATCTGATAGATACGATATATTGACATTGCTAGATACATGAACAATAGTCTGATAGATACGAAACATCTGCATTGATAGATACTTGAGTATAAATATGATAGATACGGAACATCTGCATTAATAGATACTTGAGTATAAATCTGATAGATACGATATATTGACATTGCTGGATACGTGAACAATAGTCTGATAGACACAAAACATCTGCATTGATAGATACTTGAGTATAAATATGATAGATACGATATATTGACATTGCTAGATACGTGAACAATAGTATGATAGACACGATATATAACATTGATAGATCCTGGAGTATACATCTGATAGATACAACAATTTATGTATGCGATTTTAAGGTTCACATCCATCTGATAGCTTAGTTATATTTAGTTTGGTAGGTATTTTAGATTCTCCCCTTAGTGTTTCATCTCAGAATTTACTAGAGGCTGCGATTCCCGACTACTATAGCTTGGTAGATTGAAGATAGATATATGACATCGATATTGCTAGATACGTTGTGTTGTGGTTGCGATTGACATTGATTTATTTGAGGCGTTAAGTTTGATTTACATTCCAGTTACTAGAAGTTCCTGTCAGCCATATCCAACATCGCTAGATACAGCAAGTTTTGTCTGCGATTTTAAGGTTTAAGTAGTTTTAATAGATTAGTTATAACTAAATTGCGATTGTGAATCCAAACTGCCATTACAACTGCTTCACTCAACTTCTTACTATCAATGTTAACTTGTAATATTCAAATCTTAACCAAAATTTTTAAGATAAAACTACACAAATACTAATAAAACCATAACATTAATAGAACATCAGTCAATGCATTACATCTTCCAAATACACCAACCCTCTCTAAAAAACAAGCTGCTCAGAAATTTGCTGAAAGTTATAAGTCCATCGAAGCATAAAAAAACATTACAAACAAAAAAAAACAGAATGAAAGGAAACTGCATGAACTTCTTTAAACCAAATCAGAATCCTCTGGATGACATATGGACATTGACAGATACTCGATAATAAGTCTGATAGATATGTAATACAGACATTGCTAGATACAACACTTTGTAGTTGCTATATACGACATATGGAGATTGATAGATACTCGATAATAAGTCTGATAGATATGTAATACATACATTGATAAATACTTGATTATAAGTCTGATAGATAAGACGCATAGACATTGCTAGATACGAGAATACTAGTCTGATAGATACTTGAGTAAACGTCTGATAGATACGAGAATACTAGAATACTCAAAATGTCTTAGATAATTCAACTCCACTTCATTAAAAAACAAGATATCTAAGCGAAAAATACATTGCAAACCACTAAATATAGACTTACTATATCATAAACAAAAATACAGGACACATGGTTTAAGCATGGTCCATAATACAGGACATCTTCTTCGGTACGTAGGAAGCTTCGACACACAACTTATCATTCCATTTCCAAAAATATGTCCCCTATACTTCTAGATCTTATTTAGTACTACATCCGAAAAATGAAAGGTTAAACTACTTGAAAAAAACTCTAAAAGGCTATCGCCTACTAAAATAGTAATGGTGTTTTCAAACTACTTTCCGTGTGGACCAAACAGTTCAAAATAATCAACATAGTTGACGAATTCAGCTCATTTAATAGTTTAACTGCCTTGCTGCTAGTAGCATCTGTAACAGTGTTCGCTTTGCATTGAAAGTAGAAATTTCTCATCTCTACAAATACGCGATCGAGAATGAAAGGAAGTACCAAATCTCTAGTTTGCATTTGATCACAAGCAGTCGGTCATCGGAAAACGGAAGACGGTATCGCTTCTCCTCCGTCAATGGCGGCTTACAGGCTACACTACGACGTTTTCATCAGTTTCGGAGACGAGACACGCCACAGACAAATACAGGTTTCAACCAGGGTACGTTCTAACAACTTCTTTTCGATGGCGTCGGGCGGCACTATCAACACAACTATCAACTAACATCGACCGGTGGATGAACACTAAAAAATACACGTACTGTCTCGACACCATCCACTATCGCTGTAAAAGAACGGAGTATTCTAACTACCGGAGTATTAAAAGTACTCCGGCGACGCTTATACATCGACACATATATCTAGAAGACAGACAGTGTTGAAGGAATACCTGCTCGACTGTGTTCGACGGAGTATGAGGCTCGATGGAGTAGGTGGTGAACGATGTTCTCCGGTTCGATTGATTGATCGGAATCTGCTCGCCGCTTACTGTCGCCGGTTGAAAAGTTCTGGTTTGGGTTCAAAATCGTTTTTTGGGTTCCCTCTCGTTTTATGTGTTTCTCTTTTTTCAAATTTAGAAATGTGAAAGTGGGGGAATTGGAACCTAAAAGTCACCTTAGAAGGTGAAAAAAGTGGGTTTCAGCCAAACAACCCCTTTTATACCCTAGAGGGTATAATTGTCCAAAATATGGCTCGAGGTATTTTATGAAACTAGTCCAAAAACAGATACCATTTTGGTATTTGATAGTTGAGTAGGTATTTAAGGGTACTTTCCTCTTTTTTTATTAGTACAAATATATATCATATTATTCCGACATAAAAAATATTTTAAAAAATTATTGTTATTTAAATGGTGGTGGCCCATTATTCTAACCAATAACAATTAAAATTAATACAATATTCTATTATCAACTACAAAATATAATATTATAATATTAAATTGATCTTCTGTTTCTGTTTGACTATTGAATTTTATTTAATTAATGTTTTTTTATTATCGAAGGTTTTTTCTAAATCAGTATTAGAAAATGTTTTTAAATATATAATAATAAATAATAATTAATATCTCGTATATATTAAATATTAGTAATAAATGTTAGTAATATTACTTAGTATTAATAGTATGGTATAAATATATTTGACAAATATTTAATAATATTTAAATGACTAATAAATATTTTGTTTGAATATACTGAATGAAAGATCAAGATTATTCAAAAATAAAAAATAAAAAAATTAAGACTATTCATTTATAATACTGAATCAAAAATCAAGATTATTCATTGTCTTGACTCTATTTGTGTTTGAATTTCAAAGAATCAAGAGCAACCCTTGTGCCTAAATAGTCATAATCATATAATGACATTCATTCCACTAGGAACAGTCAAATCAAGGCATTTCCAAAATACAAATATTTATACATTCATTCCACTGGGAACAGTGAAATCAAGGCATTTCCAAAATACAAATATTTATATATTCATTTATTGTTTTCTATTTTTTATATGATATTTATTTTATTTGTAAAGTATTATGTTTTGTAAAATGTTGAACTCTTTAAATATTAAAATTTGAAAAAGTTTTTTGAAAATCAGCTATTTAATTTAAACATTATTTAACTTATCAAAAATTATTATTGTAATATGACCATGGTTATTATTTATCAATATAATTAATTGTTTTTTAGATAATATTTTTTATTAAATATTTTTTAAATAATATAAATAAGATATGAAATGTTATGTATTAGTAAATAAAAGAGGAGAAAACTTATGTTTTGATTTGGAGTACGGAAAGTTGGTAGTAGGACGGACTTTTCATCCATAGTTAGAAGGTCTAAGAATAATTTCATATAATATTCTCTTTCTTTTTTTTTCTTTTTTTAGAAGGTAAACCACACAAGGTGACAGACTCAGCCGAAAAAGCGTATGTAGAGGGACTCGAACTCATGACCTTTTGGTCATAAGAATGCCATACTCAACCAACTCGGCTACCCCTTGGCGGCCAATATTCTCTTTCTCTATTAAAAACGATTTTGGTTTTTTTAGAAAAATGAGAAAAATATCTTTCAAATTACCAAATCATTTCAATAGAAAAAGAGACAGAAAAATAGAGATAAAAGATATAAAAGAAAGAAAATAGTATAATTGTATTTTCTGTATATATTTTGAGATACTTTACATATGGAACATATGGAGCTCGACTCCTATTTATAGGCCTTGTACATGACATTTAGTCTCCCTTATTTATTTCTATTTATTAGTTTTTATTTATTTATTTATATTTGTTACAAAATATAAATAATAAATATACAATAATAAAGCCTAATTAAATTACTAGATAAATTGTATTTTTATCGGATATTCTATACAAAATATTCTCTCATCAAACTTGACGACGTGGGACGTGAAAATATATTTTGAAACCAAGTTTGAAAGCTTAATAAAGACAGTCTAGTCATGAAAAAAGGTTAAAATATTTATTATTTCTAATATATGCAAACAAACCAATATATTGGATTAAAAGTAAATATGACCAAACATGAAGACTCGACTAATTTTTGGCACACCAGGTCATGTGAATAGGAAGGGACTTAATATTCTCACAAAATAAAATCTTATAACAATCCTTCCAAAACTTATAAAAGTAATAGACTCATTTTTGGCAAGAAAAATAATATAGGATTGCATTTCGAGCACGACAAACACATAAAAGAATAACATTCTAGAACTAATACATGTAGATATATGTGCTATGGGTGATAAATGTATTGTTGGATTCTTATACTATACCACATTTATCGATAATCATTTCATAAAAATATGTGTTTTTAATTTGAAGACCAAAGATCAGGTGTTAGAAGTATTCAAGAAGTTTCATGCAAATATTGAAAGACAACTTCATTTTTTTAAATGTATCCACTTTAATAATGATGATGAATACATTTGACCATTTGAAAATATATTACAGTGTCCATGGTATATAGATTTATTAAATCAATACCTTAAACCTCACATCATAATGGTATTGTAGAAAACATTAATGAAAGCGGTTGATCTTATCAACATATCTCATTTTATTCTTTTTAAATAGTGCGTTTTCTAAAAAAATAAGGACTGGAAAAAATTTAAGCTACAAAGAGTTGAAAACATTTGATTGTAAGATGTTCATATATGTCCCTTTAGATTAAAGATCCAAGTTGTATGAGAACGCTAAAGAATTTATATTTCTTGGCTATGTACATAATGAGTTTGGTTATAAACTTTGGAATCCAATAAGTTGAAAAGTCATTCGAAGCAACGACGTTGTGTTTTTCAAAGAACAAACTATAAGATATGTAAAGAATGTCAATAATACAAAACCAGACGTCAATAGTAACATTTACTTACTTCTATATGCATAATTAAAACACAACAGTTTAAGGTAAATAAAACCATATTGAAGATCCCCATTTAAGATCATCTATTAGAAATCGTTAACCTTCGACTAAATACCCAACATGTGAGTATGTGTTGTTAACTGCTGGGGGATAACCTGAATATTTTGAAGAAGATATGTTTGACATTCAAAACAAAGAATGATGGAAGGTCATCCAAGAAGAGATGAAGTTTTTGCATGAGAATAACACATATGATTTGATAGAGTTACAAAAAAGAAAGAACTTACTCAATAAACATGGGTGTTTAAGTTGAAGACTGAAGAAGAAAATCCATAACCAAGATACAATATGTGATTGGTTGTTAAAATATTTGGTGAAGGAAAAATGAATTTATCTTTAAAAAATCTTCTCATTTGTTGGAAAAGTGTCTTCCATTGGAGTTGTTATTAAAATAGTTGCTAGTTTGAATTCGGAACTCGAACAAAATAATGTGAAAACTACTTTTCCCCATGGTGATTTGGAAGAAGAGATTTATATGAAGAAACCTGAAGGCTTTGAGGCTAAAGATAAAAATAATTTGGTGTGCAAACTAAAGAAGAGTTTTTACGATCCCAAACAAACTATAAATAGTTTGATATATGCCATGGTTTGTACAAGACATGATATTTCTCATGTTGATGGAGTAGTTAACCGATTTTTATGTGATCCTAATAGAGAACATTGGTAAGAGGTAAACTTGATACACCTTTTATTGTGATTGTCAAAACATCATTCATCTTAGCAAAAATCCAAGCTTTCATGCGATATCAAAATATATTAATGTTCGATACTATTAGATTCGTGAAGCTTTAAAATCAGTTGATCTTATTGCTCAGAAGATCCATATTGATGCCAATAAATCAGATATGATAATAAAATCATTAACAAAAGTTTGAAGTCATCACAAATGTTATAGGGTTTGTAACAATCTTATTTTGAGTAAACGAGAGGGATTTTTAGGGGCCTTCTCTCAATCTCTCAACTGAGTAATAGTAGTGGCCCCTATAATTATGATTACTTATTGGAAGCTTTGGGTCTTGTAAGTAACGATAATTTTTAAGATGAATTTGTGAGACATAATTTGAGAGACACATTTGAGAGAAACACTTAAGAAAAAGAGACACACTTTAGAGAGAGAAACATGAAAGTTGTGAATATTTTTGTGAGAGAATTTGTTTGAATAATTTGTGAGTTTTTTATTATCTTTGGATATTTGGGATTGAGAAACGTGAGTGTATAAAATTTTTCAGTATGGGGTGAGACTCCATTTTTTAAATTCTTTTGAGTCATAATGATACCTAGTTTTTCTTTGGTGGACGTAGGTAGAGTTAGCCTAACCACATTAAATATTCTCGTGTCATTTGATTTTATTTCTGCAATTTTGAGATTATTCTCTCAGCAATAAATTTGTAAAAATATACATAAAAATCATTATGAAAAATATTTATAAAAAAAAGTGAAACGCAAAATAAAATAAAATAACTTGCTTAAATTATTGTGTATGTGAATTTAATAGTACACGAGTTGTATTTTGTGTATACTTAGTTTATATGGATTGATTGTGATGAGAATAATACATTAAGTTTTATTTAGAAAGGGTTCTAATATTTATATATCCATAATAAAGTAAAGAGAAAACAATTTCCAATTCTAAATCAATGTTGATAAGAATTTATATTTGGTTATCAAATTCAAATTTGTGAGTTTCAGTTACTTATGAACTATATGTGGATAAAAATCCAAAATAATTATGTGAAATAAATAATAAACATGTTATCATAGTCATTTTTTTTCTTTTTTTTATCGGAGGGAACCCGCAACCGCTACTCAGAGTGCAATGAGTGCGCACAGGGTAAACCCTCAATCTGACGCAATAGCCTGCAAACCAACGCCAGAAGGTAAACCACACAAGGTGACAGGCTCAGCCGAGAAAACGTATGTAGAGGGACTCGAACTCATGACCTTTGGTCACAAACACACCTTACTCAAACAACTCGGCTACCCCTTGGGGGCATCATAGTCATCTTATTTATGTTAATACTTGGGATTTTTTAAAGTTTAAAGTTTTTATTTAACGATGTTATACCTAATATAATCCAATTGGTCATTAAACTTTTATTCAGAGAAACACAATAAATAGAGCGAGGAAACTTCTTCTTATTCACCACATAAATCGTTGAACAACTAATAAATGTAAAGTTTCTTAAAATCCACATAGTAGTAAAGTCTTTATAGAGATGTGTGGCCGTCCGTGGAACAAACTGAGTTTTGTTTATAAATATAAGATGTTATACAGAGAACCTCGTTGATTTTTCTTACCAAAGTGCTCTATAATTTTTTAGACCTCTTCGGTAGTCTCAATCAAGCATGAATGTTTATTTGACATAATATATTATGAAAATTCATACATTTAACACATCTAAAAAACCATTCATGGTATAATTTATTTTTAAATTTGGTAGCATCCATACTTAGGTAGATCTATTGAGTTCGATTTCATAGTTAGTGTATGTGCTTAAACTATAACAATAGTTTAATAGATATAAATTAATTCATCTTTGATATGCCCAAGATAAGGTAACCTACAAATAAATATTATTAATAAAAAAAAACTACATTTCACACTTCAAGTGTGATGTATCATTTTATTTTTCATCTTCAGTCCGATAATATGGAACACATAAATTGAATTTTTGGTATCTAAAAAACTATAAGGCTTCTCTTTTCAAAGAGAATACAAGGGAAAGTAAAATCTAACACTAGTTGAAAAATATGCTTTTATTTTAATATTATTTTATTTCCAAAATCATACCAATATGACATGATGCTCATTTTTGCAGTAAAATAACAAGTTAATGTGTAACCTCACACTCGGAGCAAGTGATATGTTGAAATCATATATTTTTTTTACAATAAATCATTGAGACCATTGAGAGACTAATAAATGTTGAACACATATGTGGATTATTAAACATCAACCGAACACTAATTTTTCTGATAAAATAAAATACAATATATCCAATGATCAATTTTAAAGTAGATTGTTACTCGCAAAATATGACAATAATATAAAAATATCAAAAAATATATCGTATATAAAAATGTCGGGTTTTGACACCTATTAAAATATCACTCTTATATTCGGCGATAACCTAAAGTAACTTTTTCTTTATAAACTGTATGATTCTTTCATCTGTGACAGTGATATTCAAACCAAGATATTCTAGGTCGATTATATTGAGGATCACAATCTTCTTCACCCTAACATTATAAGGGCTTCTAGGCGTTGTGATGCTTTCTCATTCTTCACGTGGTTGACTTCTCTATTCTTCTCGTAAAAGGTTTTACTTTCAATTTTTTTTAAAATATTTTATAAAAGAATCAACAAATTAGAAAAGAGACAGTTCCACTTCCTTAGAGCCCCCTAGTTACTGCTTTTGTTTCCATTTCTCTAGTAGGAGACTCAAGCATTTCTTACGGTCTCTATATAAAATCTTTCTCAATTTTAACAGGTGATGTTTCTAGAGAGAAAAACTCTTCACTGTTGACATTCTAACCCTTACTAGGGATCATTTTCTTCCTCCACCTCACAAAGCACCGCACATTATTATTCCCGGTATCATTTCAGTGTTTATATGTTCAACATTAAAAACACATTAACTAAAGGCGGTTGGTTAAACTTTTCTAAACTAGAAGAAGAGAAGAAGAAAGCAAGAGTTGCTACGGGTTTCCTATCTCCTTGGGTTTGGTTCAATCTGTTGATTACTAAAGACTGCATCCCTATAATAGGCTGAACATTCCCTTCAAACAATCCTCGAATGCCCAGTCATTTACATCTCCCACCGATTCTCTTAAGCCTTTCAAATCATCTCAATCCCAAGGGGTCACCTTGTGTCGAAACATTTCTCCTTTCAAAGGTATAGGGTCCGATACAAAATAAACTACTTCATGTAAAATTACTAGACTTTTTAAGACAAAAAACAAACCTCATACCAAATAAGAGATAACATAACAACAAGAAATCGTTAGTAATATCTCTCCACGACTTCCGAACATCGTAGAAGAACCTATAACGCTTCTAACCGAGCTCCCCTCATATAAGAACATAGAAGAAAATCCTACAACAAAGACAACTGACTCATCTCATCCACAGAAAGAAAACATTAGAGCTCATCCGACCAAGACTTTATGATCTAGTCCTAAAGTTGTGGATGGAAATATGGAAGGTTATAGTGAAGACTCTCCTCTCGGGACAACTGGTCAGAATGCGGAAAATTTGAGGCCAACTACGAAAAAAATATGAAGGCCCCACAAGTTGGTGATGACAAGGTAAAAAAAAGTCCTTTCAACATAATATGAATTTCTTCCTCCGTCTCTCGTTGGACATAAATGACCTAACTTCACCAAGTTTAGGATCAAGTATCTTTTAGCCCTAAATAAAAATTTTATGTTTATTTCCATGAATTCAAATGGATGTCATTTGAGCCAAATGGGGACTGCATAAAATAATTAGAGTTATGCTTCCCCAACCCAAAGAGACTTCGTTGAGTTCTTCTGCTAAGGAGCTTGTATTTTATAACGACGTGTTCAATATTGGGCCTTTGGTTTCCCTTGGATCCCGATACTGTGAGGTATTTAAGCTTGGTGAGGTTGTGCCCGAGTCAGGCTAGCCCAAACACTTGGTTCTTATTGCTAGAATGTACAATGGCTTCAAGAATGTCCAATAATCTTATGTCAATAGAACAAAGAGTTGCAACAATGGGGTTGTCCCATAATGCTCGCACCCTTTTTTACTAATTCAATATGGGGAATGAATACAAATTGGTGGATGATCTGTTGGAAGCATGGAAAGATAAAGTAGTCGACAGATAACGATATTGATCATCTACATAGTGATCAATTTTACACCCAGTCCGAACCATGTATATTTTCCACTCCTGATGAAGATACAGTATTTAGCCGTAACTATAATTGGAGGCAATCACCCTTGTCTTAACAAATACTCTCCGGATATCTACCCAAGCGGTTTGACAACTCCAAAATAGAAAAGTATGATAGAAGTAAAGACCATGATAACCACCTCGAGTAGTTCAATTTTTTTTATGATAAACTTCGATTATGATGATGATAAATATTTCAGCCTAACTTTCTGACAAACTTTCAAAGAGAGTGCCTTAAAATAGTATAATAATTTACCACATGGATGTATAAAGAACGTTGATGTGTTCTTGATGGTATTTCAGAGATAATTCGTAGGGAGTAATGAGTTTAAAGGGAATTGTGACACTATCATCGATTGTTCCAAAGAGCCGAATGAATCTTTATAATAATACATCAGTTGTTTTGTGAATACAGAGAACAGATTGGTTGATTGTTTTGAATAAGTGGCTATCGCCTCTCGAAGGAAAGGTTTAAATCCATGTGAGTTTGTTGATTCGATTACTCGGAAATAATCAATGACATGGGGTGGATTATTAAAGCAGGTCGGAAAATAGATTATAGTGGAAGGAACTCAGAAATCTAGAGTACCGCACCATAATAGATCTTCTCATACATCATCAATCTCACAAGCCAATCCTCAATCCTAGGCTACACTTAATTACATTCCTAAAGATTCCGAACAAGGGTCACATCAACGAAGACAAAATCAATTAAGTCAATCCCAATAATTTATACCTTAAAAGGGTCCATTGATTCAACTTGAATGGTCTGCCGAACTCGGTGAAAGTGTGGCTACCATTTATGATAAAACTAAGAATCTTGTGCATTTTAGAAGACCAACAAAAATTCAATCTCCTAGAGAGAATCATAATTTTATTTTGTAAGTACCACAAGATGTGGGTCATGATACCCAAGACTGCATCGCCGTAAAACAAATAGTGCATAATTTAATTGTGAGGGGGAAGTTTTCAACTTTTGTTAAAAAGAAGGGGGGCAATAGGCAAGTTAATACTCACTCTCAATCTAATGAAAATACAACCTGAGCAATACTTGATTGTCAAACATCTTACAATGCTATATTTGACAGATTTTGGTTATCTAGGATGCATGCGCTAGCTTCCACTGTCCACCAATGTTTGAAATATATTGTGGGAGGACAAGTGGGCATCGTCCGAAGTAGCCAAAAGTTAGCTCGTGAATGTTATGTTACTGCTCTTGCTTCGAAATCGGTAGAAGCAGTAAAGACTGACAAAAAATAGAAGACAATGCAACCTTCTAACAGCCAAAATGAGATAGATGATCCAACAGAGGAAACTAGTATGGTAATCCCAGTTGAAGAAGTTGAAATTAATTGTTTGGCAGAAGGTAAAAGTATCAAGGTCGGATTTAAACTACCATTAAAGATAAAAGAAAAATTATTATCTTTTTATCTAATAATCTACATGTATTTGCATGTTGCAATGAGGATGTGACTAGAGTACCATATAGTGTGATTAGTCACAAAATATCTATCCGATATGATGTTGGGCCAGTTGTGCATAAAAGAAGATCTTTTTCGAGAGAAAAATCTGAAGTGATTGTTCAAGAAGTGGATCGGTTAGCGAAAATGGGGCATATCAAAGAATCTTAATACCCTCTTTGGACAGTTAACCTAGTGTTAGTCAAGAAAAATAATTGAAAATATCGTATGTGCATTGACTTCAAAAATATTAATTGAGATTGTCCTAAAGATCATTTCCTAGTGCCCTTGATAGATCAGCGAGTGCACTCTACATTAGGGAACACATTGATGTCTTTCATGCATGTTTTTTCTAGGTATAATCAAATACAGATGAATCTGAATGATCAAGATCACACTACCTTTATAACTGATAGAGGCTCCATTGTTATAAGGTAATTCCATTTGGGTTGAAGAATGATGGAGCTACTTATCAACGAGTGGTGAATAAAGCATTTGCTAATCAGATCGACGGGAATATAGAAGTTTAAACTGATGATATGATGGTGAAAATCCCTAAGGAGGAAGATCACATCTCGGATCTCCAAGAAAGTTTCTCTAACTTAGAAGCCATACACTTGAAGTTAAATCCATAGAAATGTACCTTCGGAGTCCGATCTGGTAAATTTGTGGGGTACATTATAAGTGAGAAAGGGATTCAGGCTGATCAAGATCAGTTAAATGCTTTGTTAGCCATAAATCCACCTCCATATACCAAAGAAGTCCATATATTAACTGGAATATTGGTTGCACTGAATCGCTTTATTTCAAGATCATCAGACAAATATGCTCAATTTTTCCAAGTTTTAAAGAATGCTAAAGACTTTAACTGGTCTTCTCACTATGATCAAGCTTTCCTTAAAATTAAGAAACACTTATCTTCACCCAAGATGTTGTTCAAACCTGTTCAATGAGAAAGGATTTATATGTATCTAGCATTTTCAAGATATGCGGTGAGTGGTATTTTGGTACGAGAAGTGGATAATTATCCCTATCCGGTTTACTATATAAACAAGAGTTTGTTGGAAGCTGATAAAAGATACTTAAAAAAAAAAGAAAATTAGCCTTAGCATTGGTGATAGCAACTAGAAAATTGAGACCTTACTTTCAAGCACACTCTATCACAGTTCGAACTTCTTTTCCCTTAAAATATATGCTACAAAAGGCTGATATATCGGGAACAGTGACTAAATGGTCAATTGAGCTGGAAGACACACTCTATCACAGTTCGAACTTCTTTTCCCTTAAAAAATATGCTACAAAAGGCTGATATATCGAGAACAGTGACTAAATGGTCAATTGAGCTGGAAGACTATGATATTGACTTTGCACCTCAGACTGCAATCAAAGCTCAACTTGTGGTTGATTTATTAGTGGAATTTTATTGTAAGAGGTCTCATTAAGAAAATCAAGTCAGTAAGTTTAAAAAAGAATGAGTGATCTGAACTGATTGTGGATCTAGTACAATGGGGTATGGAGCTGGAATTTGCTTAACCTATCCTTATGATGATACCATGTATCAGGCTATATGTTTCAGAGCATCCAACAATGAGTCGGAATATGAAGCGGCCATAACTGTTTAAAGTTAGCTCAAATATGTGGGGCTAAAAGAGTCTGCCTGATAAGTGATTCACAATTGCTCATTTATCAGGCTCAAGGGGAATCTGAAACCAAGAAAGATCACTTGATATAATATTTACAATTGCTAAAAGAAGTCACCATCAGTTTTAAATTCATCAGATATGAGCATATCCCTAGATCAAAAAACATCATGGCAGATTTTTTAGCCACTATAGCATATTCCAAAGCATACCCTTGGATTCTTATCCAAGAATGTCCTTCCATAGACGAAATCACATGAAACAAAGGTAAGTAGAAGAAAATTTGCATGTATCTGATGTACTTTCTAAATATTGGATAAATGAAATCCAAGAATTTATCACTAATGGAGTTATATCGTTAGACAAGGTTATGACCAAGAGAACAAAGTACAAAGCTCGTGATTTTCTAGTTTTAAGGGGGATTTATTTATAAAAAAAATCTTTCAGTAGGCCTTTACTGAGTTGTCTCAGATCCAATGACTCTCAAAATATTCTAGCATAATTACATGATGGAGAAGGGTCAACACATTATGGGTATAAATTCTTGACTAGAAGAGTCTTGTTAGGAGGATATTATTGTCCTACGATTATGGCAAATGCTAAAGCTTTAGTGAAAAGACATGATCCTTGTCAAAGGTATAGAAATGTAATTCATGTGCCCGTAGTCCCCATGGAATCAATATCTGAACCTATACCTTTTGATAAATGGGGACTTGATCTAGTTGGGCCCTTTCCAATGGCCTATATGGGTTATCGTACCATAATTCTGGTTATATATTACTTCTCAAAATGGGTAGAAGCTGCACCTTTGTCTCGAACAACATCTAAAGCAGTCATTAAACTTATTTTGTCCAACATATGCTGCCGATTTGATATTCCCAAACGTATTACCATAAACAACGGTCCTCAGTTTGATAACAAAGATAGGAATGTATTTTGTTCATCGAGAGAAATTCAACACTGTTTTTCTTCTCCTTTTCATCCCTAAGCCAACGGATAGGTTGAAGTGGCAAATCGGACAATTATGTCAGGTTTAATAAAGAATTTAGAAAGAGCTACTGGAAATTGGCCGAGTTATTTACAAGAAGTACTATGGGCATATCGAACCACTCCTCATATAACCACACAAGAGTCTTTATTTCTCTAGCTTATGGTTGTATGATATCACACCTATAGAAGCTACTCTTCCTTCCTCCAGAGTTCAAAATTATTCTAAAAAGAGAATGAGATAAATATGAAGGCTCGGTTGCATTTAGTTGAAGAGAAAATAGTGAAGGAACATTTAAGAACTGCACATTATCAAGGCTTGATGAGGAGCAAGTTTGCATCTAAAGTAAAAAGAAAATATTTTCAAGTTGGAGATAAGTTGTTGAGAAAAGTGTTTATACACATACTAACGAGAAGCAGTTAGGAAAGCTGGCTCCAAATTGGGAAGGAACATACATCGTATGTGAAAGAGTTAAGCAAGGAACATACAAACTTCAAGACAAAGAAAGCAACCTCTTAGAGCATCCTTGGAATATGGAGCATCTCATGTTATACTTAGAATAAACTCATCTTGTAAATATTTACTTTGTATTACATCAATGTAAATATTTAGGTCATACTCTTTCCTACCTTGGTGGTGCAGTGAGGTTTTAATGAGGTGTTCAGATCTTAATCAATGTACTATCTTTTGACTTTTTAACAGAAATTGTTTTGATTGTGATCGGATGGATTAAATACTTACTAAACACATATTTCCTTCAAATGGATTACTTTTGAATGACTCAGATGAATTAAAGACTTATTAAACACTTATTACCTTCAAATGAACTACCTTTAGATGGATCAAATGGATTAAAAACTTATCAAACACATATTGCCTTCAAATAGTCTGCTTTTGAATGGCTCAAATGGATTAAAGACTTATTAAACACCTATTTCCTTCAAATGGGCTATCAGATGGATTAAAAAATTTATTAAATACTTATTTCCTTCAAATGGATTACCTTTGAATGGCTTGGATAAATGCAAGACTGATTAAGTGTTTAATTTATTTAAAGAAAAAACTTTTTAAATGTCTTGATCGGATTTAATATATGTATATGGTTTTATCATCTATAAATACGACTGAATATTAATGAAAGTATATAAGAAGACAAGGAAAAATACAAAGTGAGTGAAAGTATAAAAAGCGTAAAATACTGATAGGGTTATTAAAAATACCTGATCCATATTAGAAAAATGCCTTGTATAAAACAAAGACTTGAACAAATAAAGTTTCTAAAAAATCCGATAAAAAAAAAACAAGATGCATTGGCTATCCAAGGACTTTTCCAAAAATACGAAATCCGAATAAAACAACAAAATGCCTTGCACAATTCAAGGATTTTAGTTCCAAACACAAACTTAATTTCCAAACAACACTCTTCTTTGCAACTTTCTCTTCTTCTTTTATCCTTTGGTAGTTCGTCACGATCTGAATCTCCTTCGACATCTGAAGGAACGCTACATTTATCACCATAAGAGAGAGTATGAAAATGGATTTCTTCACGAGGCACGTATCTCCACAAATCCTTAAGGGATTGTTTGGGAAAGATTTCATGGAATAATAAGACCATATCCGACTTAACAGACTCTTCCCTCCGATCCATAGATTTTAACACCCCCTCAGCATACTCGTTCCTCGTAGCGGCTATGTCTTGCTCTTTTGCTCTTGTAAAAAAATAATCTCATCATCCCTTTTCTTGAGAAGATCTTGCAATTATTTTTTTTCCTTGGATAATTGATCGTTGACACTCTTTTCATTGGTAAGTTTTTCCTTCAAGGAATTGATTTCGTTGCAAGTGTTAGATTGTAATTCGGCGTAGCTAGCCTGTGATTTTTCACAATGAGACTTAGCTTGTACGAAATCATCACTAAGGTGTTTCTTTTCCTTTCCCAAAGTGTTAACCTTGCTCTGTTCGGACGTGATAGACTCCTTTAGGCCTCAATTTTCAGTACGAAAGAAGACGATGTCACCACCTTGAGATCTGACTTCCTCTTCAAGTCAACGATTGGCCTTTTATAACCTAAAAATGCATAGCACAGAGTATCATACTCACTGGAAAATTCAAAGGATTCACCATCATAAGTCACAAAATTGGTGATGGTAGTAGATTGGGGGATATTCTTGTCAAAATCATCTTTATCAAACTCACTTAAATACAAATTATCGATGTCATCTAAATTCACTTCGCCTTCAGTAGAAGGCTGGTCAGCAGAAAGAAATACTGGAGATGGAGGATCAACATGTACCTCTTTTTGGGAAGGAATTTCGATGACAGTAATAGAGGAAAGGACTTTGGGTCAGAGTATGATCTCCAAAATGATAGCAACTTTATTTTTCTTTTCCGCTCTCTTATCACTGCCCTCTATACTCCTCTTCTATCCTTTCTTCCTCTTAAACCTTGGAGAGTGTGGTGGTTCTTTAGCCTCGCCTACAATAACCGTAACAACGTCTAACAATGTAGTATCAATCTCACCTGGCAGTCCCGAACTACTCACATCTGGAAACCCTTGGGATGAATCGTCCCCTTTCTTCTTCTTCTCCTTCTTCTTAATTTTGTCAAGATGTCTTGGAGCCTTGCTCCTAGTTAGTAAATAAATCTTACCATACCTTTCCTCTTTCCTTTAGAATATATTAGTAGCTTCGGGAGGATTGGTAAATTATTCCACTGAGAGTTTCCGAGTTGGGTTGGTTCTCCATAAGTGGGCCCTCACCATGTTTCTCGGGTTGAAACAATTATGGAAACCAGTTCCCCATTTCTCTATGGCCTACAGATGCAGCTTCATAAACGTAGTTCTACCCGCTTCTAAATGTTCTCGGAATATCTTTGAAAAAACTGAAAGATAAATCCGATGTGAAATCTAAAGTCAAAATCCGATGTGAAAATTAGTACATATAATGAAAGAGACTCATAAATAATTTACTTGAACTTCTTCAATATATGATCACCAAACTTGGGTTTCCCCAGGCTCTAATTTTCTTGCGATTTTCCCAAGCACCACTAATGTAGAAAAATTGAGTCCTCTAAGGCTTGTCAGCCTCCACCAGGTCATCAACAACTTTATAATTATTTCCTATGTTGAAATAATAAAAGAGGATATGATGTTTTTGACATAAACTGGCCACAACAGCAAATTGCTCCATATGCATCATAATTTTAGATAACCTTAAAGCTATGATGCTGGCTAATAATGTAAGCAGGGCATTGTGACTTAATTAACTTGGTAATAACCTCACCAAATGGAAGTATCTCACTATTTCTAGGTCCAAAGGGAACCGAATTCCTCAATTAAGCACTTCACCATAATCAGAGTCTCTTTAGGGATAGGAATCCTTACTTTGACTGACTTTGGAAAACCCTATTTTTTACTGATTCCGTCTAATTTAACTGTACAGGTATATATAGGAGATTTTTTGAAGAGCCAACATATATTTAACACTTAACTTGGAGAAGTTAGGCCCTACTAGCCCAACAAGGCACTCCATAAATGGTTCGACATCTGGAAATCTTACTTTCTTCTTCTTTTCTCGAACTATACAAGTGTTGTCAATATGATCAGATCTCTCTAATGAGTTATCTTCCCTACTATAATCCATCTTCTCATCTTTTTTTTTTGTCGTGGATCGGTCAACTTGAGTCCAATATCTCTTTTTCAATACGAGAAGAATTGGTGGGCGGAATTGGTGGATCTAAATCTGAATTACGCAACACTAGAGGCTCTACCATTGTAGAACCTTCAGTGAGTTTTTTTTTATATCCATGACAAACAAAGTTACAGTTTTGGCATAGAAACCCTATGGTAATCCTTCAAGGTGTGCTTTCTCCTACATCCGATCCCATGGAAATGAAAGGAGATGAAGCTTTACGACTGGTAGCGGCTCTAGTTTTGGTGAAAGGGTTTTCAATTAACTGAACTTGTGGTTCAAGATTTGTTAAAGATGGAGAAAGAAAATTTATTCTGGAAACTACTGATGGTCTATGAGATGATGAGCTCATGTTTGGTTCTGGTATCTCTTGTATGATCAATCCACCAGGAGAAATAGGTAGCTCGACATCGATTATGACCTCTCTTTTCTCGTTCTCTAACTCAGACAGGTTGATCATACCTCATTTGGTTATGGGAGTTCTTTCCGTGAACATACAAACTTTAGGAAAAATAGAAGAACTGAGAAAAGTTAACAGATTAAGGTGTTTTTCTCAAGCTAGAATCAGAGTATGAATTCTTTTCTCACACTAGAAATAGAAACAATGAAAATCACACTTATATAGTTTTAAAATTACTCGAGTTTTTACCTATGGGAGATTAACCTTTAGCCATGATTAAGGGATATTAAATGTACCTCTTTTTTTATGTTTAGACACAAGTACCCATAAAAAGTGGCTAATGGATCCAATTACCAATTGACACGTGTAAAAGAGAACTGATTATAAAGTCACGACCTTTGAGCTGTTCAATTGACTCTTCAAATTCACTTCGAAAGCTAATAAGATATTATCAATCATGGTTAGCTCTTCCAAATACTTTTGAAAGAGCCAAGGGGGATAAATGATCAGATCGGATATCGTTGGAGGAATATCGTAGTGATTCTAATTTTATCCAAAGGGAATTTCGGACAGGTTCAATAAAAATCAATGATTGAACAGTAACTTGAGTGGACCAATAACTCAGCTATGTGCCTATCATATTTATTTTTGGGCTTGGGGGCTCATAGGATTTACTCGAATATAAAATCCGACGTGAACGACCCATGGATCCAAGAAAAAAATATAAATACGCCAACCAACAACAATAAATGGGTTATAAATTTTGTATTAAATACAAACATACACCTCAATTCTCTCACCAATATCGATCATAAGATTTGGATGAAAATGCATTAAAAACCCATAGAATATTAGTCATTTGAAATGATATAAAGGAAACATGTAATAATGATATGCCCTCTTGTTATTTCTTAGTGGCGCGAGAAGGTTTTTAATAAGGCACATCTTAACCTGATTTATTCAAGAAATATATTTTCCTTTTAGAAATAGAAAGTGTTATCTATATTTGAGGAAGATAAGTTTGATATTCAAAAAGAGGAAACTAGATAGTTATTATTTGAGAAAGAGAAGTTAGATATTTGAAAAGAGCAAATTAGATAGTTATATAAGTTATAAAATTCTACAAATCAAATAAGAAAATTATATAAAGAAGGACAGATATCGATAAATAAGAGAAAATGTTTAATAAACTAACCATAAGGTCAACAGACCATTAGAAATACAAGTAGACATACGGTGCCATGACTTAGAATGTTAAAATAGCAAAAATAGTTAAAAACAAACCTAAAGTTGAAAAATTATTAGGAACAAAAATAGTCGTACTGTGCCTCACTTAAATGTCAAATTGGCAAAAATGGTTATTAAAACTAAACCTAAATTTGAAAAAACACTAGGAATGTAAGTGGTCGTACTGAGCCTTGACTCAAAATTTGAAAACAAGCAAATTGGCTAAAAAACCAATCCTAAAATTATATGTTTTTAGGAAATACAAGTGGTCGTACTGTGCACTGACTCACGAGTGAAACATACATGTCCAACCCCATAATAAATTAAAAATCTAAAATATGTTTCTAAAATAAAATAAGTAAAATTCAAACAAATTAATTGAGAATTCAAATCAATAAATAAAACATGTTAATTTCATCGAGAAAACACATTAAAACAAAATACAGGCTTGAAACAACATTGTTATATTCAGAACTATGACGAGGAAAGTTTTGTTCATTACTAGTATTGTTAGCTTTTTTGGTACGAGGGAGGCTCTTATTAGGAGGGTCATCTTCATTTTGAACAGAAGCTTGAGGGCCGGAAACAATAATAACTTTATAATCGGTTTGATCATCATTAATATTGTCTTCATCAAAAAATGTAGGGGGTTGATTTTTAGGTGCATTAAATGTATGATCCCCCAAATCATATTAGGATTCCTTTTCCAAAGCGTTACGATGGTAACTTTTTAAACTCTTTTTAATATATTATCAGTCATCGTTAATTTTTTTTATTTCTCTGTAATAGTTTTAGGTTTCTTCATGAATTTTCTTTCCAAAATCTTTTACAACATTTTCTACAGCCCTTTTAATCTCTTCGATTGTTTCCCTTTAAAACTGGCCAATTTATATTGAAAAATTTTAACATCTGACTTCAAAGAAATTTTCTTAGACTTTAGATTAAAATTACTATCAATCGTAGCATTAAATTTAGTAGTCATGGTATACCTGCTTTGATAAATTAGCACTACTCCTTCTTAACTGAACATGTGGAGCAATAACCTTGTTGTTTAAAGAAAGTTGTGCGCTACTTTGAGTAACTAATTCTATCTTTTGGGAGATTAATTCCATTTTTTTTTTCAAACTGTCCTTATCAGAGATCAGCTTACCAACTAAATGGTATTTTTCAACGTTATCCTTAAATAGCTTGTCAGATGTTTTTTAAAATTATATATCATCTTTGAAATTTATCCAAATCATCAGTTTATTATTTGATAGATATATGGCTTAAAATGTGGCATTGCCTCAACATCTGATGCGATTATTGACCGATATGCAAATATAATTTATTTATGATAGCTCTGAAACATAAAAAATTGAGGGAATGAGCGATAAATAATTTTTTCATCAATAACAAGTTGAAGAAGAGTAGATGACATGAAACAAACTCTGTTTGGAGCTCAAGTTTCCTTTGTAATATATCAATAATACTCATATTATTATAATATAATAAGCTAAGGAACTATTTTTGTTATTGAGTCATCATTAAGGTCGTGCATGGAACGACTATATTGCCCAGTTGTCGACAAAGACCAATAGCAGGTATAGTTTGATTTTATGTGGAATTTGAGTTTGGAACAGGTGATGATGTAGCAATATGAATGATAGGTGGGTTAGCATTCTGATTTAAAGTACCTAAAGAAGCTATATTCTTTTATTTATTTTGATCAGAATTTAAGTTTACGGATGCACTAGGCTCAATAACGTTTTTCACAGAATTAGGCTCGGTAACCTTTTCTTTCCTTTTCGGTGATAATAGGATATGCTAGTTTTGATAACTTTTTTTTTTGATGAATATAGAATATAGTAGAGGATCTTTCTCCAATAACAAGAATTTGAGATGAGACTTAGCAACAAAATTTTGACCAAAAGTACACAGGGTTTTCTTGTTTTGAGAATGGGAACTATGGGAAGCGGGATTTTTTTTTTCAACAATATCAAGTGTATTAGAAAAAGATGTATTATTCAAAGAGGCCTTGTCAGGTGTAGTGATTTTCTTTTGTATGTTAGCCGGGTTCGTACAAAAAATGCTAAGATTTGTTTCCTAACCGGGACCCTATTGTGTCTCATTAGTGTTCGTCCTTTTTTCCTAATACATTCTTCAAAAGGGTTAGTTTCGTCTTAGGTAATGGGTGGATTTTTATTATGAGAAATAAAAAGAGGATTAATGGGTGGATTTTTATTATGACAAACAAAAATAAGATTATCATTTTAACGAGTAGCACTAGTATTGTCACTTTGACGAGTAACATTCAGGATAGTTGTATTTATTGCATGAACACTGCGATATGCGAGGATTCTCAAACCTACTGTGGACCTAATAACGTCAATGAGAGATTGTTGGCTGAACGGCTCGCCTAGTGACAACAGTAACAAGACGTTTTTTTATTATTCTAAAAATTCAGAAATAAATTAATTTTTTAAAATTAGTTGTTTAATTAATTTAAATTGAGTTCTATGATTTATTTCACAATGTTTATGTGTTTGGGCATGCTAATTATTGTATGTGTAATTGGTGATAGGCTTAACTAGTAAATGGATAGTGCATGACTAAGGTTTCAAAGATAGGTAGGTGAACTAATGAATTATTTAATCAGTCCTCCAAAAAGTTAAATTAATCTTCTTGGGGATCCTAGGCTTCAAAAAGATATTGGGATTAATTTAAATTCAGATATTATTGGCCCTCCGGAAGGTTAATGTCTGGTCTTAAATTAATTATGGACTTTAGAGACTTATTGACATGGTCATTGTATGAGATTCAATTATACGTAAGTGAAATCAAAACTTCGGAAGGTTTCACTAGTACTTAGGAAAATTAATTCCATCATTGCAATTTTTTAATTTTTAAGTAGGTAAAATCTATCATTCCAAAATTAAACTAGGGTTATTTTAATTGAAGTAAGTGAAAATTACCCTCTCGAGGGTTTGAGTGGTACTTATGAATGAAGATAATTATCATGGTATTTTTCTCAAACTCATAAAATGTATATTAGTATGATTTTTCCTCTTGTATTTATTATTAGAGTTTTTTTATGTTTTACATGTATATACCAAGTTCATGCATGTTTTTAAGTTATATGTCATTAATCTAAATTTGTTTTGTATGTTTTTTGTTCCATTTCTAGTGCACATTGGTTACAATATTTTGGAGAATCGTCAATGAATGCTAGATTGTTCTGATTTTATCATATGAAATTTAGACAAACTGTTGCATTTACTTGTAGATGATTATTATTATGCTATGACCCACCCTAAAACCTCTGCATGTCGTCCAGAAAGTACACTGGAGGAATCTAAGAAATATGAGAAATAAGAGAAGTAAAAAAGTTATGAATGGGTCTTATGTTACATGGCGCACCAGTAGTACTTCGTGGAGTTGTCCTAATGGATGTTAGCACAACCACGATCTTTCTCGCGGAGTTCGAGAAAGCCTTTGCTAAGAACAAAAATGTAGAGTTACTATGTCTTTTAAACGAGCGCTCTTCTAAAACTAAACTAGCAGAAGAAAAACCGTGAGCATATTCTTGGAATGATTGTGACTGGCCAAACGTTGAAGCTAACCGGGATAGAGAGTTATTGTGAGAATGATTTAAGTATTTTCAGTCCGTTTATAATTGTATGCGAAAAAAGTGGAATATGAATGAGTTGATTTTCCATGTTGCATGGGAGGAGGACAAAGTTAAAGTGGCAATGCACGAGGCTCATGTGATAACATCTTCCAAAGGGATGAGGCCTAAGAGGAAAGAATATGGTAAATAACCAGATCAAGGTCCGGTAAAGAAAACAAATCCTGAGAAATCAACCGTTGGTCGTTGCTTTTTGTGCAAAACAAATGACATCTGAAGAAGGATTGTGAGAAACGTCGTGCTTACATGTTAAGCAATGGTACTCTCACATCTTTGGTTATATCAGAAAGTAGTACTGTTTTATGAAAATGAATACTTGGTGGGTTGATTTGGTTGTAATAACTCATTTATGTACTTCTTTGCAGGGTATCTTAAGGAGTATGGTTTTAAGTAAGAATGAAAAATCCATAATGGGATACTGGAGCTCCTGCCATGTTTTGAAAATTTGTGATTTATCTTTAGAGCTTACCACTGGGCGTATTTTAGTTTTGGAGAATCTACTGTTTGTTCCCAGTTTTCTAGGGAACTTGATTTATTTTCCAGTTTTATACTTGAGATACGGAGCCGAATAATAAAGATATGGTAAGAAGTATGATAAGTTATTCATCTCTAACACTATCTCTCTCGGGAAACCATTAGATCTGTCACTTATATACTTAACACAGTACCGACTAATGCTACTTTTAGGACCCCATATAAGCTTTGGAATGGGCGCAAACCAAATTTAAAGCATCCGCGTGTATGAGGTTGTCCAACTGAGGGAAAGGGCTTAAAAACCTCAGGAAACGAAATTGGTGGTAGACTACTTCTTCATAGGTTATTGAAAATACTATATCGGGTTTAAGTTTTATGATTCTCTAACTGTTTTTATATTTCAAATGGGAACGTAAACGTTTCTCGAGGATGTGGAGTTTAGAGGGAAGAATAAAATAACATATGTTTATTTGGAGGAAGAAACCGTAGAGACTCATAAAGGTTTTAAAAGGGATAATGGGGTATCATAATATTAGGTTTTAACACCAATCATTTCAGTCCTATTAAATAAAATAATACTTAGATTAACAATAATGTTCTACTTGAGGGTTCGAACAAGGATACAAATATGGTCTAGTTAGAACAAAAGGAACCTTAAGGGAATTTTCCACAATAAGAACAAAATGATATCGTTCATGATGATCAAACTTCACTCCTCAAGAAGTGCAACAAGAGGAAATAATACTCTTAAGATGGTTCATGAGAGAAAAGAAGAGTGTGATAGATCCATAATTTATAATATATCTTCCGGAGCATAATGAGTCATGTGGTGGAACTGTAGATGATCCCTTATCCTACAAACATGCAATCAAAAGCTCCAAATCTCAGAATTAGATAGACATTATGAAGGAAGAATATAAATAAATACACGACAATATGGTATGATAACTTCTCCCATTACCTAAAGGGGAAAAGACAATTGGTTGTAAGTGGGTTTACAAAACCAAATGCAATTCCTGAGCAATGCGGAAAGATATAAAATGCATCTTGTAGTGAAAGGTTATACTCGGTGCGAATGTATTTCTTTTAAAGAAATATTCCCTCTGGTATCGACAAATGATTCTTTTTAAGCACAATCATAACATTAGCTGCACACTTTGACCTTTAGCTCCATCAATAGATGTTAAGGCCTCTTTTGCCAATGCTAATATTGAGAAAATTATCTATATGACGCAACTAGAATAATATTTAGTAGACAACTCAAAAGGTATGGTTTTCAATTTTAAGAAATCTAGTAATTGGCTCAAACAAGCCTTTCGTCGGGGCACCACAAATTCTTTGAGGTGATAGTCGGTTTTTAATTTGAAGTAAACATAGTTGAGGATTGTGTTTCTCACAAGTTCAGTGTGAGTAATTTCATATTTCTTATATTATATATGGATAACATATTGTTTGCCTCTAACAATATATAATTTGTATACCATATAAAACAATTTATCAAACAAATTTGATATGAGGATCTCGGTGATGCGAGTTTTTTTGTTAGGAATTCACATACATCGGGATCACTCTTGTGGTATTCTTGAATTATCATAAAACGCATACATTGAAAATGTGTTACAACATCACGGATTGACAAATTGCAAACCCATAAGTACCCCTATAGAAAAGGTAACATACTTAGTCTAGGTAAATCTCCTAAAACAAAACTTGAGATTGAGGCAATAAAAATGGTCCTCTGTGCTATGACAGTTGAGAGTTTAATGTATGCTCGAGTTTGTACTAGCCTGAACATTACCTTTGTTGTAAATATATTGGGAGATATGTTAGTAACCCAAACATAAATCAGTTGAAGACAGTTAAAAGGGTAATCTGAAATCTGCAAATGAATAAAGAGGCACATGCTGACATATATGAAGTCAGAAAGGCTGGACATCATTGGGTACTCCGACTTGAATTTTAGTGGATACATAAACACACTGAAAAGTACTTCGGATAACATATTCTTATTAGCTGAAGGTATAATATCCTGGAAAAGTGTAAATCAAATACTTGTTGCATCGTCCACCATGGAAACATAATTTTTTGTGTGCTTTAAGGGGTCGAACCATACATTGTGGCTGTGGAATTTTGCAACCGGGTTACGCATTGTACAAATGACAGAAGGTCTCATGAGGTTGTATTGTAAAACGTTCCACTTTGCATTACTCTAACCACAACATGAGCTCGTCTGATTTCAAATATATAGACATAAAGTTCCTCTCTCTTAAAGAGAGAGTTCAGATGATTCATATAAATATAAAGTACATCGACACAAATTCCATGATAGCAGATCCTCTAACAAAGGTTATTTTTGCTAAATTTTTCCAGCACACACCATTAGTATGGGTGTAGTTGATTTAAAAGATTATTAGTTTTCAGTGGGAGAGTTTATAATAAGATCTCATGATATATTTTGCAATATTATGCACATAAAGGTTTATTGTAATATATATATATGTATGTTTTGTAATATTTATTGGTATAGACTATGTATTGGATCTCCAAATGTAAGATAAATTTAAGAGTATATATGTACGATTACAAGCAATATTACTCTTATGCTACACTCCATAATTGGCCCATGTAACTTATTTGGAAACAATAACATGATTATTGTTGCATCCTATTGTCCAAATTATGAGAGAGAGCTTTTAGTCCTTTATTGTTATTAATCACGTACGAGGTTGTATTTTTTGCCTATTGACAAATTATTCATGGATCCTACAAGAGTTGAATATATATATATATAGTAGCATGTGGAAGTCCACATTAAAAATTGTTGGAATATACTTATGGACTGACATAATTCAGACCGACATGCTATATATATATTCAGTCATTCTGCTTAAGGTAAGTCCAATAATAAAAGTAATCAATTTAATTATATTATATAATTAAAGACATTTGACATATGAGTGAAAAAAGGCGTAATGAGCTCAAGTATGTGAATCGGGTTGAATTTGGACACTCTAAAAAAAGGCTCAAATCTCAACACTTAACCCTGAACTAATCGTTGAAGGCGTAAATTGATTTTATCATTTTACTGGGTTGTGAATCCCGATCACAAGATTGTGAGATATTGTGGATTTTACAACTATGGGTTTCAAGTTGTAAAAACCTATATATTTTGGTTTAATGTTTTGACATTTCTTCAGTCAAAATTACAAAGACCGAAACAAACGACATCTTGTTGATTGAAAATATTATGATATTTTCTCTCAAATTTTATAGTAGTTGTTCTTGAAGAACAAAATAAGCAATAGATATTCAATAACTCGATAATATAGAATAATAAGCAAACTAGGAAGCGATTTTTTTCCTTTCATCTATTCAACAATAAATTATTATTTTTAATATTTTTTTATGGTTTATTCCCTAGCAAATCGTCTATAGACATGTTAGGTGTGAGAATATAATATGAGAATAAAATGTAATATTAACTTCAAACATTTTTATAAGTTGTAACGTTTTTCTCTTTTTCGCATTTTGAATAATCTTATGTGTTCCACAAGCTTAGCTTAAAGTTTCGATGTTACACTGCTTTTTATTTTATAAATTGTAATAATATAAATATGAAAGAACGTTTACATAAATTTTGGGGCATGTCCTTGCAACACGATTAACCAAAAAAACGACTAGTTAATCGACCAATAACATAAATGAAACTATGAGAGTTTATTAAATAAACAAACAAGCAAAAAAAGTAGGGACTACCCATGTCATGAGATCATGGTGCCGTGAAATCTATAACGGAGGTCGGATAAAACATGATGGGCAATCATCAAACCTAACGACCGAGTCTTTGCGAATCTTTTCACAATATGTCGTTCCAAACATAATTAATCACAACGCAAAAAGCCTTGCACCAGAGGTGACCATGTCTATTGGTAGTAGGCATCAGGAGCGGCACTGGATAACAAGGTGGACCAATCAGAAGAGGTCGGAGGTATGCCAATTTTTTGCCAGGTGAATTCCCAAATAGCTCTCCTGAAGCAACAATCGATGAAGATGTGGTCGTGGATTCGGGTGCGTAATTACAAAAGAAGCAGTCGGGAGCAGACAAATCCCCAAGCAGAGAACTTGTCTGGAGTTGTAAGCTTGTTTTGAATGACCAACCAAGCAATAAAAAAATGCATGATGATGTATTTGTACAAAATCAAGGAGGCTCAAGGTACTTTAGGACCGCACTATCTAAAGATGTTGTACGAATTGCTTATGGAAAAGCAGTCACGACTCTGATTTGGAATCGAAAAAAAGCTGTCTTCCTTAATAGTCGGGACTAGGAAAAGATGAATAGCATTCCTAATCTCCTGCGGATGGCATTGATGAAGTTTTCTATCCGCACAAATCTGAAAGGACCAGTTCCACGAACCATTACAAATAATATCGAAAACCAAATTTTTACCGTGGTGACGAACATGTTTGATGATATTGGAACCATAACGATGTACTAGAATATAAATAAACAACCATGGTGTACCAGATAAAAATAAAAATACCATCACCAGCAAACACGTTATGAAGACTAGCGGCTTGAACTCTGACCTTATAATTGTTTACCACCTCCGGGAAGGAGTTCATACGGAGGATTCAATTTCTTTTTATCTTTTACCTACTTCAGCGAAATCCAAATGGATGCTAATTATCTTCTCAGATATTAGACTACTTTTGTTACGCCGGATCCAAGCTATTAAATTAGTTTGCGGTCTTTTAGGGAAGTATCTAATTGTTTAACTTCTAGTTGCAAAGGAGATTTCAACTTCATTTTTAATAAAATAAGCGTCAAGTATTATTTCACAATGGGATAGGAACATGCTTATCCTCGCTCTTTCTAAGTAAAGTACTGAGTGGTGGTGTATTTATTTTATACACTTTCCTGGCGTACACGTAATTAATTTGGTTATCGTTTCTGTGCATTAAGATTAGGAAGGACAATGGACTGAGTTCGGGTTCAGATCCATATGTTTGGATTCGTTTCTTTTTATTAGAATCTGATCTATAGCGTATTTAATATTTTTGAATCCGAATCCGTTTTATTTATATTTGCGGATCAACACGGTTCGGTCCGCAAACATTACTGGTACGGTCGGATCCAAACTATCTCAAATTTGAATTTATACTAACACATCCGAAACATAATAGCAGAAGAGAAAAATATCCAAAATTTTTGAAAGAAAAAAAAATACAATTTTTTTGAAAGTTAGAAATTAGGATTGAGAATATATGTAGGTAAAGATATGAAGAAATATATTAAAATTTATGGAATTAGTTTATGGAGGAAGAATATAATTGATAAATATATTATTGACTCTAAAAATAAAATAATAATTACTTAAAGACGGTATATTATTGGAAAATATAAAAATATCAGAATTTTAGTAATTAGTAAGTATCTTTATAGTTATATTTTATAAAAATACAATTATTTTAAATATATTATATATATATATATTTAGGTCCTGTCGGATTGGACAAATTAAAAATCCATACCTTATTCGACACGTTTACGAACCATAATTCGTACATCTGTATCTTACCCATTAGATATTTAGGTTTTAAAATCGGACCGAATCAGACCAGTTTTGAAAGGTTCGAACCAACGTTGCTACTCCTAATTAAGATATCATTGACTACTATTTTATAAAATTGATTTTACTTTTTATTTAAAAAAAAGATATTTACTCTATTTAACTAATCAAACGTTTTTGTCTTTTATATTTAGAAAACCTATCATTGTTTTTATTAATATCAACAATAAAACCTTACTCGTCTACGATAATGAGACATAATGAGCAGTTGTTTATGATAAATTCTTTGTTATTATATTTCATACTCCATTTTGAATGCTTTCTCTCAAAAGCTTTCTTGTGTGATTCCTCTTTGTTCCTTGGCTCTGGTGTAGCGTTTGTTCTATTGCTTGTATTGCTGTGGCTTGTTTATTCTCTCAGTTAGGGCTCTGAATTGACTCTGATTATCTCTTTTGATCGAGATTCTTTCTTCTGTCTCTGTTAAAGAGGCGAGAATCAAGAAAAAGAAGATATCCAAAGCTACTAAGTCTTTACTTTTTGTGAAGACCAATGACTCTACCAGCAAAGATTCAAATGATTAATATTCTATCATGGAATATTAGGGGAATATGAAATAAATCTCCTCAAAGAGACTTAAGTCGATTGTCTCGACTCATAGCATTAAGCTCCTTTTCATTCAAGAGTCTTTTATTATTCCTATTAAAATTCATGTTATAACTTCTTTCTTAAAATTCAGTAATTGCTATGCTAATTCCTCTAACAAGGTGTGGATTTTTGTCAGGATGATATTCAAGTCAGCATTAAAATTCATCACACTCAGTTAATGCACAAGGAGGTTCTAATTACTAATTTCAACAAGTTGATTTATATTACCTCAGTTTACGCCAAGTGTCAGAGGAATAACAGACTAGACCTCTCGAATATCTTGAAGAATATCTCCACTAATGTGAAGGACTGGATGGTCCTTGGTGACTTCAACACTTCAAGATCTGTCACGGATCAGGTCAACTGCAATAGCTATTGTCAGCAAAGCGTAGACGATTTTAATAAAATGATTGATGGTTTTAAGCTTGAGGATACTAAGTTCATGGGAAACAAATTTACCTGGATGAAGAACCTCAAAGGCAAGAGGCTAGATTGGGTGCTTGTCAATCAGGATTGGGCCAATAGCTTCAACTCCACTGATGTGAGCCACATGGCTCGCACTTGCTCAGATCACTGTCCTTTAAAAGTCTGCATTAA
Source organism: Limnanthes douglasii subsp. nivea (assembly GCA_036936605.1). Classification (NCBI taxonomy): domain Eukaryota; kingdom Viridiplantae; phylum Streptophyta; class Magnoliopsida; order Brassicales; family Limnanthaceae; genus Limnanthes; species Limnanthes douglasii. Next base: position 140,925,835 of record JAUPFV010000002.1, on the reverse strand, counting down.
CAATAAGAACAAAAAGATTAATAGTAGCTTCAAGTTCCTTAACTTGTGGACTAAGGACCCTACTTTTATAAAAATTGTTGAGGAAAGTTTCCAGAGAAATATGTATGGTAGCCCTCTTAATGTCTTGTGGAATAAATTACAAAGGCTCAAAAGAGATTTAAAGACTTGAAATAGAGATACCTTTGGTAATATCTTTGATAAAGTCAAAGATACTGAGGCCAAGGTCACCTTATTTGAGGAGAAGTTTCTTGCCAGTAAGAGAATTGAGGACAAGATTGCTCTCTCCAAAGCTATTGTTGATACCCTCCTTGGATTGTCCATGTAGGAAAGCTTCTGGAAACAGATACATATTCAGCATGGATTAAAAACGGTGACAGAAATACAAGTACTTATCATAACTTTGTTAAAAGGAAAAGAAGGCGAAACAAGATTGTCAATATCAAAATCAATAACGGGTGGACTAATGATGAAGATCTATGGATGCTTCAGTGGAAAAATACTTCAAAGATATGTTTACCTCAACTATTCGTCCTAATTTCAATGATATTCCTAACTCTGATATCCTTAAGCATATTCTTAAAATGGTTTCAGATTCTGATAATGAATTTTTACTATCTGACCCTAGCGAGGAAGAAATTCTTTATGCTATTAAGTGTTTGAAGCCATCTAGTACTGTTTCCATTGATGGCTTCAACACTTGTTTTCTAATTACTTGTTGGTCAATTATCAAGCAAGATATCGTTAATGCTATGAATGATTTTGTTAAAGGCAATACTATTCCTAAGGGGATCAAAGTCATAGGCATTTGCCTTATCCCGAAAATTGAAAACCCAAGTTTTTGGAACCAATTTAGATATATCTGTCTCTGCACTATACTTAATAGACTTATGTCCAAATTAATTAATAACATAATTACAAATCTATTTCCTGATCTCATTTCTGATGTACAGGGAGCCTATGTGAAGGGTAGATCAATCCACGAGAACATCATGATAGCTAAAGAGCTTCTTCACGACCTGAAAATGAAAACCAAAAGCAGCAATGTTATAATATAAGTCGACATGTCGAAAGCTTTCAAAAACCTATCTTATGAATTAATCTTTAAAATACTTGCTAGTTTTGGTTTTAATCACCAGTTCATTAAAATTATTAGCAATATTATAACTTCTGTATATGTTACCATTCTACTAAATGGCAGATCTGTGGGTTTCTTTAAAACCAGCAAGGGAATCAAACAACGAGATCATTTATCTCCTAGTTGTTCATCCTTGCTAAAGAGGCTTTACTTAAGAGTTTGGCTAGTATTTATAAAACTGATAAAACTATCAAGTTTAAGGGAAGGAGAAAAATTGATATCCCTTGTTTGGCCTTTGCAGATGACTTATTAGTTTTCTCTAATGGACTAACCAATTCTATAAACACTATTGGTAATTTATTGCAGGATTATTAGAATGCTTCTGGCCAGGTTATTAACATAGACAAAACTCAATTAATAGCAGCTAGCAACATTAACCAAAACAAGTTTAAGAACCTTCAAATTCTTACTAATTTTAGTGTTGGTAAGCTGCCAACTACTTACCTGGGTGTCTCTCTGAACTCCAACAATAGAATCAACAGTTTCTTTCCACTGATTGACAAGATCAACAGCAAAATTCATGCTTGGGAGGGTAATAGCCTTTCATATGCTGGAAGGCTCACCCTCATCAAAAGTGTTCTCCTTCATATTCCCATCTACTGGTGTCACAGATGCAAGCTGACTTCTTCAATTATCTGTAAAATCGAAAAAAACTTTAATAGATTTTTGTGGGGATCTACAATTGAAAAGAAAAGTATTCACTGGTGCTCTTGGAGCTCCATTTGGAAAAGTTATAAAGAAGGGGGCCTTAATGTTTATAGTATTGTTGACTATCAGAAGGTTTATTCAATGAATCTTTGGTTTGGTTTTAGAAGCAACAATACTCTATGGTCTAGAATGACTCACAGTATATACTGAAAGTGTTATCATCCTTCTCAAATTGGTATTAAGAAGGGTTCTCTTTGCTGGAATAGAATGATTGAAATCAGAAATGAAGCAGAAGAGTACATAACCTGGGACATTGGCAAATGAGACGTGGACATATGGATGAACAGTTGGTTTGGAGCTCCTCCCATCATCAAATTTGAATTTGAATCTGACAACAAATGGTTTAAGGGAGAATCAGTAAGCTCTCTTTGGAGAAATAACAATTGGGAATTAAACTCGTTAAGTCCTCTTCTTCCTAACTCTAATATCAGTCTTATTAAAAAATTGAAAATCGATATAAACAAAGAGGAAAAAATTATTTGGAGTTTTTCTAACTCTGGTTCATCTAATATTAAAGAAAATTTAAACAACGTTCCTCAATGCTATCCTACTTCCTCAATTTTTAAAGGACTTGTAATCAAGTCACTCCAACAAAATGTTCAGTTTTGCATTGGAGGCTCATAAAAAATTATATTCCTACAGAAGTCACGATGCAAAAAAGACACCTAGATCTTGTTTCTAAATGTCTATTTTGTGATAGCATTGAGAGCATTAAGCATGTCATTATTTCTTGTGAGCATGCTTGGCAGTTTTGGTTATATTTTGCTAACCTATTCAATGTCAAGATCTACAGGTTTATGACTCATATATATATGGCCAGAAACTGGTCGTGGTCATCCCCTTTAAAATTCCACATGAAGACTATCGTGCCACTCATCATAAATTGGGTCATATGGCAGACTAGAAACAATGTCAAATTTAAGGGTTCATCTATCTCTATTAAGTCTTCAATCATGCACATGAAGCACATTACTTCCTATCTAGATTACTCTAACTTAATCAAATCAAAGTACTAGAAAAAATAGTGACTCTGCAGCTCACGAATTGGGATGTTATTTACACAGAGATATGAAGAACATAATCAATTACCTCTGTTTGGCTCTGGTGTAGCGTTTGTTCTATTGCTTGTATTGCTGTGGCTTGTTTATTCTCTCAGTTAGGGCTCTGAATTGACTCTGATTATCTCTTTTGATCGAGATTCTTTCTTCTGTCTCTGTTAAAGAGGCGAGAATCAAGAAAAAGAAGATATCCAAAGCTACTAAGTCTTTACTTTTTGTGAAGACCAATGACTCTACCAGCAAAGATTCAAATGATTAATATTCTATCATGGAATATTAGGGGAATATGAAATAAATCTCCTCAAAGAGACTTAAGTCGATTGTCTCGACTCATAGCATTAAGCTCCTTTTCATTCAAGAGTCTTTTATTATTCCTATTAAAATTCATGTTATAACTTCTTTCTTAAAATTCAGTAATTGCTATGCTAATTCCTCTAACAAGGTGTGGATTTTTGTCAGGATGATATTCAAGTCAGCATTAAAATTCATCACACTCAGTTAATGCACATGGAGGTTCTAATTACTAATTTCAACAAGTTGATTTATATTACCTCAGTTTACGCCAAGTGTCAGAGGAATAACAGACTAGACCTCTCGAATATCTTGAAGAATATCTCCACTACTGTGAAGGACTGGATGGTCCTTGGTGACTTCAACACTTCAAGATCTGTCACGGATCAGGTCAACTGCAATAGCTATTGTCAGCAAAGCGTAGACGATTTTAATAAAATGATTGATGATTTTAAGCTTGAGGATACTAAGTTCATGGGAAACAAATTTACCTGGATAAAGAACCTCAAAGGCAAGAGGCTAGATTGGGTGCTTGTCAATCAGGATTGGGCCAATAGCTTCAACTCCACTGATGTGAGCCACATGGCTCGCACTTGCTCAGATCACTGTCCTTTAAAAGTCTGCATTAACAATAAGAACAAAAAGATTAATAGTAGCTTCAAGTTCCTTAACTTGTGGACTAAGGACCCTACTTTTATAAAAATTGTTGAGGAAAGTTTCCAGAGAAATATGTATGGTAGCCCTCTTAATGTCTTGTGGAATAAATTACAAAGGCTCAAAAGAGATTTAAAGACTTGAAATAGAGATACCTTTGGTAATATCTTTGATAAAGTCAAAGATACTGAGGCCAAGGTCACCTTATTTGAGGAGAAGTTTCTTGCCAGTAAGAGAATTGAGGACAAGATTGCTCTCTCCAAAGCTATTGTTGATACCCTCCTTGGATTGTCCATGTAGGAAAGCTTCTGGAAACAGATACATATTCAGCATGGATTAAAAACGGTGACAGAAATACAAGTACTTATCATAACTTTGTTAAAAGGAAAAGAAGGCGAAACAAGATTGTCAATATCAAAATCAATAACGGGTGGACTAATGATGAAGATCTATGGATGCTTCAGTGGAAAAATACTTCAAAGATATGTTTACCTCAACTATTCGTCCTAATTTCAATGATATTCCTAACTCTGATATCCTTAAGCATATTCTTAAAATGGTTTCAGATTCTGATAATGAATTTTTACTATCTGACCCTAGCGAGGAAGAAATTCTTTATGCTATTAAGTGTTTGAAGCCATCTAGTACTGTTGCCATTGATGGCTTCAACACTTGTTTTCTAATTACTTGTTGGTCAATTATCAAGCAAGATATCGTTAATGCTATGAATGATTTTGTTAAAGGCAATACTATTCCTAAGGGGATCAAAGTCATAGGCATTTGCCTTATCCCGAAAATTGAAAACCCAAGTTTTTGGAACCAATTTAGACATATCTGTCTCTGCACTATACTTAATAGACTTATGTCCAAATTAATTAATAACATAATTACAAATCTATTTCCTGATCTCATTTCTGATGTACAGGGAGCCTATGTGAAGGGTAGATCAATCCACGAGAACATCATGATAGCTAAAGAGCTTCTTCACGACCTGAAAATGAAAACCAAAAGCAGCAATGTTATAATATAAGTCGACATGTCGAAAGCTTTCAAAAACCTATCTTATGAATTAATCTTTAAAATACTTGCTAGTTTTGGTTTTAATCACCAGTTCATTAAAATTATTAGCAATATTATAACTTCTGTATATGTTACCATTCTACTAAATGGCAGATCTGTGGGTTTCTTTAAAACCAGCAAGGGAATCAAACAACGAGATCATTTATCTCCTAGTTGTTCATCCTTGCTAAAGAGGCTTTACTTAAGGGTTTGGCTAGTATTTATAAAACTGATAAAACTATCAAGTTTAAGGGAAGGAGAAAAATTGATATCCCTTGTTTGGCCTTTGCAGATGACTTATTAGTTTTCTCTAATGGACTAACCAATTCTATAAACACTATTGGTAATTTATTGCAGGATTATTAGAATGCTTCTGGCCAGGTTATTAACATAGACAGAACTCAATTAATAGCAGCTAGCAACATTAACCAAAACAAGTTTAAGAACCTTCAAATTCTTACTAATTTTAGTGTTGGTAAGCTGCCAACTACTTACCTGGGTGTCTCTCTGAACTCCAACAATAGAATCAACAGTTTCTTTCCACTGATTGACAAGATCAACAGCAAAATTCATGCTTGGGAGGGTAAGAGCCTTTCATATGCTGGAAGGCTCACCCTCATCAAAAGTGTTCTCCTTCATATTCCCATCTACTAGTGTCACATATGCAAGCTGACTTCTTCAATTATCTGTAAAATCGAAAAAAACTTTAATAGATTTTTTGTGGGGATCTACTATTGAAAAGAAAAGTATTCACTGGTGCTCTTGGAGCTCCATTTGGAAAAGTTATAAAGAAGGGGGCCTTAATGTTTATAGTCTTGTTGACTATCAGAAGGTCTATTCAATGAATCTTTGGTTTGGTTTTAGAAGCAACAATACTCTATGGTCTAGAATGACTCACAGTATATACTGTAAGTGTTATCATCCTTCTCAAATTGGTATTAAGAAGGGTTCTCTTTGCTGGAATAGAATGATTGAAATCAGAAATGAAGCAGAAGAGTACATAACCCGGGACATTGGCAAATGAGACGTGGACATATGGATGAACAATTGGTTTGGAGCTCCTCCCATCATCAAATTTGAATTTGAATCTGACTACAAATGGTTTAAGGGAGAATCAGTAAGCTCTCTTTGGAGAAATAACAATTGGGAATTAAACTCGTTAAGTCCTCTTTTTCCTAAATCTAGTATCAGTCTTATTAAAAAATTGAAAATCGATATAAACAAAGAGGAAAAAATTATTTGGAGTTTTTCTAACTCTGGTTCATCTAATATTAAAGAAAATTTAAACAACGTTCCTCAATGCTATCCTACTTCCTCAGTTTTTAAAGGACTTGTAATCAAGTCACTCCAACAAAATGTTCAGTTTTACATTGGAGGCTCATAAAAAATTATATTCCTACAGAAGTCACGATGCAAAAAAAGACACCTAGATCTTGTTTCTAAATGTCTATTTTGTGATAGCATTGAGAGCATTAAACATGTCATTATTTCTTGTGAGCATGCTTGGCAGTTTTGGTTATATTTTGCTAACCTATTCAATGTCAAGATCTACAGGTTTTTGACTCATATCTATATGGCCAGAAACTGGTCGTGGTCATCCCCTTTAAAATTCCACATGAAGACTATCGTGCCACTCATCATAAATTGGGTCATATGGCAGACTACAAACAATGTCAAATTTAAGGGTTCATCTATCTCTGTTAAGTCTTCAATCATGCACATGAAGCAAATTACTTCCTATCTAGATTACTCTAACTTAATCAAATTAAAGTACTGGAAAAATAGTGACTCTGCAGCTCACGAATTGGGATGTTATTTACACAGAGATATGAAGAACATAATCAATTACCTCTGTTTGGTTCCTCCTTCTCGTGGAATACTGAAACTTAATTCTGACGCTTGTTGTGCGCAGTCTGGTGAAACCAGTAGTGCAATCATCATTAGGGATCATCTAAGAAACTTTATTCTGGGCTATGGCAACACCTATGGCAAGCAGTCCTCTATCCAAGAAGAGGCTCGGGCTCTGTTGGATGGTTTGACAATCTGTAAAATAAAAGGGTTTTCTAAAATCGATATTGAAAGTGATTCTGAGATATTAATATCTTTGCTCAATTCTGGAAACTCAATCATTCCTATTGAGCATATGATTTCTAGAATCAGAGGCCTAATTTCATTCTCAATGAGTCTTTGTCATGGTTTGCGAGAGCAAAACCTTGCAGCCAACTGGCTTGTAAGGTGAACTCTCAAATGCAAGATGAAGTTTCATTTCGAAAGCTTCATCCCCCCAATCCCTTGCTATCAATTCTTGTTTTTGATAGCTTGGGAATTGGCCAATTAAGAATTAGTTAACTGAAATTGGCATTCCATCTACTAACCTTTGAATTTTGCAGATTAGCGAGGCTAGTCGATCCTGATCTTTAAAGGCTTCGTCTTCAGAAACCTCAAAAGCGTTGAAGAAAGGCTTGGAGTAGCTGATTGGAGAAAGTAAATTATGGTTTTGTTGCTTAAAGGCTCTGATAGACGATGCATGGCTTTGACTTGTATTTCTGGACTCGAAGGATTCGATTTATATATGAATGAAGAGGTTATATGGAAATGGAAGCTTTAAGGTCAAGGGTCCTATTCGTTGATCTGGATGAGAGGATCGTAAGCTCTAATAGCTAAAGATATATATGGTTTCTAATTGAAAATTTGGGGTCGAAGGATAGAGAGAGCTCTTAAAACGGAATTGAATTTCATATCGAAGAAATTATTCTAATTGAGAAAAGCTTTCTCCTCCTTTAGTACTCCATCTTCATCTAGGTTATATCGCCATCGATTGAGAGAGTTTGCTAGAATGAATGGCTATGGTGATTAAGTGCTTCACGAAGCTGCTTTTGAGTATGTTTGATTATTGAGTGTTTTTTGCCTTTTAATCCTTAATTGCTCTATTTTGCCAATTTGATCCCAAACATTTTGTAAATTCTCAATTGAGTAATATAGTTCATTTTTTATTGAAAAAGAAAAATATATATTCCATACTCTATTTATTTGGTATTAGTTGTCGGGTTAAAAAATAAATATTATTTTATATTTATTGTTGTTGGATAAAACTAATATAATATTTAATTATCTTTTATAATAATACTCTATGTCTTTTTGTTATTATTGAATTAACAAAATATCAAATTATTTTTTTTATTAGTAATATTTCATTATTTTTTCATTTTTATAAAAGAAATTAACAATTCTTACACTTATTAGTATCTACTACAATATCTTAAACCTCTTCTATATAGAACGAATGTAGTAATAAATACTGAAATAACTTACAAATTATCTTTAGACGATAAAGAAAAGGTAATTAAAAAATTACCATTTGTTGATTTTTCGGAAGTTTTGTTTTTTATGAATAGTGATAATTTTGTTATTTAAGATGAACTTACGAAATATACTGTTTGAGATACAATTTAAAGACACATTTTAGAGAAACACTTTAGGGAGAAAAACACATATAGTGTTTGAGTGATAACTGTGAGCTTTTTTGTTGAGAGAATTTGTTTGAGTGTAATATGTAAAAATTGTGAGTTTTTTTGTGAGAGAATTTGTTTGAATAATATGTGAGATTACTATTCTCTTTGGGTATAATATTTGATAGATAAGAAATGTGAGTGTATAACATTTGAGTATATGGACTGAGACTGCTACATTTATTATACTTTTTGAGTTATAATGATAATTATTATTTCTCCTTTGAATGTAGAAAAAATTAGCCGAATCACGTTAGATCATCTCGTGCCATTTAATCCTAGTTTCACATTCCAACAACTGGTATCATAGTATTGTTTGGTCTCTTTTTGACATTATCTACACCTTGTTTCTTCATCATACAAAAAATGAAGGAACGTAATAATACTGGTGGCAATTCTATGATCATACTTGTATAAACAAACCATTTAATTTGGAAAATAATGATGGAAGATTTGTTGTATTGTAAAGACTTGTTTATCCTACTGAACTAAGAAGTACAAAAAGATACATCAAGTGAAGTAGATTGGAAAAAGATCAGTGTAATACGATTGGGTCGAACCAAGGAAGATTTGCGACACCACAAAGAAAACCTACGCTTTCAAATGATGGCTACATTTGGAAAAAATGTACGAGGTAAAAAATTATCAAAATAAATCTTTTATCATAAGGATACTTGTAAATTAGGAACCTCATGACAAAAAAAGTGTATTTGATCACTTGACAAAATTTGATGTGTTTGTCAATAACTTGACGAACATGAAACTAGTCTTAGGTAAAGAAATTCAAGCGTAACTTTTGATAAGTTCTATACCAAATGGTTGGAAAACATTTGTTGTAGCTCTCGACAATTCAACACCAAGATGAAAGGTGACTTTAAGCATGGTAAAATAAAGTATCAATATAAAAGAAAAAAGAGAACTAAATAAAACTCTTTCAATTACACTTAGAGACAAAGACTAGTCTTTGAGATACGAAGTTTAAAAAACAAAAAAATTATCTTGAGATAACAGAAATAAAAAAAAGTTTAGAGGTACATTAAAGTTAAAAATAGACTTCAATTGCAATTAATAACATAACTCGGACATTTCAAGAAGGATTGTTGGAAGATGAAATAAAAGAACTGTAAGATCATTACTGGAAATATAAGAGGAAATGCAGCCGCCGTATCTAAAAATGATGAAACATACATTATTTCTTTATAAAATACATGTCAATCTAGCATGCCAATACACATACCCGATTGATTGTACAACATTATTTCATGTAGCCACCGATATAAATTTTCTATCCATTTACACAAGTGGTGAGTTTGGTTTTGACAATATGAGAAATGAAAAGATATGCAGTTTTTTGGTAGAGGTAATACAACACTCGAAACTAGCACCTATTGCAAGTTATAAATAAAATATTTTTGGTATGTTCTAGTTTCTGTATCAATTTGATCTCTACGGGTCAACTTGATGATATGGGACATGAAAACACATTTTAAAATGAAGTTTGAAAGCTTAATAAAGGCAGTCTAGTCATGAACAAATGTTAAAATATTTATTGTTTCTAATATATGCAAACAAAACAATATAGTGGATTAAAAGTAAATATGATCAAACATGAAGACTCGACTAATTTTCGGCACACAACAGACTTGGTCGTATGAATAAGAAGGGACTTAATATTCTCACAAAATAAAATCTTATAACAATCCTTCCAAACACTTTATTAAAGTAATCGTTTCATTTTTGGCAAGAAAATAATATATGATTGCATTTCGAGCACGACAAACACACAAAAGAATAACACTCTAGAATTAATACATGCAGATATATGTGCTATGGGTGATAAATATATTGTTGGATTCTCATAATATGTCACATAATGAGTTTGGTTATAGATTTTGAAACCCAATAAGGAGAAAATTCATTCGAAGCAGCGATGCTGTGTTTTTCAAAGAACAAACTATAAGAGATATACAGAATATCAATAATACAAAACCAGGCGTCAATACTAAAATTTACTTAGTTCCATGTGCATAATTAAAACACAACAATTTAAGGTAAATAAAACCATATTGAAGATCCCTATGTAAGAATATCTATTAGAAATCGTCAACTTTCGACTAAATACCCAACATATGAGTATGTGTTGTTAACTAATAGGGGATAACCTGAATATTTTGAATAAGTTATATTTGACATTCAAAACAAAGAATGATAGAAGGTCATCCAAGAAGAGATGAAGTCGTTGCATGAGAATAACACATATAATTTGATAGAGTTATAAAAAAGAAAGAACTTACTCATAAAAATAGGTGTTTAAGTTGAAGACTGAAGATTAAAATCCATAACCAAGATACAATATGTGATTGCTTGTTAAAATATTTGGTGAACGAAAATTGAATTTATTTTTAAAAATCTTTTCACTTGTTGTAAAAATATCTATCATTCGAGTTGTTATTGAAATAGTAGCTAGCTTGAATTCAGAACTCGAACAAAATAATGTGAAAACTACTATTCCCCATGGTGATTTGGAAGAAGAGATTTATATGAAGAAATCTGAAGGCTTTGAGGCTAAAGATAAAGATAATTTGGTGTGCAAACTAAAAAAGAGTTTGGACGATCCCAAACAAACCCTAGATAGTTTGATATATGCCATGGTTTGTAAAAGACATGATATTTATCATGTTGACGGAGTAGTTAGCCGATTTATATGTGATCCTAATAAAGAATATGGGTAAGCGGTAAAATAGATATTCATGTATCTTTTAGGAACTTCTCAGTTATGGTTAGGTTTTTGCAATGGTAAACCTATTCTACAAGGTTACAAATATTCAAATATGGGTTGTGATGTTAATAGTATAAAATCTTATTTGGAATCTTTGACGACGTTTTCAGGAGGAGCAATTTTATGGCATTAGGACTACAAAAGTATTTTGCACTATACATTATTGAATCTGATTATACTGTTATTATTGAAGTTATTAAAGAAATTCTATGCTTGAATTTTTTTTTATAGACTTAGGTCTCAATCATGAAACATACACATTTTATTGTGATTGTCAAAATGCTATTCATCTTAGCAAAACCCCAAGCTTTCATGCGAGATCGAAATATACTGATGTTCAATACTATTGGATTCGTGAAGCTTTAGAATCAGGTGATCTTATTGCTGAGAATATCCATATTGATGGCAATAAATCAGACATGATAATAGAATCATTAACAAAAGCTTGATGTAATCACAAACATTATAAGGTTTGTAACTTTCTTCTCTTGTACAAACGAGAGGGGGTTTTTAGGGGCCTTCTCTCTATCCTCTCTCTCTCTCTCTCAACTGAAGTAATAGTAGGACCCCCCCCATATATATGATTACTTATTGGAAGCTTTGGGTCTTGTAAGTAACAACAATTTTTTAAGATGACTTTGTGAGATATAATTTGAGGGACACATTTGAGAGAAACACTTTAGAAGGAGAGACACACTTTAGAGAGAGAAACATATGAAAGTTATGATTATATTTGAGAGAGAATTTGTTTGAGTAATCTATAAGTTTTTTAATATATTGGGATATTTAGGATTGACAAGAGTGAGTGTATAAAATTTGTATGTATGGGGTGAGACTCCACTTTTGTAATACTTTTGAGTCATTGTGATAATTATTTTTTCTTCAGGTAGAGTTAGCCTAACCACATTAAATATTCTCGTGTCATTTGATTTTATTTTTGTATTTTTGAGATTATTTTCCCAATAATAAGTTTGTAAGAATATACATAAAAATCATAATGAAGAATATTTATCAAAAAATGAGGAAAACACAAAATAAAATAAAATAAAAGAACTTGCATAAATTAATTTGTGAATTTAATAGTACATGAGTTGTGTTTCGTGTATACTTAGTTTATATGGATTGATTGTAATGAGAATAGTATATTAAGTTTTATTTAGCAAGGGTTCTAATATTTATATCTCCTTAACAAAGTAAAGAGAAACCAGTTTCCGATTCTAAATCGATGTTGATAAGCATTTGTATTTGGTTATCAAATTAAAATTTGTGAGTTTCGGTTACTTATAAACTATATATGGATAAAAATCCAAAATAATTATGTGAAGCAAAAAATAAACATGTTATCATAGTCATCTTATTTATGTTACTACTTAGGATTTTTTTAAAATTTCAAGTTTTTATTCGGCTATGTTATACTTAATATAATTAAATTGGTTATTAAAAACTTATTCAGAGACACAATAAATAGAGCGTGGATACTTCTTGTTATTCACCACATAATAAATGTAAAACTTCTTAAAATCCACATAGTAGTAAAGTCTTCATAGAGATGTGAGACCGTCCGTGGAACGAATTGAGTTTTTTTTTGTAAATATAAGATCTTATATAGAGAACCACATTGATTTTTCTTACCAAAGTGCTCCATAATTTTTTAGAACTCGTCGGTAGTCTCAATCAAGCATGAATGTTGATTTGACATAATATATTCTGAAAATTCATACATTTAACACAACTAAAAATCATTCACGGGACAATTTGTTTTTAAATTTGGTAGCATCTATACTTGAGTAAATCTATTGAATTTGATTCCATAGTTAGTGTATGTGCTTAAATTATAACAGTAGTTTAATAGATATAAATTAATTCATCTTTGATATGTCTAAGACAAGGTAACCTACAAAAAATATTATTAATAAAAAACCACATTTCACACTTCAAGTTTGATGTATCATTTTATTTTGCATCTTTAGTGGGACATTATGACACACATAAATTGATTTTTTGGTATCTAAAAAACTACGAGACTTCTCTTTTCAAAGAGAATACAAGGATAAGTAAAATCTAACACTACTTGTTCAAATATATGCTTTTATTTTTATTTTATTTCAAAAATCATACCAATGTGACTTGATGCTCATTTTTGCAGTAAAATAACAAGTTCATGTGTAACCTCGCACTCGGAGCAAGTGATAATTTCAAATCATGTATTTTTTGTAAAAGTATGCACAACATGTTAACTATGATTTTTTACATTTAATGTCAATAAATCATTGAGACCATTGAGAGACTAATAGATTATTAAACATCAACCGAACACTAATTTTTTTGATAAAATAACATACAATATATCGAATGATCAATTTCAAAAATAGATTATTACTCGCAAAATATGACAATAATATAAAAATATCCAAAAATACATCATATATAAAAATGTCGGGTTTTGGACACATTTGTTAAAATGTCACTCTTATATTCGGTGATAACCTAAAGTAACATGTTTTTTAAAAACTGTATGATTCTTTCATCCCTAACAGTGGTATTGAAACCAAGATATTCTAGATCGATTATATTGAGGATCACAATCTTCTTTACCCTAACATTGTAAGGGGTTTTAAACATTGTGATGCTTTTTCATTCTTCATGCGGTTGACTTCTCTATTCTTCTCGTAAAATCTTTTAGTTTCATTTTTTTAAATATATTATAATTTGATATTTGTTATCTTTTTAAACCATGTTGAATACATGTTAGATGCGGTCATGATATTGAAAAAATGGCTCACATAATGCACATTTATTTTATTTTAATTTTTGATGATATAGAAAAACCGTGACATATCTGCACAATCTATATATTATCGTAAATACTTTAAAATTTGAAAATAACCTATATGAGAAAATACTATTTGATATATTATGCGTGTTGTATCAATATCCGTATAAAAATACAAAAAATGTTATCTTATAAGACATTAATTGACTCTGATCTCTTCATCCAAATACTTTTGGTAGTTACCACAAATGAATGCATAAAATATTTTAGATAAATCCCTTAGAATGTCAAAGTTTTAGGAACACTTTCAAACTTTCCATTCTCTTAGTAATATCTCGATATTTATGAGTTTTGATGGAAAATCTAAAATATTTTGCTTTTTAATTTCTTTTAAACTTTTTGAATTTTCAACGAGCTCAGAAAGTTACTTGAGAAGCATTATCGACATTGGTGTGGCTAATACGTGAGGAAAGGGTTTGTTGGTAGTTGTTTCAGTGGTGTACTTTTGAGTATTTATAGATTAGTTTTAAGTCCATCGGCCAACCTAGTCAGGTCATGAATCCGGATCGGCCATCATCTTTCAAGCCCATCAATATTAGTTTTTTATTAAACATATTTCATAGATACATACATATATAGATAACACACAACTTACTCGGTACTGTATTTATTTTGGGTCTAAATTTCCCCTCTCAAAGAAAACCGACCCTTATTGTCTATTAGTCTCAAAGACATCCGACCCTATCACCTAGCCACCTTAACGCTATCAAATATATTTTAGGAGAGCTAACTGACACATATCCGAACAACATATGATTTAGAGTTGTCTATTTCGATAATCCTGATTTTCTTTTACTCTTTGACGAGGTATAAGTAGTGATTATATATAATCCCTCCCGATAGCGTTTATTCGAGGACGGTTATCATCTACAGGTCACAACTTTAGTCAGTTAGTGTTTATGACACATGTTACTTTCTAATTGGAGCCAATAATTTGATTTACCCTAGGTAGAATCAGAAAACTAGAAAAGAGACAGTTTCACTTCCTTAGAGCCCCCTAGTTACTCCTTTCGTTTCCATTTCTCCAGTAGGAGACTCAAGCATTTCTTACAGTCTCAATATAAAATCTTTCTCAATTTAACAGTTAATGTTTATAGAGAGAAAAACTCTTTACTGTTGACATTCAAACCCTTACCGGCGATCATTTTCGTCCTCCTGCAGCACAAACCACTGTGAATTATTCTTCCTAGTATCATTTCAGTATTTATATGTTCAACGCTAAAAACACATTAACATAAAGGTGGTTGGTTGAACTTGTTTGAACTATAAGAAGAGAAGCAGAAATAAATAGCTACTATTGGGTTTTCTATCTTCTCGGGTATGGTTGTGGTAACTCAATCTGTCGATTACGAAAGACTGCAACCCTATAATAGTCTAAACATTCTCGTTCGAAAAATTCTCACATGCCCAGTCATTTACATCTCCCACTGATTTTATTAAGCCTTTCAAATCATCCCAATCCCAAGGGGTCACCTGCTGTCGAAACACTTCTCCTTTCAGAGCTATAGGGTGAATCCCAACCTTATAATGCCAATCCCTACCCTATAATGCTTCTAACCGAGCTTCCTCGTATAAGAACATAAAAGAAAATCCTACATTAAAGATAACTGAATCCTCTCATCTCGAGGAATAAAACATTAGAGCTCATCCTTCCAAGAATTCATGATCTAGTCCTAAATTTGTGGATGGAAATATGGAAGATGATAATGAAGACTCTCCCATCGGGACAACTGGTCAGACTGGGGAAACTCCGAGGCCAACTAGGAAAAACCATAAGAAGGCCCCACAAATTGGTGATGACAAGGTAAAAAACAAAGTCCTTTCAACATAATCCGAACCTCTTCCTCCATCTCTTGTTGGACGTGTTAGACCTAAATTCACCAAGTTTAGTGTCAAGTATCTTTTAGCCTTGGATAAAATCTGCTATGTTTATTTCTAAGCATCCGAATTGGATGTCATTTGAGCCAAATGAGGACTCCATGAAATAGTTGGAGTTAGGCTTCCCTAACCCGGAGAGACTTTGTTGAGTTCTGGTACTAAAGAGCTTGTAATTTATACCAATATGTTCAACATGGGGCCTTCGGTTTCTCTTGGATCCTGAGATTGTGAGGTATTTTAGCTTGGTGAGGTTGTGCCTGAGTCAAGCTAGCCCAAACACTTGGTTCTTATTGCTGGCATGTACCATGACTTCAAGAATGTCCAAGATTTTTATGTATATAGAACAAATAGATGCAATAGTGGGGGTGTCTCATAATACTCACATCCCCTTTTACTATTTCAATATGGGTAATGACTACAAAATGATGGACAATCTGTTCGAAGCAGACAAAATTTGTAAAACTCATTTCCTCTTTATCAGTAGTCGGTGGGAAAATGGCAAAAAGATTACCTTTAAAGGGAATTCTAGCCAGCTCACCAGACGTTGGAAGAATTACTTTAAGTCTCTTTGGATTTATTTTTATGTTTCCGTTATTTCTTGTGAATATTTCTTTTAACCCTTAACTTCTTTTGCATCAGCAATTTTGAAGCCTTACTCTCAACATTTGTCCAATGTAAAGGCGACCTTCAAGAAATTGAATCAGTGGGCAACGACTAAGTGGTCTAATGGTTTTCACAACTATTTCACGTCTGCTAACTTTAATCGGACCCATCTTTGGAGGACTCATCCCGTATAGGAGCTGACACGAGAGCAGTTTTACACTCCTCCTCAGCTTGTTATCATCCTTAAGAGGGCAGAGCCCACTGATGGTAAGTTACACCTTCCCACTAGACATATAGCCTCAAACCATCCGAACAAGGATAATAAAAATAAAGGAGTATCATCATAATTTGCCGACGAGGCTGGAAATGGGGGACAACGAGATGAAATTGACACAACTTTATTAGAATTTGTTGCTGCTACAGTTGTGGAAAGTGAGGTGCCTTTCACATCTCATGTGCTCAGGGAGAACAAAATGCTAAAAAGGGGTAAATAAGGCAGTGATAAAAGAGACAATAAGAAGAAGAAAACTTCCACTCATTTGCAGTTAGTCTTCCATTCGGAAATTCCTCCTCCAACACTCCTTGTTGTTGATCCTCTCGTATCCACGGTATCCAACCATCCATCCCCGCTAATTCTTTCTTCTGAGAGGAAAATGTTTGGTCATGCTTACCCGATTGAAAGTATGGGGGCCTTCGACTTTGAAACCTTTGAGACTGATTTCCCTGAGTTTACAAGTACCGTAAGTGATGTGGTATTAGATGAGGTTTCCTTTGAATTATCAAAGGAGAATGATGTGTTATGATATTCGGTATTTAACTATATGAGGTCAATCGTTAAATTGGAGAGACAAGTAAGGTCTCAAATTGACGACATCGTTTTTTTTTTCATGACAAAAATCA
Source organism: Limnanthes douglasii subsp. nivea (assembly GCA_036936605.1). Taxonomy (NCBI): domain Eukaryota; kingdom Viridiplantae; phylum Streptophyta; class Magnoliopsida; order Brassicales; family Limnanthaceae; genus Limnanthes; species Limnanthes douglasii. Next base: position 140,908,428 of record JAUPFV010000002.1, on the reverse strand, counting down.
GAATTTGAAGAATTCAATTGAGGAAGAAAAAAGCAAGGTTGAAAGTTTAACCGGATAGGTAAAATTTGTTAGAGATGACCTAGTGTAGGTAAAATCGAATCATGACAAGTTACAAGCTGATTACAAAAGTTTGTAGTCATCGAGTCTCATGAGATCACCTCATTAAAGAGCCACAAACTGATGAAAAAACTACCATTGAACACTTGTCGGATGAAAAGAAAAACCAAGAGGCTCTTATCAAGAAAATAGATGATAAAATTGTTTCTCTCAAAGATAGATCCTCCCAAGAGGCAAGAGATGTTATAGATGCATACGCCGATATAGTTATAGACTCTTTACAAAAGAGGGATAATTTAGTCAAATCAGATATGGTGTTGGAGTTCAATAAAATGTTTCCCACACTTGTCCTGAGATCTTTGTGAGGACATGTCCCAATTAACTTATTTCCCCATGATATACCCCTAGCCGATCAGCTGTGACTCTTTCAAGATTCACCTGTTGATAGTGATGAAGCGTACTTCGATGATGGGAGTTCAGAAGAAAAAAAAGAAAAAAAAGAAAAAAAAGAAAAAAAAGAAAAAAAAGAAAGAGAAGCCAGTGAGAACGAGCCCTAAGACCAACAAGTTTTAATGTAGTTGTGCAAGTACTTATCTTGTGTTAGGAATTTTGTTTATGCAAAATAGATGTATTTGTTCAAGTCCTTAGCATGGCCAACACATTTTGTTATTTTCTTCCGGATTTTACTAAGTCCTTAGATCATCCAAGGAATTTTGTTATTTCCTAGTTTAGTTTATTCGAAGGTAGTTAATCTTAAAATATAATACATTCGAAGGTGGTAAAAAATTGATATACACTAGTCATTCGAAGGTAATCCATTCAAAGACAATAAAAAATTTATCATACACAAGCCATTCGAAGGCGATAAAAACTCAAGATAATCAAGTCATTTGAAGGTAATCCATTCGAAGGCAATAAAAACTCAAGATACTCAAGTCATTCGAAGGTAATCCATTCGAAAGTAATAAAAACTCAAGATACTCAAGCCATTCAAAGGTAATCCATTGGAAGGAAGTAAAAAATTTAACATACACAAGACATCCGAAGGTAATCCATTCGAATTCAACAAAAAATTCATCTCATATATAAGTCATTCGAAGGTAATCCCTTCGAAGGCAATACAAAAATTAACATAGATGTTTTAAAGGCAAATGTGGTATATTAATAATGATATAAATGATTCAGACACCTCATTAAAACCTCCCCGCGCCACTAGAGTAGGAAAAAGTATGCTTCAAAAGATTTACATTGAACCAAAACAAAGTAAATACTTACAATATAAGTTTACTGAATATATAACCTTAGGTCCTCTATATTCCACGATTGCCTCAAAGGATTTTTCTCTTGGTCAACTAGCCGATACGTTCCTTGCTTAATCTTCTCGTAGACAATGTATGGTCATTCCCAATTCGGATCCAACTTTCCAAACTTTCTATCTTTAGCGTGCATAAACACCTTTCTCAAAACTTTATCCCCCACTTGGAAGTCCCTTCTTCGTATTTTAAATGCATACCTACTCCTAATTAAACTCTAGTAATGTATTATTGTTAGATGAGCTTTAATTCTCTTTTCTTCGATCAAATCTAACTAAGTCCTTATTGCAAATTCATTTTCCTCTTCGAAATAATATTGAATCCTGAAAGAAGGAAGAGTAGCCTCTATTGGTGCGACTGCATCCATTCCATAGACCAAGGCAAAAGAAGATTATTGAGTGACAGTATCTATAGTAGTTCGGTAAGCTCACATCACTTCTTGTAGGCAATTAGGCCATTTATCTGCTGCTCCGTCTATATTATTTTTTAGGTCTGTCTGAATAGCTTTATTTTCCACCTCTATGTGTCTATTGGTTTGGGGATGAAAATGTGAGGAAATACAATGGTGGATTCCTCTTGATGCACAAAAAGTTTCCATATCTTTATTATCAAACTGAGGTTAATTATCTGTAGTACTACATCTTGGTATTCTGAATATACACCAAATGTTGGAAATAATAAATTTAATTATCGATTTAGATATCGTTCGGGTGAAACTTCTATCCATTTTGAAAAATAATCAATTGCCAAGGTGATAGTTTGACACCCTTCAGAAGCCATCAGAAGGGGTCCAACCGAATCAAGCCCCCCCACCTATCAAAGGGTATTTCCTGAGATACTAACTCCATTGGAACTGCTGGTTCATGTATTACATTTCCATATCTCTTACGGGGATAACATATTCTAACTAACTCTTTAGAGTGTACCATAATAGTCGTCCAATAATACCCTGCTAATAATTCTCTTCTAGTCAAAGCCTTATAGGCATAATGGGCCGACCCTTTCTCATCATGTAATTCAAACAAACCTGCTTAGGACTTATCAGATCTGAGGAAACGTCACAAAGTCTTACTGAAAGATCTTTTATAGAGGACCCATATCAGAACCAAAAAGCTGTGTGCTTTGAACTTTAACTTCCAAGCTAAGATTTAATCCTCGGGTATGAATCCCTTAATAATGAACTTTTGAATACCACACCTTCAATTTTCACAAAATATGGCTGATACTTGGAAATTTCCCCCAGTTTCAACTTCCATTTTAAAATTCATTGTTATAGAAGGGCATTCTTGTACCAAAATCCAATGATATACTTCCAAATATGCAAAAGTCGCCAAAATGTCAGCCATTAAAATTTCCGACATTGGTGCATGTTCGTATTCATATTTAAAACAAACATAACACTTGTAAATACTTTATTAGTTGGTCATTTCTAGTTTCATATTGTCCTTATGCTTGGTGCATAAGCAACTATGAGTTGCTTAATAATCGTTTCTAGTTTTAGATTGTCCTCTGCTTTATTTTTTAACGCTTTCAAGCCAAAACGTATGGCTTGACATTTAATTGTATTATACATATATTTCGTCAGCTAGGCATACTCTTGCCTCTTTTAGTATATGTAGTTTAATAAAATCGATAATAGATAAATTGAGCCACATGCATACCTATTGCCTTACATTGTATACGAGGTCTAACATCTAAAAACCTGTAATTAATTTCAAATATTTGAACCTAGTACAGATTTCTTCATGACCTCTTGACCATGATATCAAACATGCACAACATGTACGATTCATATCTTACATGTAGTACATTTTGTATACAAATTCATAAAAAAAATTCAATTGTTTCATTCAACCTTGTTATATTTCCGACGACGATGGATTTTAACACGTAGTTATGTTCTTGTGTAGTCCGTTATATATCATATATATGGAATATTTGCATTGTTATTACATTTTTAGATGGATATTTGAGAGAATTTTGATGGGTATATATAGAGAAATAAAGGTATTATTAGGTCAAAGCAGTTAAGGGAGATAAGGTTTGAGAATTTGATACTAATCTATCGCCATGTGATAAATAATTTAAAGCCACATTTAGAGCACTTAATTTTGATGCAAATATCAACATTAGTTGCTAACAAAAATATAATTTTTTTATTATAATCAATAGACCAACTCAAAATACATTATACAAATAAACCATCAATATCCATACTGCTGGTCAACATTACTTGTTCCTCGTGGCATAATTGTTGTAATTTAGACATTAACATTGGCACGTAAGTCGACACAAAGAGTCCATAAATGGTTCTATCAATTACATGTGAAGTCTTCGTGGGACATCGACATTAGATGCATGACCATTTTTTAACAAGAAGTGAATGTCAACCTGTGTGCGTCGACATTAGTTGTTATGCATCTTTATACTAATTTGCATGCCATTTCTTACGTTTTTTTTAATGATAATACAACTTTATGTCTCGTAATTAAATATTTAAGATAAAAAACTTTGACGAACAATTATGCCACGAGGAACAAGTACATCCCTAAAACCTAACTATTACTTCTCAAAAAATTACATTCAAACTAGTACATCTTTGAAAAGTCTTCGTTTTTATGAAAAAAATATTTTTTTAATCTTTTTAACCTTCACTAGTACATTATCAATCTAATAACATTGACATTTCTAAGAAGAAAAATCATACTAAACTTTTCAAACGCGTTGTATCTCTCGATACATAATAGATTCCTAAGTTGATATGTAGATATGTTAGGTGTGCATCGAGACAAGATAATACACCGTGCGTCTCATTGAATTCATATGTGCTCTCGAAGATTTTACACTGCAAAAAAACAAGATTAAGAAACAAATAAATGATGATTATGAAGTTTATCTATGTAAATTACGTATATGTAGTGCTTCTTTCGATTATGTGACATTCGATCAGGTCAATGCACCGATTAAAAAATAATCAAGATACCTGTATAAGACTATGCTGATAAATCATTAAAAAGAGCTAAGCCATAAATATTTAAAAAATTAACAAAAAATATAAAAAACAAATCAAGGGATAAGAACACGTACTTAGATGTAACCATAATCATCACTCATTCTAATTATATAACATAAATTATTGATGAGCTTCTTTACCATATTTGTTTATATTTCTTCTTGTGTTTAAATACTAAATCGGATAAAGACGAAAAATCTATCATACTAAACTCATCGGATTTTGCGTCTAGCGATAGTGATAATTAATTAGATATTTTAATCTCGATAAGATAATCATATTATTCAACAAATAACATCTATAAAAGATAATTCCTCAAGAAACAAAAATTCACACAAACATTTGGTTAGTCTGTCATGAAAAGTAGCTAGCCGCAACGATAAAATTTTATGGCTCGACCAATACAAAATGATATTCAGAGGAGTTACAAAACAAAAATTTACTAACACCAACTCTTTCAAATGCTCCGAACACATGCATATATGTATTTAATCAAGCTCTTATATTTTTTTAAATTAAAACTATCGAGGAAATTCAAATAACCACGGACGACACATGCCATAATGACCTATGATTTCATTGACCAATTCAAAATTAGTTTCGTTAATATTCGTTAATATGAGAACCGAAATTAGTTTCGAAAGATATCTTGTGTGACCAACCCACAATTTCTAATACAAAGATAGTAAATCGTTAATCCTTATAAAACTCATCTATAAAAATATAAAATAAAAATCAAGTTAAATAAATGCATAATAAATAAATTACGTGTCATTTCAACTAAAATTGAAGAAGATTTTAGTGACAGAATCCGACTGCATATATGTTATTGGACACAGTTTGCAGAAGCTATTGTCGACAAACTGAGTCGGTAAAAAGTTTTGAAAATGCAACCTACTAAAGTTTTGAAAATGCAACCTACTGTCAACTGCAACATCAATATAGGAGGTTGAATAGAGAAAATAGTATCGACGTCGTTGATCGATATTTGATGCACGGGTTGTTATCCAATAAACAAAGAATATACGACCTAACAAAGAACTACAACTTTGATACCAAAATAAAAATAAAATAACTTGATAAAAGTTGAACATGGATAATTAACTAAACATTACAACGAATACCTCCCACTCAACTATAACAAATACATGTTTGTAGTGTTTAAAAAAAAGAATAATAAGAAATGTTGAGGTCATACTATATCAGATCTAATTTGACTTTTGTTTACTCTAATTTTAAACAAATAATAGAACTTTAAATTTTGAGGTTGAGAGGAAGGAGGTACAACTTCTTAACAACTAGACTAATTATTTTTGTCCCAAAATAAAATTATGATTTTTTAGAGAGTTTATATAGCAAAATGGAGTATATAAGTATATAAGAGAATGTCGTATTGTAGTTTTTGCTGCATTCGTATAACTTTTACCTAAAGTGAAAACCTAAACACATTATCTGCAGACATACGTGAAGACTTTTATTTGAAAGACTTGTCTTAACATAATTGCACATACATTCAACTTTTTAAGCATAATTTCTAAGCCAATAGTACAATATGGAAATATGCCGAATCTTGAAATCCAGATTAGAACTTGCGTATGAAATCATAAATATGTTGGGTCACTTCATCAGGTTTCTCTTGGTTGAGGAAATGGGCAACTCCTTCCATCACTATTACTGGTTCTTCGAGCAATGGCACATCTTTCTTGAATGCACCGCCGTGAATGTACTCCTTCATTTTGCCCATGTGGTAAACAATGTCTTGGTCGCCTATCACAAACTTAGCCGGTACTTTAACTTTGCACCCTTTCCACGGTCCCATAAGTTCCCAGTTTCTGTAGTAATTAACCATAGAGCAACAACATTCATCTAGAAGATTGAATTTACGAGATTGATAAACAAAATGATTGGTGGCTTAAATTATGACCCTATGTAAAATATGTATGTTTGGACCGCGATTGGTGTTTTAACTGGCATTCAAGTTGGGTTCTAAGCAATAAGTTCAATTAAGTCATTATTCTTGTTACCATATGCAAATTCGGTGTCGGAAATGATCTAGAAGCAAAGTTTGTAGAATTCATACCGGTCAAAATTGCGGTAATAGTTGAGCCCTCAGGTGAAGCCTTTTTCCTCGAATTTGCTAATGTAATACTTTGCATTTTCCTCGGATAACCACGATGGCAAGTTAATGGGTTTAAGCCAAAAATCTTTGTCTTTGGGCAATAGACATGGCACTGGATCACTGAATGATTCAAAGAGTCGCTTGAAAACTCTCTCTGAGCCAATCTCTGCAAATTCAGCTTCTATCTGTCCAGGTTCCTGAATATATAACATTGCAGTACTTGATCAATTAACAGATTGGATAGAATTCGAAACTATAGAATTGAATTTGGATCTAATTCTATGGTACAAGATTCTCTTTCCTCTCCGGATCATATGGTACAAACGGAACACTAAGATTCAACACAGCTTTAACACGATCGGGCCTAAACAAACACAAGTACCAGGCGATAAGAGCGCCCCAATCATGACCGACCACGAAAACTTTCTCCTGATCGGCAGCGACATTATCGAGTAGCGCGATGAGGTCGCCGACGATGTCGAAGCAAGTGTAGCTACTGATTTCGGAAGGAGCATCGGTGTCGCCTTAGCCTCGTAGATCGGGAGCCACCGCTCGGTAACCGAGAGCGGCTAGAGAATTAATTTGGTGGCGCCATGAGTACCAGAGCTCGGGGAAACCGTGGAGGAAGAGGATAACAGGACCATGATCGGGGCCTTTGAGTGCGATGTGTATGTTGATGCCGTTGATGAGGAGGGTTCTGTGTTCAATCTCCATTTCTGCGTTCTCTCTTGGTCAGGTGGTTGAGTTAAGTGAGTGGTTACCAAAGTTTTATTCTACCAAAGTCTTATTTTGTCTTTGTGTTTTGTCGACGTGAAAGAAATGAACAGATTATTCTAGCGTGTATGTGTTTAATTTATGGACGAATTATGAATCGTATCAAGCTATTTCCATCCAATTTGTTTTTTCTAATCCCGTCTATTTATTTATAAGTTCATTAAGAAATATCTAATCCTATAATTTTAGACAAAAATGCTTTTATTCAATTAATTTTTTTGTTTTTTTATTCTGTTTTTAACAGAACTACGTTTTTTATTCTTTCTAATTTTTTTTATCTTTTATAATGTCCGGCCATTTCCTCCCTTCCCGTAAACTTTTTCAGGTGTTTAAATTCGATCTCTCTATTTTTTAATTAAAATAAACATTTTTAATATTATTTTTATATTTTTAGTTTCTTGAATGATTTAGCTATTACTTAGTATATTGCTTATTTTAATATATATATATATATATATATATATATATATATATATATATATATATATATATATATATATATATATATATATATATATTTATATTTATATTTATATTTATAGTTATAGTGTTTTCATGTTGAACTTAGAAGATTTTGAGATGCAAATGGATAGGAATCTTCCTTACCGGAATCACGAACGAAGATGAACAACATCGGTGACCTGTATCATAGGTGCGTAGCTGGTGCACCTATAATTATTAATCTATTATTGAACGATTTTTTTTTTCTATTTTCTCTTTAATTTTCTCCTATTCTCCTTCCTCTTTCTCTTTCTAGAATGTCTAAGCCATCTTGTTCCACTTTCAACAAGCTTCTTCTCCTTCGTAATGACCAAATCTGATATTCCTTATCCGCCACCAAAATAAACATTCTTTATTTTATTTATAGAATTTTTTTGAATTTCTTTAGTTTCTTGAATTGTTTAGCTATTAATTAATATATTGTATGTTTGTTGTTGTGATGTGTTGTGGAATTTATGGTTATGCTAGGATTCATACATTTAGAGTATTTTTAGGTTGAATTTGGAAGTTTTAGGGTTTTAAGGATGCAAATGGATACGTAGATTGTTCATTTCCTTGTTGGAATCGAGAGGAAGATGAACAACTTCGGTGCACGTATGGCGTAATTGATTTTTTTGAAAACTAATTTGTTTTTCGTGTTTATTTATTTTTTAGTACTTGTTTAATGTAGAATTTAGTTACTACTATGTGCTTTTACGTGTTTATCTTATTTTTTTATCTAATTTTTATTATTTTTTGACTTAGTCGTTCGGTACACGAGCGTTATTAGTATCTCGAGACATAAAACTATAGGAAAATATTTTCCTTGTGTATTCCCTTCAAACATAAAATGTGAGACTAGATCACGAGAATTATGGACAACCTTGATAAGTCTTAGAATATTTAAGGTGGATTATTGGGTAACGTGTACGATGGAGGGGTGTCAGGTGAGTAAGTACAAAGTTTTAGAGAGAGTAAGTAGTCAAATTAAAGTACCAATGATTAGAAAGTACCCTTTTCCCCAAAAGGGATCTTTCCTTATATAGTGCTAGTGGTGGGCTCCACTGTCACATGCTATATTTATCTTAATTACATGGTGGTCCCCACATTTACACTTATTTCTTACATTTTCCATCTTTACAAATAGGTCCCTATATATCTTTACATTATCAATTGAGCCCCTTAATAATCTTGGCATTTTGTGCCCTTATCAGTAGCCCCCTAGTTTTGCGAGGAGTCGAGCAAGAACTACTTGACTGCAGAACTTCCTGATCGAAATTTTGCGCTAGCCTTTTCGTTGTCCCTCTCAATACCGATGCTGCCTTTTGCGCGTTATCTGACGATCCTTCATTTCCGGGTCGGGAGGTTAGCCCTTCAAGGATGGTCTGTTGAAGGCGGACCTATTGATCTGTTACAATCTGACGCGTCAGATCTAATTAGGACTGAATTTGACAACTTTGGCGCATCTGTTACAAGCCTTGGGTCAGGCTAATTTTTCCAAGGGTCCATTATATTTTCTTATAAAACCGATTCACTGATTGGCCCACGTGTCACTCTTCTGTTTGACCACGTGTCACTCGTCAATTCATCGCTCGTATTCGTAGTTCTTCACCTGTTGAGCTGTCTGACGCGTGCATCGCAAGTCTAGCCCCCTAGGTCTGTTGTAGTCGTCAGAGTTGACACGTGGCATGTGAAAACTGGATTATATTTTAGCTAGCATTTTGGTTAAGCGACTCTTGATATTTCCGACGCTCTTTTCGATTACGGTTCTCCATGGAGCAAATATTTGCCATGCTTATTTGCTTATAAATAACTCTGCTTCTCGACTCTTACGTTTCATCTGAGTTCTACAGAGATAAACACCTCCTACTCCCCAATTCCTAGAGAGAGAAACTCTTATTTTATTTATGAGAAAACCTCCCTCTCTTAAGAAACCTAAGAAGAAAACCGATACTCCCGAGAAGCCAGTCTTTGGTCTCATCGATTACCTCAGCATCACCGACAGAGCAGAAGAATACCGAGTCGTCGGGTTAATTCACAAAGGCCCCGTATCACCGCTGAGTTTGGAACCCTTGATTTTCTTAAGGCCCAGAAATCCAGGCCCATCTACGCCTTCTCTTGACGCAAGCTCTCCAACTATCCGAAAGACCTCTTTACCATGAAAGTTGGACGCTTCTGCTCGTTCTACTCATTTAACAGCCAGAAAAATCGATGTTGAAACTCGCCATGCTCCTCCAATGATTCGGGATACCATCGACCGACCCAAAACTTATTTTCTGACCATGGGTGATTCAAGCTCGTTATCTAACCCTCCTCAATATGTCCAACTGACTCTAACTATTGTAGGAGTTCGAACCATCCATAATACCGCGACTACTCCTAAATGGGTGGTTCAATAAGATGAAGAGAGAAGAAAATGCGAAGAGGCTGCATTTAAAAAGGTCGGGGTCCCCACGCCTGGTCATGTTCGAGTTAGTAGGAGTTCAAGCGTAGTTATCGCTACTCCTTCCAAAGGATTGGCATTTGTTGATAAGCCCTTGCCCAGAGAGTTCAAAATGCCGAGGCTGAAAGGCCAACTCTTAAACCTTCCAAAGCACATGCATCAACAAGGGTCGAAGAGAATCCCACCGAATAGGCCACTCGTAAACCTTCATCCAAGGTGTCCGCGTCGACAAAAGTCGAGGACAAAGCTGCTGAAAAAAGTATTCGAAAGCCTTCAACCAAGGCTTCTGCGTCGATGAAGGTCGAAGATAAAAATGCTGAGAAGTCTACCCAGAAACAGTCCAACAAAGGATCTGCATCGGCCAAAGTGGGTGACAAAAATGTCGAGCTAGATGTTCCAACAAACCTAGAAACACAAGATACTCCCACAGCTGGCGAAGCTGGAAGAGAGCTTTTACCTCCTGAAGTTGCCAACATCGTGCAAGGCTACCAGATTCGCGTTTCCAACGATCATATTATGTCTCTTTTTAATGGGAAGTGCCTATATTATTCTTCCGATGAAGAAGTCGGTTTGAAGAAAAACTGGGGGATTCCTGGCTGCGTCAACATTCTCTTTCCCAAGCCTGGTGAGGCTCATTTGTCTATCCAAGCTCGAGATATAGTATTTTTCACCGAACTTTTCAACTGGGTCTACGACTTCTCCTTGATCCCAAAATCGTCAGATACTTTGAGATCCTCAAGATTTTACCGACCCAGTTAACTTCTAATGCTTGGTATACTTTAATATCTACCATTATGGCTTCTCGAGTGGCTAGGATCCCGATCTCCATTGAGGAATACATAGGTATATCCGGGTTGTCAAACCCAAAAAATATAGTAAACAACTTGTTGGAGGGTGGCCGATCTTGGAAATACCGTTTTATCTTTATCAGCGGTGCTTGGGAAAACGGCCGACCTTATAGCAAGGAAAATCCGAGGTGTCTAACGTACAATGGACTCCTGAAGTTATGTACTTTTTTTAACCGACCTTCTATCTTAAGCTTGCAAGGTAGCCATTCAGGAGTTGAGGAAAGCCCACTTTAAAAAAGCTTCGAAAATCTTTGCCAAGCTTCGAGCATTTGCCAAGAAGAATTGGGGTCAGCAATTTCGTCAATGCTTTAAGAACACTAATCATCTCATCAACATCAATCTTTGGCGTTGTTCCAAAGATATTCTAAGTATCAAAGAACTACGGACTCCTCCTGATATCGTCGAACTTGTGCAGAGGCTTGAAGCCCCAGAATTTGAGGTGTTTTTTCTCAAAAAGGATCGGGCGCCTAGCAAGCGTGTGAAGTCGCATGAGTTGTCCGATCCAGAAAATGAGCAAGATAACGCCGACGGTACTGCCGTGGAAAAACCTATTAAAGTTCCACCCTCCGAGCGAGAAACCACTATCATTCTTAGTGACCCAGTTGCAAGTAGGGACAAGTATCCTGTCGCCGTCAAAGGGGGACATAAAGGTCGTGGTGGAAAAAGGAAGAAAAAACGCCGCAACCGATGAAGGGAACCCTACCTCAAACAAGAAGTCCAAAGGGAAAGCTGTTGCAGAAGAAGTGTATTGCGACCCAACCACAGAACAGATCACTATTCACACCATGGTTGAACAGTTCGGTGGTGTGAAATGGTCTATACCTGTCGAAGCTTGTGTAGGAGGAAAAGGATCAGAGGAAATGCATTTTGTAGGTAAAAGCAAAATGTCGGACCGCTCGTTGGTCTTGCTGTATTAGCCCAGGATGATCATACTCCTCGCCAAGGAAATTCAATGCATCCCAATTCTAAATTCTTGCATGTTCGTGCTCAGAGTTCGAACTCCTTCTTCCTTGAAGATTCAGACGTCCTGGCCAACTCTTTGCAGAACATGCGTGCCCCTATTGCCCAAAAGGAAAGGGAAGTATTTAAACTTCAGAGAGAACTTTCCGAGCTCAATAGAAGCATTTCATAAAAAGCCAAAGAGTCAGAAGACTTAGTTGATCTTGCCAACAAACAAGCTGATGAAGCCGAAGCTAAGATTCAAGCGTTTGATGTGAAAGAGAAAGACTGGGAAAAATCTGTCTCACAAGCCAATGAAGTTCGCACCAAAGGTGTCGAAGAATTGGCTGCTCAGAAGCTTCAAAATGGATACCTTCGCTGGCGATCAACAAAAATGGCTAAGGAAATTCACGAGCTTTAAACGACCCTCGACATAAGTAAAGAAGAAAACCGTCTCTTTGCTGCCAAGTTCGAAAAGGTTATGGAAAGAGAAGTAACGATGCAAGGGCCGGCTATGTTCAGAATTTTTATGCACAATGGCCCCAAATGCCGCTTGGGTTGATGTGGTTAGATGTCCCCGAAGAAGATCTCCCTGAAGGCGTTGATTGTACCGACCCTCATCTTGAATACACTGAACCGTCCGAAGACTCCTCCGATACTTGAACTCTGCTGCTCGGATATGGTTGTTTGTTGTTTTTTTGTTATCACTAAAGACTTGACTTGGGTTTTTTTGTTGCATACTTTTATTCGAATCCGTTTTTGTACTCTGTTCGAAATCCTACCCCTTTTTTGTAATCAAAAGTGATCAGTTTTCGACGTCAAAGTTAATGGGTTTTACTGTGCTTAAATTTGTAAATCAACTTTTTAACTCAAAAAAACACCTTGTGGTAGGCTCGACTTTGTTGATCAACGTTGAAGTTGAAAAACCTTATTAGGTTCGAATGTGTTGATCAACTTTAATGTTAAAAAACTTTTAATAGGTTCGACATTGTTGATCAACTTTAATGTTGAAAAACCCTTTTATAGGTTCGAAGTTGTTGATAAACTTTAATTGTTGAAAAACCTTTTAATAGGTTCGACGTTGTTAATCAACTTTAATTTTGAAAAACCCTTTAATAGGTTCGAAGTTGTTGATCAACTTTAATGTTGAAAAACCCTTTAATAGGTTCGACTTTGTTGCTCAACTTTGATGTTGAAAAACCTTTTATAGATTCGAAGTTGTTAATCAAATTTAATGTTGAAAAACCTTTAACAAGTTCGAAAATATAACAAAAGTAAAATTGTGTTAAGGCTCTGAATATTTACTAAACAGGTCGATTTAGATAGACACCTCATTAAAGCCTCCCCGCACCACCAGGGTAGGAAAAAGTGTGTCCACGACTAAAATTGTCTTACAATTAAATTGAAAGAAAACAGTGAAAATTAACAATCATTCTAAGTACAACTTAAGGTGCTCAATATTCCACGAGAGATGCAGAGGTGGACCGAATTTGTCCTTTAACCGAAAAGTTCATGACTTTAATTTTTCTATCACTTGGTATGGTCCTTCCTAATTGGGTGCCAACTTCCCAAGATGCTTGTCTTTTGTGTGGAGGAATACGTTTCGCAGGACGTTTTCACCGACCTTGATGTCTCTTTGAATTTTTGAAGCGTGCCTGCTTCTCATCAATGTCGGATAATGCAAGGAGCTTAAGTGAGCCCTAGCTCGTTTTCCCTCTATTAGATCCAAAGTCAAAACCCGATTTTCATCATTAGCCCTTTCCTCATAATGGTTGATTCTGAAAGAGGGGAACATTGTATCTGTGGGGATTACCGCATCCATGCCATATACCAGAGCGTAAGGTGATTCATGTGTTGCAGTCCGAGGTGTGGTTCGGTATGCCCACAATACCTCTTGTAAAAAATCCGGCCACTTTCCGGCCTTTCCTTCCAAAATTATCTTAAATCCGCTGATGATTGTTCTGTTTGTTACTTGAACGTGTCCGTTAGCTTGAGGATAGAATAGGGCCGAGAAACACTGTTGTATATTGTGGTTCGCACAAAATACCCTCATTTTATTGTTGTCAAACTGGGGGTCATTGTCCATGGTTATCTTCTAGGGGACCCCGTATCGACAACAAATGTTCGACCATCTGAACTTTAAAATATCTTTAGCTCTGGTTCCTGACAGTGGCTCAGTTTTGACCCATTTTGAGAATTAATCCACTGCAACCACAATAGTTTGTCTTCCTCCGGTTGCTAACGGGAGCGGACCTACTAGATCTATTACCCACCTGTCAAATGGCAGACCTTTTGAGATGGATTTGAGAGGGACTACTGGGTGTGGATTGAATTCGCAAACCTCTGGCCTGTTTCACATCTTTTAACCAACTTCTTGGCGTCGGCTGCTAACATAGGCCAGTAGAAACCTGACAACAAAACTCTCCTAATTAGTGTCTTGAATCCACAATGTGGCGATTTTTCACCATTGTGTAGCTCAGACAACACCATTTGTGACTCTTCGCGCCCCAAGCATCTTAACAAAGGTCTGCTTGCAGACTTATATAGAGAATGTTTCCCAATAAGACAAAACCTCGCGCCTTGTACCAAACGCTTTTTGCGAAAGTCTTATCATCATGCAATACTTCCTCGGCCAAAAAATTTATAATGTTTCTCCTCCAATCAAGATTCAAAGCTGTTGAGATTTGACAAGCCATTTTCCTAGCAACCGTTACAAGAGCCCGTGCTAACCTTTCGAGCTTCAAATACTGTTTTCAGCATCTAGTAGACTTTTACTCACATAGTAGACAGGTTTAGAGACCCTATCCTCTTCTCGAACTAAAGCTGCACTTACCGCATGCTCCGAAACCGCTATATATAGAAACAAAATTTCTCGGGGTAGTGGTTTTGTCAGTAGCGTTGGGAATGATAAGTAATTTTTTATGTTAAGAAAAGCCTCGGTACCTTCAGGTGTCCAGTTAAAACTCTTAGCGTTCCTCAACAGTTGAAAGAAATGTGGGAATTTGTCAGAAGATCGTGAGATGAATCTGTTCAATGCTACCAGCCATCCGGTTAAAATCTGTACCTCTATAATATTCCTTGGCGGTGCCATACTATTTAGAGCGTCTAACTGGATCAGATCTACTTCTATCCCTTTCTCGCTGCTCACGAACCGTAGAAATTTTCAGACCAAACTCCGAAAGAGCACTTCTCTGGGGTTCAATTTGAGGTTAACTTTTCTGAGGTTCTTGAGGTTCACTTTTCCGAGGTTCTTGAATGTTTCCTCAAGGTCGGAAAAATGATTTTCATCAGTGACATTCTTGACCAACATTTCATCAATATAGACCTCAACGTTCCGCCCGATCTGTTCCTCAAAAATTATATTCACCAACCTCTGATAAGTGGCCCATGCGTTCTTCAGACCAAATGACATAACCTTATAACAGTATAAGCCTTTCTCTGTAATAAATGTGGTGCTTTCCTGATCTCTTAGATCCAACTTTATCTGGTTGTTCCCTGCGTAGGCGTCCATAAACGATAACAATTTAGTCTCTGACGTCAAATCTACCAGCTGATCGATCCTTGGCATGTGAAACGAATCCTTAGGACACGCTCTGTTAAGGTCCGTAAAGTCCACGCACATTCTCCATTTTCCTCTCTTCTTTTTTACTAAAACTGGATTTGCTGTCTAGTACGGATATTGGGACTCTCTGATATGTCCTACCCTTGTTAACCTTTCAACTCGGAAACAATCGCATCTTCCTTTTCTTGGGAGAAAGCTCAACGTTTTTGCGTTATAGGTCGAACACTTGGATTTATGGACAATTGATGATTGATAACATTCTCAGGAACCCATGTAACATCATCTGAGCACCAAGAAAACAAACGTAGATTCTGCCTAAGAAAATCAATCAATTTTTTTCGAAGGGGGGGGGGGGGGGGATAGATTTACACCAATCTTCAAAACCTTTCCTTTGGAAAATTCGTAGCTTTCAAAATTCTTGTCGGTAGAAAATAATCCCGGGGTCTCCCTAGGATCGTCTATAGACTCCGATCTAGGGGTCGACCCCACTAATTTCTAATCGCTTGCATCAATCATCTCCTTATCCGATTTGTTTGCCAATGCTGCTCGGTAACATTCCCTTGCTTTCTTTTTGCTCGTTCTGATAACACTGATATTGTTCCCGATCACATGATTTAAGCACTGATAAACCGTAAAGGTTACGAAATGCATGCTTGATAACCAAGATCGGCCGAAAATTGCGTTATGTGACGTAGGAGCGTCTACTACTATAAACAGGACCGTTACTTCCTTTTTGAAAGGTCCTCGTCGAAGCTGGACCACTCCTTTGAACTCGTCGACTACCTCTGTCGATGCTCCCATAAACCCAATAGTAGTCCAATCCGACTTTACAATTAACAGATTCGTCCTAAATCCTGAGAAAGTTGATAAAATGATGTTTCCCGAACTCCCAGTATCCACCAATATCCTCCGAACCTCCTCACCAGCAATCGCCGCTACAATTACATTTGCATCTTCGTGAGGCCCGACAATATCTCTTATGTCATCATCATCGAAACATAGGATAGGAGATGGGTCTTGATATAATTTTGGTGAAGTTCTTGCCTCTAACTGCGTAGCCAGATTAAATACATGCCTTTTGCGAGAAGAATTGGTGATACCTGCCATTGAGTCACTCTCGAAAATAGTTAGAGACTTAAAGAACTTACACAAGTCGCTCCCCTTCTCTCGTGATACAGGTAATACTTCCTCAATTATTCCGATCACATTCCTGTTTTTGTCTGGGTCCAAATAGTTAGCGGACACATCAAATGAGTCACTGACCTCAGAGATCACCAAATAAATTTCCTGCTTCGGCACCGCTACTATCTGTTTGGCTGCTCCGCTTTGCTGAGCTTGTTTCTTCACGTATTCAAGCAATTTTCCATTGCCAGTTTACGCCTGCACTTCTTTCTTGAGCGCAATGCAATCCTTGGGTGTCATGGCCTACGTCATCGTGATACCTACAATACCGATTGTTTCGGCTCTCACGGGGAGTTCCGATCGGAAACGGCTTCCGAAAGTGCACACTTTTCCTGGACTTGTCGAAGATAGTCGTAACACATTCGGTCAAATCAGCGTATTGATCACGTCGAACCCATTTATTCAATATGGGTCGATACCAATTCCCCTGGTAATTATTTCGTACCCGCTGTGTCTGCTTCTCCGACCCTTTTCGTTTGACTGTTGTGTTGCTGGTGCCACGGTAGTTATTGGTTGTGGCTGAGGAACCGTTACAGTATTTTGATTGAATATTCGATAAGGATCTGCTTTTCTACCTGAGCTAACAAGGCATAAAAAGTAAAAGCCTGCTTTTTCATTACCGCTTGTTTTATCTGACCAGGCAACAAACCCAATCTATGACCACTCAGTGCCACACTCTCATCGCAATAGTCAAGATCAGTTTTTCCATTAATAAAGTGTCGAGTATAGTCCCTCAGACTTTCTCCGGCCTTTTGTCGGCAATTCACAATTGTATCTCCGTTGGCTCAGAAATTCTTATTTCTTACAAATTGCTGTCTGAACATCATCCAGAACATACCAAAATTTTTAATGCATCCCTGCAGTAGTCGATTATACCATTTTGATCCTTGGTCTTTAAATGTCATCGAAAATTCTCGAGATATCAACTTATCATCATTGTCGAAGCTTTACATAAACTTTTTAAATGCTTCTAGGTGGTTGTCAGGGTCTTTCTTTCCTTCGTAGTTTTCCAGCTTTGAGATATCAAAGCGTTTCGGGAGGTGTCTCGACAAAATTTCATCTCAAAAGGGGAGACAGCCTTCAATTATGTCCAAAACCAAAAAATCCACCTCCAAACCCTTTTGCATGATTTGCAAATAACCCCTCTTCAAGTGGGTTTGCAAATTGGCTTCCGACCCTATAGCCATAAGATTGACTCCTTAATGAGAATTGAAATTGTGGACCATTCTGTTGTTCCCTGTTAACTGTGATTATACCCTCTTTTTCCGCAGACGCGGGAGTCACTTTGTTGACACTATATCCTTGAGGTTTGGCTATCTTTGCTCGCTGTAACTTACGCCTTCGAAGTTCCTGCTCCCTAACCATTATTTTATACTTCTTGAAGCATCAGACATCCCGGTCTGCGGGAGAAGACTCATACATGTATTCCTCAGTTAAAATTCATATCCATGCTTGGCTCGGAACCCAGACTTCTTCCTCGCAACCTCTTCGAGCTTCCACACTCGAGTTCTGCCTTTGTAAAAATCAACTTCATCCCGACTAACAGCATGATTGGCCTCTTTTCCATCTTCGCATGATCGTTCGCCTCGGTCATCGAGCCGAAACTTCTTTTCAGCCAAAGCCATCTTTTTCTCAGCGTTTAGCTTAGCAATATCGTCCAACAGTTGTTGTCTGGTCATGATTAGGGTCGACCGTTTGCTTCGGCCCTGATTACCCTAGTCGTCATCACCAAACCGCTCTTCAGCGTGCCGATCCTCTAAATAAGATATTTCCTTGTCAGATCCTCTCTCCTTTTCCTTTCTCTTTCTTACCTCCGTATTCATCCTCGAAACCAAAAAATCCACCTCCAAACCCTTTTGCATGATTTGCAAATAGCCCCTCTTAAAGTGGGTTTGCAAATTGGCTTCCGACCCTATAGTCATAAGATTGACTCCTTAATGGGAATTGAAATTGTGGACCATTCTGCTGTTCCCTGTTAACTGTGATTATACCCTCTTTTTCCGCAGACGTGGGTGTCACTTTGTTGACACTATCTCCTTGAGGTTTGGCTATCTTTGCTCGCTGTGAGTTACGCCTTCGAAGTTCCTGCTCCCTAACCATTACTTTATACTTCTTGAAGCATCAGACATCCCGGTCTGCGGGAGAAGACTCATACATGTATTCCTCAGTTGAAATTCATATCCATGCTTGGCTCGGAACCCAGACTTCTTCCTCGCAACCTCTTCGAGCTTCCACACTCGAGTTCTGCCTTTCTAAAAATCAGCTTCATCCCGACTGACAGCATGATTGGCCTCTTTTCCATCTTCGCACGATCGTTCGCCTCGGTCATCGAGCCGAAACTTGTTTTCAGCCAAAGCCATCTTTTTCTCAGCGTTTAGCTTAGCAATGTCGTCCAACAGTTGTTTCTTGGTCATGATTAGGGTCGACCGTTTGCTTCGGCCCTGATTACCCTAGTCGTCATCACCAAACCGCTCTTCAGCGCGCCGATCCTCTAAATAAGATATTTCCTTGTCAGATCCTCTCTCCTTTTCCTTTCTCTTTCTAACCTCCACATTCATCCTCGAATTCTAAGTTTTACTAGGGTCGAGATTTTGGAGAACCTGATCTCCGGGCATCACTCATTCCTACAGACGGCGCCAATGATAAGTCTTAGAATATATAAGGTGGATTATCGGGTAATGTGTAAGGTGGAGAGGTATTAGGTGAGTAAGTACAAAGTTTTAGAGAGAGAAAGTAGTCAAAATAAAGTACCAATGATTCGAAAGTACCCTTTTCCCCAAAAGTGATATTTTCTTATATAGTGCCAGTGGTGGGCTCCACTTTCACATGCTATGTTTATCCTAATTACATGGTGGTCCCCATATTTACACTTATTTCTTATATTTCCTATATTTACAAATAAGTACCTATATATCTTTACATTATCATATGAGCCCCTTAATAATATTGGCATTTTATGCCCTTATCAAACCTAACATACAAATAGAAGCTAATGAGCACACTGAAAGATCACTACACCGCATGCATAAGAGTTTGAAGCATGTTGTTAAAAATGTTAACAAAGAACTTAAACTGCAAAGAGTGGATCATATAGACAGGTTTCACCACAACCACCATCAGGTCATCACTCGTCATCATCAGCGTATTTTTCACCACCATCAGTTGTTCTTCCACCACCATAACCTCATCGCGCACCGCACTATGATGTGGCTAACAATTCTATTGGCATTGGTGATATAAATCACGATTTACTTGAAGAGGAGGAGAACAACCGGACTCAAAGAAAAGAACATATGAGGTTGTTTAATTTTTTGAAGTTTAACAAAATACCATTATTTCGAGACTATAAGGAGCATGAAGAGTTCAACCCTTTCATCAAAAGTGTAATTTTATAATTATTAATTTAAGATTTTAACTTATATTTATATTTTTTATTAATTTTTTCTTACTAAATAGTTCTGTGTACATCCTTGTAGTTCTCTAAGAATTCAAGCATATTATAATGTGTTGGGGATATGAGACTTGACAACATAACCTGATGTAGCGAGTCATCTCGCACGTACTCCATCTGGGCCTCTTATAGACAACATGTCAAAGTATTACACGCATCCAGTTTTGGACGATGTATTCTTCGAACGCTGGCACCAAGAAACAAACACTTTTCAATTCAATTTCGGGGAGATGAACTCACTATAGATGACATCAATATCATTATTGGCCTCATGGTTATTGGTAGACCATTGGACGTGGTTAATAATACGAGAGATGATTCGTAAACCTACTATGCGCGATTATTGGGACTTGTAGTTGATAAGGTCCATTATTAGTTGGAGTTTACACGAGGAGTGGGGTTCGAATTGAAATGGCTTTGGGAAACATTTAATAAGGAACATTTTTTTCACTTGAACGACTAAAAGACTATCCTTTATGCATCACTCGCATACCTTATGTTTTTATTAAAGTGCACTCTATTCGTGGATACCAGTATAAAAACGTGAAGGCTTACTATTTCTATGGTTTGAAAAACATGGATTATTGGTTGTCAGATATAGTTTGGGGGCTAGTGATTGGACTTTCCTTCAACATGCTCTCTAGAATGCTTCAAAATCTTTAAAGCATAACATGTACGATTTCATGGCCATGTTAGACTGCTAGATATACGAACACTTCCCACCTTTAAAATCTGTACAAAATACGTCTTATTTGGGCTCTAACATGTGACCCAAGTCAAATGTCCCTGTCGTTCTTGCATATGTAAAAGAAAATAATGTAAGTGAATAATTTTATACTTATTATATGTCTAACAATATTTATCACGCTAAATATATTGTATTTTTTTGTTTTATAGATCATCTTCGAGCCATACGAGCATATGAGAGCTCAGTTTCTTATGCATGATATTTGTCTACTAGACCATCTCATCTGAACTAAGAGTGTTATAAAAGGTTATATGTCTGACCTATTCATGAGATAGTTTGGACGGATCCACGATTCACTAACACCTCCCATGTTACTAAATATTTTGTATAAAAAATAATATCTCTCTTTTTACCTTTGGTGGGGGATAGTTTGGGAAGACTAACATCACCATTTACTTTCTGACGATCGTTTGATAGTTCATAACTCTACATATGAGAGTTGATGACGAGTGGGTATGTTGATTACATCAGTCCCTTTAGTTGGTACATTATCACCCCACATGTGCAGTCTCGTGATGATAGTATCCTTGAGGTTGTTCGTATGATCAAAATTATCAACACGAGATATGACTTGGAAGGTTGGAGGCTCTTGAAGAAACAAGTTCTGCAACTCACTTCTCTTTTGCTTATTTTTCTAGTTATATGACTTATTTTAGTTAAAATTATTTGATTTTTTTGTTTATATCCAAGACTATTTTTATTTTATTTTAGTACTTATGTGGGTTATATCTTTTTAACGTTTTGTATTGTACCTTGGATGGTTTGGTTATGTATTTTCATATTTTCTTATGTTATTTGAAGGATTTTCTATAAATCTTCATGTTTGTTATATTTACTCAACTAACAATTACGTATCATTAAAAGTGAGTCAAACACAATAATTTATTAAAAAAATGTTTTTTTTTTGTTTTTTTCAACTTATAGATTATTCAATTATTAGTAAATTACTTAGATTTTGAATTCATACACAAAACAAAACAACAAATTGTTAATAAAAAGGTTATTTTTAACATATTTGTTTAAAAAAAATTCACTACTGTTACCAACATGCACCATATATACCAAGTCTGTGCACCGATGGTGAGACATACCATTGGTACCTCGCCGACAGACAGATGGTCCAAGACACCCATTGTGTTTTTGATTCATGGTTGGTGCGAAAATTTAACCTACAAAAAATTGGTCACCGCTTAAATGTACTGGTAAAAAAATGAATGTGCCTATATGTTATCCGCCAATAATAGATCCCACCTATTTGTTATCCGTCTATAGAGGATCCCATCTAATTTTACCCACCAATTTCATCATTCACTTATCCATATAAGGGTCTTGACTAATATAAATTTGAATACATGAAGTTATTTAGTTAGATAACTTTATTCAATATGGAATGAAGTGTACTTAAAGACTCTCATCTCCTCCAAGTCACCAAGCATGTGAAGTTAACGAGGTTAGACGATACTGTCGATGGGGTTTTCAGTGAAGTGTTATATATAATGTAATATATGTACGAGTACATGTACAGAGGTGAATAAGAAAAACCAATTTCATCTCAATGGATTCATAAAGAAATATATACAAGGTATATTTATATTACAAAAAAACCAATGTATCATGTCTTCGACCTCCCATGGTCAATTGGGAATGAGGCGTATAACTCGTTTCATTTGAAAGTAACTGACTTTGTGACAAAAGATATGATATGTTTTGTGGATGAACAAATCATGGAAAAAGAGGAAGCATTGAGGAGTATCACTTTTAACGAAGGATATGAATTTGAATAAAATTTTATTGTTTTATGTTCATGTTTAATATAGTTTTTGTATCATTTGGCCACTTTAAGTTATTTTATTTTTTTATATTGTTATGTTCATGTTTAATATTTAATATTTTTTTATTTAATATATTTGTGTATGCTTATCATCTCATGTGCAATGTATTTGTGTCTAACGTATAATATTACGTTTTAGGTATGATGTTTGCACATTGTTAACACAGTAACAAAAAATGAATACATTAAAAAAATAAGTCCGAATTACATTATTAATAGAATATACTAAATAAATAAGTATGAAGTATATTGTTAATATAATAAAATAAGCATGTGTTACATTATTGCGCAAATTCATCTAAATCAATTACTTCTGGTTTGGTGATGATATGTTCCAACCTTCAAGAGCTTCATATATTTTGCAGTGACTTATTAATGGTAATTCCTAAGCTGTTGCGTCATCGCTACAGAATGTTGTCCATATAGAATGTATCCATACACATGGTGAGTCAACATCAATGGAAATCTATATAAACAATAAAAGAAAATGAGGATCTTGATAACTAATTATTATAAAATAGAACTTGAAACTAAAACAAAATACTTACATTGACAAAATAGTTGTTATTAACAAAACCAAATCCCAATTTATATCATCTTAGACATCAGAGGAGGTGCACCTCACAGTGATAGAGAAGTGTAACTTCAATTCATCAGTACTTATTGTGATACAAAATAAACAATACATTAAAACCTTGATACGATGGCTATCCCCATCTCTGGCATTGTCATCCAATCAAATATAGTAGCACTTACTCTATAGTAGTGCATACTTTCAACAAACTTTATATAATCTTGTTTACGGTTATATATATTACTGTAAATGTCATAATTATTCATAAACTTGTATTAAAGGCCCTTCATTACAACCCCCACCCCTCTTCTTGGACGATCAACCCATATGATACAGATTGATACCCGTAATCTCAATCGGGTCTGTCATCGTTTATAGTGGTTAGAAAAGGTCTATAGTGAAGTGGAAACCATTACAAGTCAAATTTTGGATAATTAGGTATTTATTTAGAACCAATATTAGAGCTTGTTGCACTATAATTAGATAATAAATCTATTGGAGGAATTACAACTAACGAAGGTTTCTCTGCCTCAACGCTGTGACTTGATAACCATGATATTGAAAGAGTTCCAAATATGGAAGGTTTCTCTTCAAAATTTCTATGAACACTATTGTGTGTTGGTAGTTCAAAATTAATAGGTGCGCATGGACGATACATTATCTTCGTTCAAATTTTTTACTACTTTCAAAATTTCTCGAGGGCAAGTTCCCACGAAGGTAGAACGTTCTACAAGTTCCAACTCTTCTTTATTCCAAAGTCCCGCGCATGAATGAATAACTAAGTGATTAACATTTTAATGATTGTGAATACCGACTATAATCTTTAATGATCATTGATATGAAGTTACTATGACACCTTTAATCTCGAAACGATAACCATACTTTTTAATTCCGGTCAACTTCCTATTAAGATCTTTTTTGGGTACCTCCTGATTATATCATCCTCATCTCTCACATTCAAAGAATTATCAAGATTTGTTTCTATTATTTAGATCATTACAATGTTTTATATTGATAACCAATTCGGTTTGAGTTCCGATCTTCTTAACCCACTCAACCGATCCGTATCACACATAATATTCAGTTATAAAAAATACATGAGTGTAATCAACAATAAAATCTTATGCATATAAATTTGTATCATCCTCGCTCTGCAATTTCAAAGTTCATAAAAAATCAAACTAAGTAAATAAAATAAAACTCATTAACATAAAACAAAAACTACAAAAATGAACCGCATTCGAACCATTCTTACTATGGCTTCACACTGGTCGTATTTTACACCCCATGAACCGATGGTGCCGGCGGGAAAAATCAACCTCAATAAGCCTACTCAGCATCGATTCAACTCCATGAACTGGTGGTGCGTAGCTGCACAAAGTATGAAAACTAATTAATTTTGTTAGTTGTTTATCTTTTTATTTTCCAACGAATGTAGCTCTTCCATGGGCCCTCCATATATATTTTCACACTCACATCTTCTGGTAGATGCATATCTCATTCAATTTTGTTGTGTTTGTGAAAACAAAAGTTTCTTAAAAAATAAGGTTGAAAAAAGAGTTCGAGACGTTTAGATTGTCAAGAAAATGGTTGTTTGAGCTTAACTAAATAAAGTTATTGAATATCTAAAAAAACGGAAGTTTGATAATAAAGGTTTGGGAATTTTTTCAACAACAAGTTAAAAAACAAATTAAAAAACAAGTTTAAGAAAAAATAGAAAATGTTGAATTATTTTGGGTGTGGTTAAAGATTGAAGTTATGTTGATGTTGGGTGGGGTTAAGATATATTTAGTCTTATTATTTCGTCAATGATATTTTCGTAAATAAATAAAACATGGAGGTAGATCGGATAAAATAAAATAAAAATATTATTTTAGATGAGACTAGGTTGAATTTGAGTGAATAGTTTGACCCTGTTGAATAATATGAAAAAAATTAAAGTTATGTTTGATTTTTTTTTTCAATATCATCTATATAATAATTTATGTCAATTAAAGATCCCTTTTAATTTATAACGTTTTAATTAAGGATAAGTTAGGTATAAAAATTCGAATATTTAAAAAAAAACAAAACTACCAATGATCATAACTCTTTTTTATATTAATAATAGATGTTAGTAGGTAAATTTAGTAATAATATTTTATTAAAGATGTATGGTTATGGTTATATATACCAAAATATGGTTTAAGTTTATCCAAAAAAATGTAGTTGACTTTTCTTTGAACTTTTTAGGATGAAAATACCCTCAAACTTCCATTTAATTACAAAAATTTTAATAAGTAAAAAAACCAGTAAGTATATCCTAGGTATCCCCAATTCACAAAACATTCTATTTGGCTATGTAGACAAAAAAAATACAACCTCCTTACTATATTAAATACCATATTAGTATTATTTTTTGAAAATTTTCTGAATCAACTTCAACATTCAAATTACTCTCAAGAACATTCAACCTCATTTTGAAGAAAAACATATAACTAATCATGATTGAGCCAGAGATAGGGATTAACATGTAGGAGTTGATGTTGCCGGAGGTTGGAGATGAGCAAACGTCGTCGGAGTAGGTAACAATATTACCGGTTTCGAAAGTACCATCGGTTATGGGCCTTGAAATCGATGGTGTGTAGTGTTTTTAGCCCGATTCTGACTTGCGAAACACCGGTTCTGGGGCCTTGAAGCACAAGTTCATAGGCCCTAAACCGGTGGTGCACGAGAAACAAACGTTTTTGGACCCCTATTTTAGGGTACTTTTTCCTTCCCTTACCCGTGAGTCGTGTTTTGAGGTTGTTAATTAGGGAGTGGATGTTGCGCATGGATCTGATGAAGCTTTCGATACCGACTACAGTGATGTGTTTTTCACCATCAAATTATTATACGTAAGAATCATTGATTAAGTTGGTAAAGAAGACCAGAAAACACAATAGGTTGGTTATCACTCTAAGGCGTGGCGATAAAGTCGAGAGTAAGAAAAATCCTCGGATTTTTTCAGTGCGAGAGGTCGGGAAAGTATACTCCACGAGAGGCTGAAAAGGATCGTAAAAGAAAGTTGATGGGAACCAAAAAAATTGGTTCTCCATTTGAGCCAAAGGAAGATCAACCTAACATAACTAAAAAAATTGGTTGTCCATTTGGCGATAACAAAACATAAAACATGAAGATAAACGAAGATCCACCTAACATATCTAGAAAAAGTCCAATAAATAGGAAGACTAGCCAAGGAGAAAAAAACTGTAACACTTATTCTCTCCAAAGAATTATACCCTCCAAATCTCGACGGACAGACAACATGGTCAGAGATCGAATTACCTCCACGATTCTAGCGTCAGTAGTGCACGTGATGATCATATGCCAACCATACTCAGCCAAGTATCTCCAATACGTGTTTGTCGCCGATTGTATGTAAGTATCAACGGTAACGACCAACCTATCCTTTGAAAGTAAATGTTGACGCTAGTCTCGCCACACACTATGACACCATCTATATCGAGCCAAATATCCCTTCTTGTACCCATGTCTAAGTACAACTCAAAGTTTCGGTTCATCCTCAACCCGTCCAAACTCGCGCATAACGCGATGGGGCATATATCCCTCCACAATGTTCATCATCCGTAAAGAATAAACGATGGTGCAGATCTCCTACATGGGGAACTGAACGCTGATACCTTCATATGGCTCGAACACGACCTGTTAAAAATATAAAAAAATGTTTAATAACAAATATAATATGATTAAGTAATAATTATGTAAGTTACTGATAAATAAAATCATTTACTTCTGTCTCTTTCTAATCCAAAAGAAGAGAACGCATCGTCGATTTGAGGCGGCCATTTGTGCCCACGATCCTCTTAGGTTGGCACTTCACGATCCGCAGCTTCCTCGCTACGTGATCCGTGTTCTCTGGGGATTTAAATGCGGGGAAGTGACCGTAAATCCAGCAGTCTAGCATAGCAAAAAATCTGTAACAGTTATGCTTTGATGTTTTCGGAGCATCACCCATACCACGGAACAAAAAGACCAATGCACTAGTAATCCATTCGATGTCCCATAACCCGTAGCCCACATTTTCCAATCCATATAAGTAATCAGCCTTGATACTTTTCTGACTAGTATCCGCAAGTATAGTGCAACCAAATAAGAATATCATGTATGCTCGCGTAGAGGCCCTTTGTAAACGTCTGCTCGTGCCGACGGATAGTGTCTCGATCAGTCTGCTCTATTTAAAGGCCCTTTGTAAACGTCTCCCGCAACCACTTTATCTTGAAACCAATGCCTCTCGTGGACTGGATCTCCGTGCGGACCTCCTAAACACTCAATCCCAGCATAGTCTCATAATAACTATTTGCCTCGTCCCATGGAATTATGACAATGTCTAAAGTTCTACCCACTACAGGGAGACCTGTAATGCAACTGACATCATCGAGAATAATGGCCATCGCCCCGAAGCTGAAATGGAACATGTTGGTCTCTTGATGCCAACATTCGATGAATACCTCATTCGGTACATAATGCGTAAAGTACTGAGGCAAGTGAGCAATAAGAGTTCTGAAAGGAGTGTGTGTTAAGTGGTGCTACACCTCCGGTTGTACACTCAGGTCCCACATACGTAGCACATTATAATGTGCATGTATGACTAACAAAGTTTGAGACTGCAAATGAAAAACTTAGTAAGACACCATACCAAGTGAAACATAACTACCTAAAGTATATAATAATTTGATACTAACATGCCCAATTAAGATATGGAACACCTCATGTTCCTTATAATCATTGTTCCATTTTAAAAATGAAAACGTCTTCCGTTACTCCTTGGCGTGTAGGGCATCGATATGCTCTGCGTCCAGGACATCCTATTCGGGATCTCTAGTAGCATCCACCTTATCACTAGCTGGTAGTGGCCGTGAAGTACTTGTATGTACTGGGGGTGGTGAACGAGTAGCGAACGCTGGTGATCGGTGGACTGTGGGTGAGCGCACAGGTGGTGCATCCCATCGTGAAGAGCCCCCATGAGTGTCATCAAATGTTTTTTTTAACAATATTCTCTTTTCTCTTCCCATGGTTAATTCAGTGCAACGACCGTTCACTACGAATCCTCTTTGCCTCTTCCTCCCTCAAGCGGCCATTCTCCGCCTCCTCCATTTATGATCGTCTGCATTTATTTTCACGAATTCTTTCATCTTCCATGGCCCTAAAAATGTTCAAATTATTCCACGGGTGAATCATCCTTGATCCAGGGTGAACCACCCTTGATTAAGGAAGGCCACCAGGTCGTGGATTGACAAAATTGGTACTGAAATAAACAAAAAAACAAGGTTACTATTCACATAAAACATAAAAGACATTCCAATAAATTAAACCTAAAAATACTTATTTAAACATAAAAAAATTATGGGTTGTGCACCATAGGTGCACAATCCCTGTACCAGTGACGCTACAAATGATTTTCCAACCGGCTACCGGGCTGGAAAATGGCCTCTAAACTCTTCTAAAATCTTTAATTTATACCCTAATTATACCCTAATTTCTAAACACTAACTTAAATCTATGATACTAAATGAAAATCCTAACCAAATTCACAAATTTCTATCCTAAATAACCTAGAAATTAAAATTAGAAAACTTACTTTATTGGTGGTGGATCTTTCTTCTTCACCATAACGGAGGAGGAAAACGAGAGGAAGATAGATATAAGGTGTGGTTCATCGGAAAGATTAGAGAGAGGTTGGAGGTTCCAGAGAGAAGTGAGAGCTACGGCGGTTGTAGAGAGAAGTGAGAGCTACGGCGGTTGAGAGTTGTAGAGACAATGAGGTGTAGGAGATTTAGTAAAAAAAGCTTATATACCAACAAAATGGTATTTTAGTCTAAAATTAGGTCCACATATACCAAATATGGATAAACTCAAATCTGGTTAAAATTTGACCGGTTTTGGGTATATATAACTTGTCCCAAGATGTAATTATTATGGAAAAGTAAAACGTTTCGTAAAATGAGAATTCTTTGATATCATGGAAAAGTGATAAGTTTGGCATACAGTCAAGATTTATATAAAGGCACCTCAAAGTCCAATTCCTTTTCACATCCGACCCTAATTCACCAAGTCAAAGTCTGGGACTTACATCCAAATCGAGCTTTTCTTTTTAGAGGTACGATTCACTACCATTCTCTTTTTCTAATTTCTTAGTTTTCTAATTTTTGTATATTATTCGCATTAACTGTGTAGAAGTTGCCTGAGTTTCCCATATGTTTTGACTTAGAATTCTACTTACAATGGTTTATTCTTCATTTTCTAGTTGTGATCAATATTGTTTGCAATGGCAATGCCGGATCTCCCCGCTGAGATAATATTTGATATACTAGCAAGACTGCTTGTGAAATCTCTCATGCGCTTTAAATGCGTCTGCAAACCATGGTGCTCACTCTTCTCCACTCCTTAATTTTGAAAAACTCACCTTCAACTAACCAAGGAGGCAAACTGAGTGCTACTGCTAACCATTACAAGCTTTTTGTGTCATCCAAGCCAGATGCCTCAATATTGGATTTGGATTTCAAATCTTTATTCCACAAGCTCAACAATCCAGTTCGATTTCAACCCTTCATAGATATAGAATATTCATATATGATGACTGTGGGATCTTGTGATGGTCTAGTATGTTTAGAGTTTGACGTTGAAACTTATATCATATAGAATTCATTGACTAGAGAGTACAAGTTGTTACCACCTCCCATATCTGAACCCGAAGAAGGTCTGGTCCTCTATCATCAGTACTCTCGATTTGAGTATGATTCATCGATGGATGACTATAAGGTAGTGAGAGGTGTTGGCTATTTTCAGTGTGGTACTCATATAGTGTTTTGTCAAGTTCAAGTCTTGACCATGGAGTCCAATAAATGAAAATTGATTAATCCTCATGAGGTTGTCATTCAGTCAAGTTATGGAATTCTTCTGAATGAAAGTTTGTATTGGGTAGCACATATATATATATATATATATATATATATATATATATATATATATATATATATATATGAAGGTAGTTATGGAAAGAAAGGGTTTTAATCGTTTGGTATGAAAGAATAGAGATTATGGGGTATACCCCACTACCCGAGAATTTTCACGGTACCACTATCGAGTTGGATGCCTTTGAAAATTCACCTTTTGTGGTTTTCTATGATAATGATGATGGATCCAGGTTGGAGGTATGAGAGAAAAAAGACTATACTGTTGATAAATCTTGGACAATATTATACAATGTTTAAGCTGATTTATTACTGAAACCTAATGCATGGTGGCATCAACTCTATATTACAAAACATTGCAAAGTTATATGACAATGGGATGGGAAAAAAGCATTTACCTTTGATCTTGAAGATAAGACTACCAAAGATTATGCATTGTGTTGTCCAGAGAAGGTTAGATGGGTTCTTTATCTAGAATCATTGGTTTCCCCCAATTGAATTTGATGAGGCACATGTGCTGTTTTGTGATATCTATACTATCCCATTTTATGATTTTTTTAAACATACATTCTGTATAAGTAGTTAAGTGTATTATGATTTAATGCAGTTTTGTTAAAAATTCATTATCCAGTTTGAGTTTGTTGAATAAATCTGGTCAAATGTCTTTTGTATACAAGATCCATATTTCTCTTAAATATATTTTCAGGTCTGAGTGGTTTTGTGGGTATAGAGGTTTGCTTGAGGTGTCGTTGTTCATAATATATAATGCTTCTTAGATAGATATGTATGTGAAGCAGCTTGTATGAGATGGTTGGAACGTCTCATGCTGCCTTGTGATGAATAGAAGTTGGTGTACTTGTTTAATGTAACTTCAGTTTTGTACAAAGAACAATCACATTTTAAAGTAGGGTTTCGCGATACCTGGGTTTGTTGATGCTGAAATGGTCGATCTTAGATTGGCAAATATCTAAAATTAGATATCATATCGTAGTTTGGTAAATGTATTACAAAAATTAGATATCATATCTGAAATGGTCGATCTTAGATTGGCAAATATCCCCTGCAAGTGTTGTGAATAGTTCATGATAAAGCTCCCGCCAAATGTATTACAAAAATAATACAACGAAAACGTTGATTCAAAGATAAGATATACTCTTTATTTTGTTTTTTTTTAATTTTGTATTATATTTTCTCAACCCTTAAACTTTACAACTCATTTATATTTGGCCAAAGTTATTTCCTCCATGTTATTTTTTATTTCCTCCATCTTTTGAAAAATTCTCCATGATGTTATTTCCTCCATAAAGGAAGTTACAAAATTGCCCCTTTACCCATTTTTTCTTCACAAAACCATTACCCTAACATACCCATTCTATTCAGTTCAACAAAACCCATTCTTGACCCTAGAGAACTACCTTAACAACAAAACACATTCTCCACCCTATAGAACTACCTTACAAAGAGAGAGAGTAGCCGAAGGTAAGATAGCAAAATCATCTTCTTTGCTTCTTTATTTTTCGATTAGGGTTTGTAGTTAGATTTTGTTGTTCGAATTGGGGTTTGATCGAAATCATCTTCTTTGTTTCGTTTGGGGTTTGATTTCATTGTTAAAATCGATTAGGGTTTGATCTTGGGTTCGCCTTGGGATATCCTACTGTTCTGAATTTTTTTTGCCCACTCAGCATGTGATTCCGAGTGGCCTACTCGGAATCACATGCTTATTTTAAACCGAGCAGCAGCTGATTCCGAGTGGCCCTCTCGGAATCAGTTGCTGCTCGGTTTAAAAAAAAGCATTACTCGGAATCACATGCTGAGTGTTCAAAAAAAATCAGAACAAACACGAAGGTTCTTCATTACCTGCAGTCGAGTTCCTGCTTCTGTATTTAACAATCCAAAAGCGATAGCAAGTCTTTCACTGTGTTTGCATAGTATACGTCTCTCTTCCGAATTTCAATCCAGTTGTATCCTGTTTGAAGAACAGTTTGTCTGATTGATATGTTGCCATGTTTTCTTATACTGACTTAAGAAGTATTTATAAACAAGTTATAAAATAATGGTGTAAACACTTTTTAGCATAATAATACACAATTATTCGAGATAAAATCATATATCTTGGATTAAAGTTAGGTTAATGCTGTTCTTTCTCATATAAGACTATTTATTAGATAAATGACATCTAGTGATAAATTTGAAATAAAAATAAGGGTAATTTGGTAAAAGCAAGTCACTAGTGTTTTTGAAAGTTTGAAAGATGGAGGAAATAAAAAATAACATGGAGGAAATAACTTTGGCCTTTATATTTTCATATGAGAGAGACTTTGATATTGTTATTTAATTCGTTACATGCACGAAGTTGGTGAAACAACTTTTATTTTTCAAACTTTCATATCAATTGTTCACCTGTTTTATTTTTATCAATTGTTCACTTGTTTTATTTGTGCGATGTATTTAAAATATTGGTTTAAAAAATGAAATGTGTTTCATTAAATATAAGTTGTATTAAAATAAAAATAATTTTTTATAAAAACAATATGGAGGAATACTCGATGAAAAATATTTAATAGAATATAACTGCAATTTTTGTTGTTGGTAGGATTTAAGACAAGGATAACAAACACACCCAAAAAATCTAAAAAAATCACAATTAGGTTTTCTATTGTCTAGAGTATCATAAAGTGACTTGAAGTGTAGAATAGGGGTAAGAATCCTATTAATAAGAAAAATAGTCGTAGTAAAGGGCTCATCCTAGTAAAAGTAAGGACATTGAGACTGATGAGTCTGAATTCAGCATGCTCCCCGGACAGGGACAGATCAGTCCAAGGCCTCCGGACCGGACAGATCGGACAGATCAAGTGGACGGGACAGATCACTTCGAACACAATGACCATAGGACTGTTCGAACTATAACAAAAGTACTAAAAAACCTAAACAATTCTTGACTAAGCAGCTTGCTCTCCTACTTAGAGCTCATGGGTCTTTGAACATGACCCGGGTCCATTAAACATGACCCGAAAGCCCATAAGGGCCCAAACATCACACTATAAATACCCAACCACCTGCATTAACTATGGGTAATGAAAATTAACTGCTACCAAGCTGCTTAATTATCTCTCTACTCTCTAAACACTTAAAACACTCACACACCACCATAAAACACCAACTGAAATTACCAGCCTACCCTCAGGCGATTATTATCCACACCAAATTGGCGACCACAGTGGGAGCAGAAGGGTGCCTGAATCAAGCATTCAAAATCTGCCAAGAAACTCTATCCGTATGAATCCGGACAATCCAGAAGTACCACCAGCTCTGCTCGAAGTGGTGGGAGAGAACGATGAGTACACTATCGAAGAGCGTGATAGGCTCAAAGGTGAAATAGAAGCTTTGAGGGATGAAAAGGCCAAGCTGGATGTGAAAGAAAAATCCAAAGCATCAGCTGCTCATCACACCGATAATCCCAGGGAGCATGAGTCTTCAAAGACTCATGTGAGCACCAAAAAGACTCATGTCAGTTCTAAAAAGTCTCACCGGTCCAAGCATGTGGAGAGTTCTGACTCAAGCTCTGAATCTTCTGATAGCTCTTCGGATAGTGATGGAGTTGAAAAATCCTTATCCTCTAGCAGTGATGAGGGTCGAACCAGAAAAAAGCAAAAGCAAATCAAAAAATATTCAAGAAAAAGAGATAGACATGGAAAAATGAAGAAGCATATTGGCAAGGGGTCATCTCATAACCGAAGGCATGTGGACAAGATGCGGATGGATCCCTTTGCCTTCCATGATGAACCAGGTATCCTTGCAACTCCCAATGAGGATACTGTGTTCAGTCGTGGAAGGAATTGGAGGCAATCTCCATTGTCTTCTAAAATTCTGTCCGGAAACCTCCCCAAGAGGTTTGACAGCACCAAAATAGAGAAGTACGATGACAGTACTGATCCGGACAACCATCTGGAGCAATTTAAAAACTTCATGATGAACTTTGACGATGATGATAAACTGCTTTGTAGGGCATTCTCCCAATCCTTTACGGGGAGTGCTCTGTGGTACAACAGCCTGCCTCAGGGTTGTATTAAAGATTTCGATACGTTTTGGGTGGCCTTTCGAAGGCAGTTCGTAGGGAGTAAAGAGCTGAAGGGCAATGGAGACACAATAATCCATTGTGCCCAGGAACCAAATGAATCCTTGAAAGAATATATAAGTCGTTTTGTGAACACCAAGAATGGGTTAGCTGATTGCTTCGAATAGGTGGCAATAGCATCCCTAAGGCAAGGTTTGAATCCAGGCAATCTAGCTGATTCAGTAACCAAGAAGAAGGCCAAGAACTGGGGAGGGTTGCTGAATCAGGTTGGCAAACAAATAAATGTCGATGAAACAAAGAAAACAAGGGTGCACAGGCAGGTGAGGTCTACCCCGGGAACACCAAATCCCAATCAGAATCAGTCCGGGAATAAAACAAGAGAAACCGGACAGGGGCATGGTAGGGCAAAAGCACAGTCTCAGCCAGCTGCTCCTGCTCAAAGTCAACAATCAAGGAACAAGAGAGGGCCATGGGTCCAACCGGAGTGGTTCGCAGAGTTAGAAGAAAGCGTGGCCACTATCTTTGATAAGACAAAGGATAAGGTGCATTACCGGAGACCGGCAACACTGCAGTCTCCCAGAGAGCATCGCAACAACTCTTTCTGCCAATATCACAACGATATTGGCCATACCACCGATGACTGTATAGCATTGAAGCAAGAAGTTCAAAACTTGATTGAAAGGGGGAAGCTGGGAGCTTACGTTAAAAGAAGAGGAGGCAACAGGCCTGACAACACTCACCGGGTTGGTCCAAGTAATGCTGCTCCGAAGGGAGCCATGGTGATAGTTGAAAGGTTTGACGTGGAATCTGAATACTTGGATCCTGATCCAACTCGGAATAGAGTGGGTGCTATAGAGGAATGTTCTAGGTTGGTCTCCGGGCTCATTAAGTTTTTCGAGTCGCTTACAATTTTCGGAGGGGACACTATGACAGCTCCTACTACTTCTTCAAGGAAGAGGCATGTTCATACTTTGGCCTCCTAGCTAGAAGGAGGCATGACATCTTATCAGTCACCAAACTCATTTCCCTTCATTGTGTTTGATGAGGACGATTTAAGAAACATTGCTGGCCCTCATGAGGATGTTGTTGTCATAGGAGCATCTATAGGGGGCAATGACATAAGACGAATCTTAGTGGACACTGGAAGCTCAACCAATATCCTTTTCCTAACCACTTATAAGAAAATGAAAAATCCAGCTGTAATTCAGAATTCGGACAGGTCAATCGTGGGCTTCACAGGCAGCTCAGCAGATGTGATCGGGGAGTTCAAAGAAGAGGTGTTATTGGGCAGGGGCCCTTTCAAGAAAACGGTGAGAATACTCTTTATTGTGGTGGATTGTCCCACTTGCTATAATGCTATTCTATGGAGGTCTTGGCTCTCTAGGATGCATGCAGTGGCTTCAACAGTCCACCAGTGTTTGAAGTATGCTGTTCAGGGGCAGGTTGGAGTTGTCCGGAGCAGCCAAAAGATTGCAAGAGAATGTTATGCCACTGCCTTGGCTCCTCGAACGATGGGGGCAGTCCGTATTGATGAACAATAGAAGTTTGAGGGCCTTTCTGGGGGTGAGGGTGAAATTGATGACCCCAGAGAGACCCCCGTAGTGTTGATACCGGTTGAAGAGGTAGAAACGCACTGGTTGGAAGATGGAAAATGTGTCAAGATAGGGTCTAAAATGCCTCATGTTTTAAATGATCAAATGTTAAAGTTTTTGAAGAACCATCAGCATGTCTTTGCTTGGTGCAATGCTGATGTTACTGGAGTTCCATCAGAAGTAATTTCACACCACCTATCTGTCCGGAGAGATGTAGCTCTAGTGGTTCAAAAAAGAAGAGCTTTTTCCAAAGAAAAGGCTGATGTCATTGTGCAAGAGGTTGACAGGCTCACAAAGATGGGGCACATCAAGGAGTCTCAATACCCTTTGTGGACTGCCAATCCTGTCCTGGTGAAAAAGAAGAATGGCAAGTGGCGCATGTGCATTGACTTCACAGACCTCAATAGAGCTTGCCCAAAAGACTTGTATTTGGTCCCCCGGATCGATCAGTTAGTAGACTCCACCTCTGGGAACAAGCTTCTTTCCTTTATGGATGCTTTCTCCGGATACAATCAGATTCAAGTGGATCCAAAGGATCAAGAGCATACCACATTTGTAACTGACAGAGGGCTTCATTGCTACAAGGTGATGCCATTTGGTTTGAAAAATGCTGGGGCTACTTATCAGAGATTAGTCAATAAGGAATTTGCTGATGAAATTGGAAGAAATATGGAAGTATACATTGACGATATGATGGTGAAAAGTGTGGATGAGCAGTTGTACTTGTCCGATCTCCAAGAAACTTTTGCCAACTTGGTGAAAGTGAATTTGAAGTTAAACCCTGAAAAGTGTGTGTTCGGAGTGCAGTCCGGGAAGTTTCTAGGCTATATCATAAGTGAGCATGGAATACAGCCCGATCTGGACCAGCTGAATGCTCTTTTCCAGATGGAACCTGCTCGAAACATCAAAGAAGTACAGCGGTTAACGGGGAGATTAACTGCCTTAAACAGATTTATCTCAAGGTCTTCGGACAGGTGTGCTCCTTTCTTTCAAACTTTGAAGGGTGCAAAGGGCTTTGATTGGACCCCGCAGTGTGATGAGGCTTTCAATGAGATCAAGAAACACCTGTCCTCCCCCAAAACCTTGTTCAAGCCAGTCGATGGGGAGACTCTCTTTGTATATTTGGCAGTGTCAAGTTGCGCCATCAGTGCTGTGCTGGTAAGAGAGGTTGGTGGACATCCCCATCCAGTATACTACATTAGCAAAAGCTTGATAGATGCAGAGAAGCGTTACTTGAAACTTGAAAAGTTAGCATTGGCCTTGGTGATAGCAGCCAGGAAGATGTGGCCTTATTTCCAGGCTCATCCCATCATCGTCCGGACTTTTTTTCCCTTGAAGAATGTCCTTCAAAAAGCAGACATTTCGAGCAGAATGACTAAGTGGTCAGTAGAGTTGGGGGACTTTGACATAGACTTTGCTCCCCGAACAGCAGTCAAAGCCCAACCTGTGGCTGATTTTCTGGTCGAATTCCACTCCGATAGGGATTTAGAGCAAGCTACTGATATAAAAGATAAAAAAGTATGGGTCGTCCGAACAGATGGTGGATCTAGCACAATGGGATGTGGTGCAGGAGTATGTTTAACTTCCCCGTATGGAGACAAAATGTACCAGGTTATTTGTTTTGCTTTCAGGGCATCTAATAACGAGTCTGAATACGAAGCAGCTATAGCTGGGTTGAAATTTGCCTACATTTGTGGGGCTAAGAGGGTCAAGCTGCTAAGCGACTCCCAACTGATTATCCACCATGCCCAAGGCCAGTCAGAGGCTAAGAAAGAGCAACTTGTGAAATATTTATTCCTCCTCACAAATGAAGCGCTTAAATTTAAAAGTGTTGTCTATGAACACATTCCCCGGGCAGAAAATGAGCTAGCAGACTCATTGGCAACCATAGCATATACGGAGTCATACCTATGGATCCATCTGCTTGAAAGCCCTTCCATTCAACTTTGTAAGGGTAAAGAAGAGGAGATTTTTGAAATACAAGTGAAACAACCTCAAGACTGGAGGTTTCCTCTCATACAATATCTCTCCGATGGTGTTGTGCCTCCGGATAAGTCACAAGCCAGAACATTGAAACACAAGGCTCGTGGTTTCATCATGTTGAGAGAAGTGTTATACAAGAAGTCTTACAGTAAACCTCTCCTGCGCTGTTTGTGGGATGAAGAATCACAAATGGTCCTCTCCGAATTGCACGGTGGTGAGGGGTCAGCCCATTGTGGGTTTAGAGCCTTGACAAGAAGAGTTTTACTCTCCGGTTATTATTGGCCATCAATCATGAAAGATGCTAAGGAGTTGGTAAGGAGGTGTGACCCATGCCAGAGGTACATCAATGAAATTCATGTACCAGCCATTCCTTTAGAATCAATTTATGAGCCTATTCTTTTTTCTCGATGGGGATTGGACTTAGTGGGGCCTCTCCCCGTGGCGTCCGGAGGGCGCAAAACTATAATTGTGGCTATTGACTACTTCTCGAAGTGGATAGAAGCAGCTCCTCTAGAAGGGACAACATCGAAAACTGTTATAAAATTCATTCTATCCAACATATGTTGCAGATTTGGTGTCCCACAGAAAATAACAACAGACAACGGGCCACAGTTCGACAATAGAGAAATGGAAAGCTTCTGTGCCTCAAGGGGTATACAGCATTGTTATTCTTCACCTTTCCACCCACAAGCAAATGGGCAAGTTGAAGTGGCCAATAGAATTATCCTGTCCGGTTTAAAGAAAAATTTGGAAGGGGCTGCTGGGAAGTGGCCTAGTTATTTACAAGAGGTCTTGTGGGCCTACCGGACAACACCTGGGGCTGCAACACAAGAATCACCTTTTGCCTTGGTCTATGGGATGGATGTTGTAGCTCCCATAGAAGCAACTCTCCTCTCTTTTCGTGTTCATAACTTCTCCGGACATGCTAATGAGATGGCAATCAGAGGTCAACTTGATTTAATAGAAGAAAGACGGGTTAAAGCTCACCTTAGAGTTGCCCACTATCAAGGGGAGCAGGTTTGCTTCCAAAGTCAAAAGAAGAGATTTACAACCAGGGGACAAAGTATTAAGGAAGGTCTTCTTACACACTAAAGAAAAGCTCTTCGGAAAGCTGGCCCCAACTTAGGAGGGTCTGTATATGGTTGTTGAAAGAATTAAGCCTGGAACTTATTGGTTGGAAGATAAAGATGGCAGAGTTTTAACTCATCCTTGGAATATTGAGCATCTCCGGATGTACTTGGAATAGCACTTGTGTAAATATTTACTTGTTTAAACATCCATGTAAATATTTGGGGGCATACTATTTCCTCCCCGGTGGCACAGAGAGGTTTTAATAAGGTGTCCGGGCTTTTAAATAAAATTTGATGCCTTCTTAAAAATTTTCTAAGTGTTTTTAAAGTTTTGTCCCTTGTCATACTATCCGGATTGAAATTTCTAAGGGCTATTTAAATTCTAGCCGGAGAACTTAAACACTCTCACAATGCAACAACTAAAGGCTACTTAAACTCTGGCTATCAAAATTAAAATGAACAATGAAAGAAGATGATGGTTGTACAAAATAGAGATATTCATTGAATGAAATAACTTAAACTTGCCTTGGCCCTCCAAGGACTTTTAAACATTCAAAGTAGAACACAAAAAACCTGTCCGGTCAAATTCCGGACACCATTACAAAAAGAGTGCCTTGGCCTTCCAAGGACTTTAGTCTGAATTAAAAATAAACTAAGTGGATCATGAGTTAAGGTTGAGCCTTTGAGGATGGCTCACCTTCGATTAACTTCTTACCCTTAGGGTCATCCTTCCCTTCATCTACCTTCTTGCCTTTGGGATCGTCTTTCTTGTCATCTAGGCTCTCCCCAATATGTTCCTCATCATCCGAGGAGCCACTAGAGTAGCCATACCTGTCACCTTCAGCCATCGTGTGGTATGGGAGGTCTTCGGGCTCAACATAAAGCCATAAGTCCCCTAGATTCTTCTGTGGAAACTTTTCATGGAAGAGTAGAACCATGTCAGACCTTACATTCTCAAGCAGTAGCTCTTCGCTCTTGATCATCTGGCTGGCATAGGCATTGATCTTGGCCTGGATCGTAGCCTCTTGATCTTGGACGCTGCATTCTCAAGAGCAATCTTATCAGTAGTTAAGTTGGTGATGATTTTTTCCTTCGCCTTGGTCTCTTCTTTTGAGGCAGTAAGGTCTTTCTCCACTCCGGACAGCTTTTCCCGGAGGTCTCTGATGGTTTCCTCTAGAGTAGCAACTTTTGTGTCGCTTTCCTCCCGACTCTTCTTCAACTCCTCATTTGCTTCGTTTAGCATGTCAGCATTGGCAGTAGCAGTGCAAAGGTCTTCAGACAGGTTTTTGCTTTTCAGACTTAAGGTCTTTGATGGTGTCTGCTTGACTCCGAACTTGTCTCTCCAATGTAAGTACCGGCTGCACGTTGCTTAGCAAGGAGTGGGCTATGGTGTCCTTTTCACTAGAGACAATGAAAGTCTTACCATTGAAGTTGACGGTGTTAGAGCTGCTCGGAGGAATGTAAGGCCCTGCGAAGTCGTCTCTGGGGAGGTTGAGGAAGTATTCACCAAGGTCACTAAGACTGGTGATGTCAACTTCATCAATGTTAAGCTCTCCTCCCTCAACTTGCTCAGTATGAAAGTCCCTTGGGATCTCTTCAGCATGTGTTGGGTCAGAAGGGTCAGCCTGGGCAGAAGGCTCCTGATCCCGGAGAGCAAGCTCATCTCCTTAATCAGTCTTTTTCTTCTTGGCTGCCCGGTCTGCTTCTTCACTCTCCTGCTTGCGATTCCTCTTGGAGGCCCTTGGAGGTTTTAGGAGGTCTGCTTCCTGCCTTTCGGTCGCTTGCTCCACAACCTGCAAAAGAGCAGCATCGATTTGGCTCTGAGCCGGCCCCTCCGGGGCTGTTAGAGCATCCTTCTCAGCATCAGCAGGATTAGCATCGCGCACCATCTTCTTCCCCTTCTTCTTGCCCTTCATTTTGCTTGGGGCTTTGGCCCGGCCGGGCAGGAAGAGTGTCCCATCTGCTTCATGGCTCCTTTTAAGCACTGTGTCCGGGGAAGGTTGGGTGGTGAGCTCCTCCCAAGTTAAGTCTCTCCGACCTGTGGTGTTCCACAGGTGAGACCTTGCCAGATTTCCACTAGTGAAGGCATTATGGAATCGGTTCCCCCAGTTCTCTGCGGCCCAGGCATTGATTTTGCCACTAGTGACCTGTCCGGCCTTCAAGTAATCACCGAACTCCTTAGTCAGTTCTGTTAAGACAAAAGAAAGATCAATTAATTTAAAACCAACCATAAGAAGGAAAAAGTAGACAAAGATTTAAAGTAGGAAACTTACGGTCACTCCTCCACCTGCTTCTGAGGAGGCTTGGGTTCACTCCGAACTTGATCTTCTGTCCGTTTTCCCAAGCGCCACTGACAAACAAAAACTGGCTCCTCCATTTGCTCTCAGACTCCAACAGATCATCAACAGCTTTGAGATCATTCCCCATATTGAAGTGGTAGAAGGGGAATTGGTGATATTTGCAAAGATTGGCCACTGCTGCAAATTCTTCCATAGGAAGAGGGATCCCGGACAGCCTTGATGCCATGATGCATGACATCAGAGTATACCAACCATTGGGGCTCAGCTGGCTCGGATAGAGTTTGACCAGATGAAAATATCTGACAATCTCTGGGTCCAATGGGAATCTGAGTCCCCAATTAAATAGCTCCGTGAAGATGACTATTTCATTCAGTTTGCAGTCCATAGGAGTTTCAGGATCTATGGGAATCCTTATCTTCACATTTTCTGGGATCCCCCATTTTGTGCGCATTCGACCTAGTTCAGCCGTGTGGATGAAAGCATACTTGGTCTTTTGTAAGGCCAAGATATATTTAAGTTCGACCCTGTGAAAACAAGGCCCTACCTTCCCTTCGAGACACTCCGGCAGATCCGGATGCCTCAAGCACAGTTTTTCTTTGCCCTTATCTTTTTGGGCAGCAGGAGTGTTACTAGTCTGACCGGATGGC
This sequence comes from Limnanthes douglasii subsp. nivea, assembly GCA_036936605.1. NCBI lineage: Eukaryota > Viridiplantae > Streptophyta > Magnoliopsida > Brassicales > Limnanthaceae > Limnanthes > Limnanthes douglasii. Next base: position 140,866,474 of record JAUPFV010000002.1, on the reverse strand, counting down.
TCAGACTCAAAAGGGACTTCTTCAACAGAATCCTGCATTCTTTCCTCCATGATCGTAGGAGGAATATCAGTGGCAGTGGCCCGGGGAGAATTTAAACTTGGCTCAGCATGGCCTCCGGACTGCTGTTTTCTGGGTTTTCTTGACTTCTAGTTTCAGGCTGGGGCTCTGAGGCAGAAGTCTCTCTTTGGAGTGCTGGGCTGCTAGCCTCCGGACCGGATGGCCTTTCCCGGGGAGCTCTGATGAGCACTCCAGACCCAGAGCTACTATTTGTTTCCCCCGATTTTGAGGGAGTGTTCTTGGAGGCTTGCCCCTTAACCAGACGGCTTGTCCTCTTAACAACTAGTTTCTCCGGAGAGTGCTCTGTGTCTGATCCCATTGCGAGGAAAGGAGAAGGTTTCCTAAAACTTCTGACTGTAACTCCTGGCTCGACAGTAGGCACTGACTCCTGAACTGAGGAACCAGAGACTATGGGGGAGAGAGTGGATTGAAATAGTTTTTTGGGCTTAGTACCTTTGGAAGAGGATGAGCCTCAATCTGACTCTGTAGCAGAGGAGATTGGTTTGTCGACAGGCGAGGTGGGTAACCTAGCTGCGATTCGTCTCTCCTTCTCAACTTTTTGTGCCTTCTCCAACTCAGAAAGGTTGAGCCACCCGCCTTTGATCAATGCAGTCCTTGCTGTAAACATAAACTACCAAGAAAATCTTTACTTTAGAGAGAGAAAGCTCTAAGTAAATATGCAGAGTAAGTATGAAAAAGATAGTAAAACATTAGAAAGTGAGTCTGGATATATAGTAAATCTGAAAAAGCAGTTGATTCCTAGGAGAATTCGAAAAGTTTGGCAATGATTAAAAGACGGCGCTGATGTCATAATTTGTAATTAAAGAGGTTGCTTTTCGAAGAAGGTGGGTTCGAAATTCAAGGTGAAAAAACGGCTAAATCAACCAATCAGAGTGTGACACGTGTCCCACGAACTCTGGCAAAAACCGTTTTGAATTCGTGAAGCTTTATCTGTCCGGGTAAACCCATAGACCTGTCCGAATTGAAAACTACTTCTAACGTCGGACTGTTTTTCAGGTCTCTGACAAAATACTTGCTCAAACACCTAAAAAAGGGGCTCCTGATGAGTCTGAATTCAGTATGCTCCCCGGATAGGGACAAATCAGTCCAAGGCCTCCGGACCGGACAAATCGGACAGATCAAGTGGACCGGACAGATCACTTCGAACACAATGACCATAGGACTGTTCGAACTTTGATAAAAGTACTAAAAAACCTAAACACTTCTTGACTAAGCAGCTTGCTCTCCTACTTAGAGCTCATGAGTCTTTGAACATGACCCGGGTCCATTAAACATGACCCGAAAGCCCATAAGGGCCCAAACATCACACTATAAATACCCAACCACCTGCATTAACTATGGGTAATGAAAATTAACTGCTACCAATCTGCTTAATTATCTCTCTACTCTCTAAACACTTAAAACACTCACACACCACCATAAAACACCAACTGAAATTACCACCCTACCCTCAGGCGATTATTATCCACACCAGAGACTAAGCCAAAATAGTTAGGCTAGTCTCATCGATATGTCTATGGTTCCCATATGGTCTACCATTATGGACAAATATATACCGATATGTTTGTCAATGTTTTATACTAGCATTCCTAAGAATAGGTAAAAAGATTGTAAATTACCTCTCCCGTCTGTTTGGAAAACTTTGACTTTTATATCAAAATGTGTCTCAACCAAAATTTTAAATTGAATAAAAATGGAAAATATATCACTTTTATCTTAAGAGGATTGATCCATGAAATGACTAAAATCATATAAAAATAACACATGAAATTTGAATCTTGTCTTAGTTTGTGTAGGAGATGATCCTCATAAGTGACTGTTATTAGATCAAGTACATTTAAAGTATGAGAACTAGAATTTGAATATCATAGTCATTGAGATTTTCCTAATTGACATGAATCACAATTTCTTTTTTTATTGAAGAAAAATATTACAAAGACTAAGAACTTAAGACATAAATGGATAAGGGGGTGGCATAATCTCAAATGCCAAACTCCGTCCTTAACACATAATTAGACCCTAAAGAAATTTGAGTATTAAGAAACTTAGGATATAGCTTGGGAAGATAAAAAACCACAAATGCAATAGAGGTCATCCTTAGATATCTATGCTTATAAAATTCTCCATGTTTGCATATCATTTATAAAACAATAATATTTATAAAATTCAACAAACACATAATACATCACACTCCATAAAACTCATTTTCTTTGTTAAAAGTTTGCATAATTGTATAAATGATATTTAAGCACTCGTTACTTCATTGCCTCGCCAAAATAAATTAATTATCCGTTTAATCAAACAACTCTAAGTAGGTCCATAGTTTTGATGCCAATAGTTCACATTAACGATCTAAGTTTTCATCACTAAAATTTCAAGACACGAGATTATAATCTTACAAAGGGCACTCATCTATAACTAAATATTACACAAAGCATTTATCTATATCCAATTATCAAAAGCCAATTATTTTATGTAATATAAATCCACATTCAAGTCAATTCAACCAATAATAGTTGGTTGCGTTTTGACATATATTTCAGATCCGCGAAGCTTTATTAGTCTACGTAATATAGTTAATTTTTTCGACATAACCAAAGGAGAATCTTTAGCATAAAAACAAATCTCTCAGAAATAGGCTTGTATTATCCATACGAGGAACCCTTTTATCCAAAAGCCATAACAAAAGGTTAGTAATGAGAGTGTCAAGAGCATTCTTCTTTACAGTACAATAAACTCTCTTATTATGATAAAAATCTCGGACTCATGCAAAAAAGAATATGCAAGTTCATTTAGAATTGTCTGATAATTTTAACCTCAATTCTCCTGCAAATGTTAAGAAAGCAGCCACGCGATCTTGATAAAGCTCGAGCCAAATGTGTTAAGAAAATAATACAATATAAAAGTTGAGCCAAAGATAAGATATGATCTCTAGTTTAACTCATATTTTATTTTATCCTTTATAGTGTAATTATGTATTCATGTGAGAGATTTGATACTATAATTAAATTTGTTATATGCACTAAACTGTCCAAACAGCTTTTATTCTTTGAAAACTTCTTAATACCATTTTTTCACATGCTTTATTTGCGAGGCACAACTAGATTTACCTATGTTTTTGTTAGATATCTCATCATATTCCAATTTTCTGTTTTAATTAAAACTTGAAAAATCCAAAATACTCCAACTATCCTACTTAACTACGAAAGTGCCACTAAACCCATTTGTGGGAAACGTTTTTGTTTCTCATTCTTCTAAAAATTAAAATCGTGTCACTAGAGTTAGAAAAATCTAGTTTTTTTAAGGATAAATCATGCAGGAGTCAATATCGAAGGGTTCGGTAGTCTATGCTTTAATTCACCCGTTTCCTACAAAAATCAATTTTTTAAGTCTTAGGATTTTTTGAGTCAGGCAAACGTGAAATATGCTTATGATGGTTTTTGACTCATTCGCTAAATTATTTTTAATATCTTAAATTCCTTTCATTCCCAAATAAATAACCAGATTTGTCGAGAATCAGATTCGGTTTTACTCCAATTATAGCTTTTAAAAAACATTTTGAATCAAATAGTATATTATATTCGTTAAAAAAAATAGTTGTGTTAGTTTTTTAGTCGGTTTAAAGATATGAATTATATCCGTGTATCCTTTAGATATTTCTAAATATCTTATAAAAATACTATATTAAAATTTATTATTAATTTATATATAAACATTCACTAAAAAAATAAAAAAAATCGGCAATTGTTTTTTAAATTTAGTAATTATGGAAGAATATCCCATATTTGTGAATATATCATGGTAAAATTAAACGATTCAGTTATTATTAAAAATTATGAATTTTTGATTAATGTGAATATGAAAATAATTATTTATGAAATTTAAAAATTTGATATAAGTAAATATTGAAGAATAATTATTGCATGTCATCAATACCGCCAAAATAATAGTTTCTTAATTTATTCTAAATAAATGATAAAATATGACTTCTACATCCAATAAATACAGTAAAAAAACCAAGTCTTCAAATTTATTTGATGAAATATGCAAAGTCTCTTGGTTATGTTTCTATAATAAATGTATTAGAAGTAATAGTCATTCAATTATATTTTTCTTCGTCAAGAATATTGCTTCCCCACCAAATATCCTATCTTTAAAAATATCATTAACGTTTAAAGAGTTTGTGAAAGTATATAAAGAACATGGCCCATCAACATAGAAATAAGAACAATGATCGTCAACATTTAGAAAAAGAGTTCGTCAAAGTAAAAAAGAACGGTTTGTCAAAATTAAGAAGAATTGCAGTTCAACAAAGACAAGGACTTATCTCCAATCGTATGCGCGGGTTCGTCTATGGTTAAATGGTTCATTCTCCAGATATTTCGAAGCTTGCATCAAACTCATCACATTTAGTATCCAAAATCATCAATGTACTTTCCTGCTTCAAATTTGGGAGCAGCTTGTTGTGTCGATGAGTTTGGAGCTTTCGATCCACTATTTTGCCCTATCACAAAAGCTGTTAATTTGTCATTCTCTATAAAAATATGTATCTCCTTCTTTAAAGCTAAACAATTGGCAGTGTTGTGCCCAATATCATTATGATACTTGCAAAATATGTTATTGCACCCTTTTCTTGGTCTATTTATTGGAGCTAGCTTTTTAAAGCTTACATGACCTTTATACTTCTCGTAAATAGCAGCAACATTCTTAGTCAAGTCAGCATAATACTCTAGCATATCCACTGATTTGGCTTTGGCATGTAATGTTGATTGTTGTTGTTACTTGAAAAAGGATCCCCTCCTATTTGAGGAGGTATGTTATTATTTTTCCACAGATGAGGTGGTGGGTGATAGCTTTGATAAATAGGTCCTTGCCCTAAATGTTTATGTATAGAGTCAGGCTCACCTCGAACTCTTGTGACTCCTCTACTTTAAATCTGGTCTTCCACTTGAGCCATTAAAGCCCCAAAAGTTAATTCTCTCCTTTTTATTGTTTCATTTTCCAAATCTCCTGGTAACAACCCTTGTCTAAATGGAGCCATAACAACTAGCTCTTCACAATTATCCAACCCCGCTTTTGTTAACACAAAACCCTTCGTGTAATCCTTCAATTTTTCTCTCACAAATTGCTTACACTGTATTATTGTATCTTCATTTAGACGCATCTCTTTGCTTCCCACAAACTGTCTTCGACAAGATGTATAAAAGTCATTAAAGTTGGTAATAGATCCCCTCGGAATCATATTATACCACTTTAATATAGTACCCTTAAAGGTCTAAGAAAAAGCTGTTATACCAGCCTATCATCTTCTTTGAAGTTCATTATATAGTTTTTGAGTTGTTCAATGTGATCATTAAGATCTTGCATACCGGCAACGTTTTCGACCTTGGAGATATCAAAACGCTTCAGAAGAGTAATGGACCTAATATCAGCAGTTCGAGGAGAATCTCTCCAATCTACTCCTTGTACATATTGGTCAACTCTTCTTGTTCCCATAATAGCATACATATTTTGATAAGCTACACGTGTTATAGGTTAGACATATTACTTTCACACCATACAATATCCCTCATGTAATGAGTTTCATTGTCTCTCTTTGACTTACACTCCTTGTGCAATTTTTTTATGCCAGCTTCTTTCTCTTTTCGAAGATCCCCGACACCTCGTTTGCTTAAATGATCCTCCCTCAGATTCCGCGCTATCAAATTCATCATCACTAAATGTGATGTACCTATGTTTATCTTTCTTTTCTTTTTGCGAAGTTCGGTCTTCTTTATCAGACTCGAAGTGCGTTTTTTTTCAACCGTTCGAATTTGATGAGCCATGTATGATTAGTCAGATTTATTTTATACTTCGTTTTTCTCCTCAACCTGTAGTACCTCAAATCTTAGCCTACCTGACTAAATCTACTGTTCTCTTTGAACATACTTATCATTCAACGCTGTTATTTTCTCCAATAATTGATTCATCCAAACTTCAATGTCAGAATGACCTTGTTGTACGAGAATTTGATCATCTTATTTACTTTCTTCCCTTTTCAAGTCACATCTCAAAGTTTTTAATAACTTTTCGAAACGTTGGATCAACTTCATTCTTAGGTTTCATATTGATCAAAAACGATATTATTGCCTAAAATAATTCAATAATTTATGGTTTTTTACGTAAAATCAAGGTACCAATCGACAATTTATCCCACTGGGGTCGCCAATTTGTTACGTATAGAATTCAGTTCTAGAAAAACAAAATAAAAGATGAAATAAACTTGAAGAGAGAGAAAGTAAGTTTGAGAATCAATTTATGACTAATGAAAAGTATCATGCATTTATTCATCGCCTCACACTTTATTTATAGGTGTGTCAAACTTCAAAAACTAAGTCAGTTATTTAAATGAGAAAATTGCATGACAACCTCTTATCTTTACAAATAATCCAAATGTCTTCTTATAACTATACGATTTATCATAAATAACCTTAATAGTATTACTTTATGCCCTAATATTTCATATCATTATCAGAGGCTTCTTCTGGATGTGCTCTATGTTATGGAGTCTCCCACCACTATGATTAGTTGGATCGCCCAATGTATTTTCACCCCATCTTATGCGGTCTGCATCAATGGGGGTATTACTGGCTCCGTCAAGGGAAGAAGGGCCTTCGGGCGGGAGTCACCATTTCCCCATATATTTTTGCTCTTGTTAGGGATGTCCTTTCGTGCATCATTCGCAAAAAACATCTAACCCCCTCCAATGAATTCCACTGGAAATGCCACAAACTCAAAATCATCAACATTTTATTTGTGGAAGACCTTATGATCTTCTGTCATGCTAACATCCCCTCCACCCTCAACGTCAAAGAAGGGTTGAACGAATTCGCCTATCTCTCTGGGAAACCCCTACAAAATCCATATATATGTCTCCAGAGTTTCTGATATTGTTCGCCATCGCATCTCCGAAGCTATAGGGTTCGAAGTTGGCTCTCTCCCGGTAAAATGTTTGTGAGTCTCTCTAATTACCTCAAGGATGACCTACAATGAATGCACACCACTCTCACAAAATTTACTAACCGTATCAACACTTTTTGCATCCCAGGTTTACTAGTACTCGAATTTTATTCTCTCGGTCAAAGTTTTTAATGAACTCTCATAACTATTCAGACGATTTCTCTGGTTGGGCCTAGATATGAAAATCACTAGCACTCAAAGAGCATGGGACACTCTCACCTTGACCTCAGATGAGGGCAGATTTGGGATTCTTAGCCTGAAAGTTTGGAATCAGGCGAGCGCCCTTAAAATCTTTTGGTCCATACTGAGTAAAAATCATGATTTATTATGGACTAGGTGGATTCTGTTTGAACAAAGAAAGGACAAATAACTATGGACCATTCTATTGGGTTATTTTTCTAGTTAGGGATGGTAAAAATTCTGAAACTTGGCAGCTGCGTCGCTCATTTTTATAAAGTTTCCATCGGTAATTAATGTTCGACCTCTATTTGATTCGACCCTTGGCTTTTCCCTACTTGTTTGGTTGATCGCTATGGCTCATCCATCATCAGACGTTCTCATATATAAGGTAAAAATCTAGTGTCTGATATCATACCCGATGAACAGTGACAGTGGCTCTCCCACACACGTGCGGGACATCAACTTCACCATGCCCACCTCTTGGAGATTCAGAATGTTATTGAAGGGCTCACACCCCCTACCACCGCTGCAGATTATTTTTTTTGGATCCGTAACCAATATTACTCTACGTTTACCATTAATAGCGCTTACAAGTTCCTCGGACTCACAGACGGCCTATGTCGCTCTTGTTTGGAATAAGTAGAACATCCATAGACATTCATCTAACACTTGGCTTGAAATCCTAAACAAGCTTACTACGATAGACGAACTCATCTCTTAGGGGCTCAACGACTCCTCAGACTATGTGATATGTGCGCACCACCCCTAGACTATGGATCACGTTCTCATAGAATGCAGTGAATCCAGGCCCATTTGAGATTCAATTAGGAAACTTGGCATGCCCACCCTTTCCATCGACTGGCCCGCCTGGCTAGCTGCCGCCAACGCTTGGCCCTCTTCTGCTGGAAGCTCTCACCACCTCTGGCGCTCGACCTTCTGCTCTGTCATCTACTACATCTGGAACGAAATAAATTCAAGGATCTTCAAAGTCTCCCACTCTCTTAATTCGTCAATTTCCTTTCATATTCTCTATGACCATCACTATCGCTTTCATGGTACCCAATTCTTGTGGTCGGGGTAGTTCTTGCGCCTTTTACGTTGTAACTTGTAGCCATCGCTTTTGTAACCTAGCTGTAATATGACCAACATTTTATAACCTTATTAAGTTTTATGTTCACTGAGCATCAATACGCAGTGTGTGTAAACGTTTTTTTTTCATATATATATATATATATATTACAGTTTTTAATACTAAAAAAAGTACGTAAATAAATTAATCTTCGACGCTATATTCAATAGTTAGTTGAATTCTTTTCGGACTTTTTGTGGGAGTGGTAACTTTTTCAAAGCTTAATAAAATATTTGGCATGTTATAAAAGAAAATATAAATAAATTAATATGTATATTCAAATAAAAAAACAAAAAATATCAATAAAATGATTTTTTATTTTCTACATCTATTAAAAAAATAAGGATTATTTGAGATTTGTCTTGGATTGGACGAACATCTCGATTCACTATTCGTTGAAAAAATATAAAAAAAATTGAAATTAATTTTCGATTAGCCCAGATCTCTTTTCAAATATATAGTTTTAAAAAGAGATTTGAAGACCAATTAAAATCTTCCTAACTTACCTTACCTCGATAACTTAACTGCATCTAAAAGTGGTAATTTCTTTTGGAGTTTATAGAGTTTTGATGTAAGTCGATCCGATAAATTTGGATGTCCAAACCAATCTAACGAATAAGGTGTTCGAGTTACATTTGTTGGTCCAAAAATTATGGATTTGAAAATTAATTAGCTGTGCAATTCGAATTTGTAGATTTTAAACCTTTCTCTCACATATACTTTATCTGAATCTGATCCATCATCAAATAATATCTAACGGTATCCACTAATTTAATATCATTTATTATTATTTATAAAGTTTTAAAAAAAACCTAGCCTCTCATGAAAGATGTTCTTGTTCATTTTTCAAGTCAGATTCAGATTTGAAAAATAATGAGTTCAGCAATACCAACATCAGTTATCATCCATAATTACATTTTATATCATCAAGTTCTAAAGAATAATAATAGAATTGAACATTTAAACCAAAAATATAATATTTGGATATGGTCGTCTATAATGTAAATGAATTCCTATTGTGGTAAAATGGAGAGCGTTATTTGATGGTTTCTATCTTTCTACTCGTAAGGAATTACTCATTTTGATATTTAAACGGAGTCACTCATCTTCACTGAGTTGTTCCTTCCTGGAAGAATCCCGTGCTTTCTAAAATTCATTATTAGTTGCTGCCAAAAAAGTTTATCTTCGAATATGAAGCTAATCTATGTTTTTAGAGAACAAAAGGAAACAACATATTGGGTATAAAAAATTTGTTCTCAATTTCAATCAAATTATGGATTTTGCCGATAAAAACCCCAAGACATCTCAAGACCATCACCTTTCTCGAAAGTTTGGAGATCGGGGAACAAATCTCAATTAGTAAAACCCTAAATTTGAAAGCTGAAAATTATCTTAATCCTTCGTAGAAAGCAAGTCTCCAGAATATTTGCAATTATCTTCGTAGGAGTGGTTGTTCTCTTTATGTCTTTGAAAAAATGTTTTGAAGAAAATTTAAAGATGATGACAGTTGTTACTATTATAATTCTAAGTTTCAAAGTTGTTTGAATAATCCTAATACAAATTATGGTACCTTGTAATTTTCTTCAATTGTCAAATAAAAGGTGACATTCGATTAAAAAAACATTTAAACCAAAAACATATTCTACAATAAAAAAAAAATATCGGTACGTGATAAATTATCTAAAAACTAATGTAACACCACAAATTCTCAACAAATTCCATTTAAACAAAGTTATCTATATCAAAATTATTGTCCAACCCATTAGGTTGTCTATACAGAATCCATTGTTCAGCCCATTAAGTTGTCTATACCATCTTAGAAAGATCAGAATTGTTAGTAATGATTTGTGACCAAAAGTCATGAGTTCGGGTCCATCTACATACGCTTTCTCGGCTGAGGCTGTCATCTTGTGTGGTTTACCTTCTGGCGTTGGTTTGCAGGCTATTGCGTCAGACTAAGGGTTTACCCTGTGCGCACTCATTGCACTCTAAATAGTGGCTGCATGTTCCCTCCGAAAAAGAAAAAAAAAACATCAAAATTCCCAATACTTTTTCATTAGTAAAATTTTATTAAAATCAAAATTCACCAATCTTTTAAAGTTATTTGAAATATTTCTACAATTAATATAATATTAGTGATATTTACAATATTTCAACATAAATCAATTACTAAATCAGGTTTATGAAGAAGAAATGATTCTATTTTGATTTTAACTTTTTAATTTGCGTGTTCGAATTTATTTTTAACCTTCAACACTCAATATCTTTCAAAATCGAATTCAAACATTTTTCTTTTAAAAATAAATCTATTTCTACTTTAAAAACAAACAAAACAAAATGCATTAATAATATTTTTGGAATATTTTTTTTATTTTTATTTTAGCAATCAAATTACTTTTAAGTATCTAACTAAACCGTGGTGTTTTGCTAACATAATTATGCAATCCAATTAATTCCGATTTCACAACCAAAAACATTACAAGAAAATCTAGAAAAATCTTTAATGAGTCTAGATTTGTTAAACAAATAAAACGATTTTTTTAGAGATATGGTTTCAAAGATATGACATAAAAAAACTCTAATACAATTTTTTTTGCACAAACAGAGTCCTATTTATGACTTTTGTTTCTTCTGAATTGCGCAACATGATTACTCCTAATTTCGCAACCAAATGCAATAAAACAATAAAAAAATATCTTTCATGTTATTAAGGGAAATAACAAAGAATTTGCCAACTAGAAAAACTATTATTTTCTGAAAAAAGAGAAGTTACCTCTGTTTAGAGTTTCTCCCTTATCTATATCTTTTTTTCCTCTCCAGGAACGGTTATAATGACCTTTATCTCCACTAGTTACGTTCATAACTCCATTTACATCATGAAACCTACAATGCGTCTGGTCTGCTTTAAATGCTTACTCGACCGAGCCTAGTTCAGTGGTTTCCTTGCTCGGATTTAAGAACGTGCTGGTCCGAGCGCAAACTGTGCGGTTTTACCATTTGCTCGGTCCTTGAGTCGTTCTTATTTTTGTCGCTTGGGCCATTAACGTGCTCGCCCGTTTTGACCATGGTTGAGTTTATAAGTTTGGACTCGCGTTTCATATCTTTTCTTTATTGAGCTCGACTGCTTTCTTGTTGGGTGCTCATATTATTGTCTATATATGGCTCATCTTTTTACTCTTTCAACTTATTCAACTAATCGGTTCTTCGTTTCTTCTATCCGGGGAATACCCGCTTATCAGGGGACCCCTTAGTTTATGGATTTTGCATTTATTAAAATAGAAAATCTATAAAATAAAATCATACTTAGTAGCAGATGACTCGTTGGCGTGTGAAAATCAAACTAAAGTCCAAAATAAACCTAATGATAGTTATATTTTCATCATTGTTTTTTTCATTTGAACGACACATGGGTGGACAAGATTTACATTGGCGAGTGACGGTTTTGACACACCCGTTTTTAGAAAATGGCGCATAGCGCTTGGGTTTTATAGAAGTGTGCTTGCAATTGTTGACGATTGTTTCACATAATCACATGTGGAGATTGGGTAAATTACTATTACTTTTACCAGTTTCTAATATTTGTTGTCGTAGTTTCGGATAAATTTGTGCGCATCTTCAATCTGTAACACAGGTACATGAATATCCTCCTTTGTTTTTTATATGTGTAGCATTTAGCATTTGAGAGAACCTAGGTGTTGGATAAGTGATGTTCTGCTTCTGGTGAAACCCAATCGAAATTCATAAACATTCGGTGTGAAACCAATACCTCACCTTCTCCTATAATTTTTCTTATTCGTGGTATTGAATCATTGAATTCCAAGTAGGAACATTGGCACCAAAAAGAGCTCTAAAGAAGAAGTGGGGAAAACTCTAGTATCCAAATTTGAAGACCCAATTACCCTAGAAAATTAATTTTCTCGAATATCTTACAAATATGGGTATTTGGATGATGTGGGGATCCTTAGCTTTGGAACGAGGTATGGGATACCTGAGGATGTTACTGTAAGGGTTCCCTCGGTTGGTGAGCATCCATATCAAGCCCAAAAAATTGAAACTTGCATGTTTACAACTTCTTTTGATTCGGGAATCCCCGTTCCTCTATCTATGCTAATCCGTGACTTTTTTAGCGTAATTGGTATCATTCCCACCCAATTGGCTGCTAACGTGTGGAGAATGATTTTTAGTATTTTGCTGAGTTCACACATGCTACGTATTAAAAATTTCCTGGCCATTCTGTTGTTAGCCATCGATGTAACTAAGCTCGTAAAATCCTCTTTCTTCTATCCCCAACTGACGGGGATGAAAAAGATTGTTGAAATCCCCTCGTCAGATAAAATTTGGAAAGCATTCATTTGTATTTGTGCCATGCAATTGGGAACATGAGAAACCGATAATGAATCTCCAATTAGAAAGAAGGTGGAGAGTTAAGTGTAAGCATTAGCATCATAATTTGTATATGTAATTTCCTAGACACTATATTAACCTTTGGTTAATTGTTTGTGCATGTGAATGAGCCAATCAAGAGTGGTGGAAAGAGGGTTTGACAAAAGAGTAAAAAAATCCGTTGATTGAAGTGGACAACCTAGCTAGTTCTACCTCGTTGCAAGAGCCTACATTGCTCTTTATTTCAAATAATTATCTTAGATCTAGGCCGTGGCCAGTGCCAGAATTAACAGTTACGAAGGATGGTAGACTGATTATTAAAGACGGTGCAGAAGCCTCTTTAGAACGTATTCGAGCTTTAATAGAGAAACGATACCAAAAAAATAATAGTGATGCGGTTTGACTTCCCGTGCCCCAGACCCATAAAATATCGAAAGCTGAGGGGTCGTCTTCAGTCCCTTGTCAGAATTAAGGACAAGTGGGTGGGGGGGGAGGGGTGAGCGGATGAAGTGAACTAGGATAAAAAAAATGTGTGACTGAAGTGCAGGCTAACGAGGATGCTACCCGAGAGCAATGACGATGACAATGATGATAATTCGACTGCCTAGTGAAACCTTGGTAGAATAAGCCAAATTTGGTGCTTCATGCGATACCTCTTGTAACAAGGAATTTAAATTTAAAGGATGAAGAGAGTGAAAGTGGAGATGCGGTGCAGGAAAAACCATTGGAGCCTCATGTTCCCCCTGCAACAAATCAAGAGCGAGAGAAGGGGCCCGAGGTGGTTGTCGAGCAGGTTGTCCTGGTGGAGGATAACGATGATAAGGGGAATGATCCCAAGAAGGTGATCCCGAAATATGTAGCAGAAAAGATGCAGAACTTTGTGCGATCAACGACTATTCATCCATTGTCCTCATTAGGGCGAGTGATGAATTCACTGCCCACTTCTGTCAACATCGCAATTCCCGATGTAGCTCCAGCTGGGAACAAAAGGGTCGAGACCAGTCAAAATAACGTTGCCATGGATGAACTGCTGCGTAAGAGGGTCTTCATGCCTTGTCCATCAATACTGATGTTTGAACAACCTAAACGCATTCTTAATTTGTCAGATTATGATGGGATGCCCATAAGAGACATCCTTCAACGTCAGGTCGAACTCGCCATTGAGGTAAGAATAAGTTGCATTGAATGACTAATTATATGGAATTTCTGGTTGGATTGAACATGTATATCTTGCAGTGACATCACATCTGTGTTGTATTGTCTTACTGACGGATGTCTGCTGTCGACTTGGAGGTGATGGAGAAGTTGAAACCATAGCCAATTCTATTTGGGTTTGCAAAATTGTCAGTTGTAGAGTGCTTGCGATTGAGGCACGCCTATGGATCTTCCAATGCCTCGAAAGACAAAGCTATTGAGACGAGCGAGAAGCTTCATCAAGCCAATATGGAGACCATGAAAGAGGCCTTGATTTGTAGCAATGAAAAATATAAGAAACTGTCTACTGGTAACACTACTCTGCTATCTCAAAATAACAATTTTAATTTAGAGGAACGAAGAGCTCATTACACAAAGCTCGAACTTGTTGAACAAAAATATCGCGCAGGCAAAAAAGATGGAAGAACAAGGCGAACGAATAGCTCAGATTACATTAGAGAAGGGTGACCTGAAAGAGAAAATGGAGAATGCACAAAAGGAATTTGACCTAGAACACAAACAATCGAAAGTGAAACGTAAAGCGGCGCTGGATGAGCAAAAGGCCCAAGTGATGAGTGTTGCTAGAGATATGATAACGAGTAAGAAGAAACAAGGTATCTCTGAACTCCTAGCCCTAAATTCTAGGATGAAGCTTAGAACATTAGGTCGTTTGAAAGATTTGCTCGCTTGCCCTAAAGTCAGTTTTGATCTGGTGGAAAAAGAAAAAAGTTTTGAAGCTCCCCTGACCGTATTGGTCCCTGTTGCTACCGACCCGACCAGTTCGAAGGGTGGTGAAGTCGACCCGACCATCGTGGTCCCCGTCGCGGCGAACCCAATCAATGCATAAGGTGTTGGGGCTCAATCTACTAATGTGATTCCCCCTTCGATTGATTCTACCAAACCTCCCCCTGCTGCGAATTCTTGAAATATGCAATGCTGATATGAAACTTTAAACTTATATCCCAACATCTTAATTCTTGTGCGTACCTTGTCACTTTTTGAACTTTATTGACATATAATTTTGATAATATCGTTCTTAAGTTATTTGTTTCTATGTTGGAAAAGATGGGCGCTCGGTTAGCCGATTATTACTCTATGGAATTTCATATGTCATTTAAAGATGTGTCTATTACTTACCACACTTACACCGGCAAATTGTTACAAGGTTGAGCTCATTAGGGCTCATTGCGTAGCTTACAAAAAAGTGTATCCTTCTAGCTGAGTCGCAGTGATGCCTTAAAGGCCCTATTGCATAGTATGCTATAGGATTTGGTTTACAACCAGTTCGGAAATATACTTAGTACAAGGTATGAGTCTCAGTATAGCCTTTACATAGCCCGTACGCATGGCTAATCAGACCGATCGTGTTTATAGACACTTAGTCTGGACTCAGTGTCGTCCTTTGCGTAGCCCATAGGCATGATCAACGACCCATTCGCTTTTTTGTAAAGATGAAGATTACGTAATAAACACATGGTGGTGAAAGCATAAAATATATTAAGAAATAAAATAATTGTTCAGATGCCTCGTTAAAAAACCCTCCGCCCCATCACGAGGAAAAAAAGAGCATATCATTAGTTTCTACAGAGATTGGCCATATAATTTTAGATGATTTACATTCCATGGATGCTTTAGGGAGTCGTTTGGTTTATTTTGGGCTGGGGGTAATTTTGTAAAGTGTTTTACAAAGTATTTTGAGTAGTAAGTGTTTGGTATAAAGTAGTAAGAGATTTGAGCAGTCTGGTTGTACTAAATGTTCATTACCCTTATTAATGAAAGTAGTTGTGGTATTTATACCATTATTTAAGGACTCATGGGATTACGGGTCAAGTTATGGAACCGGGTCATGTTTAAGGACCCATTAATCTTTTAAGTTGATTAGCACATAGCTTAGTAAAAAAGTGTTTAGGTATTTCCTTACTTTTGTCTTGTCCGGATAATTCAGTGGTACGTTTATCTCTGAATTTCCCTTGTCTCGATAACTGAGTAAGCTGTGGATGGATAATCCGAACTCATCAGTAGCCCCATTTTTTAGGCCTTGTCAAATATCTTTGGTAGGACTAAAAAATCTACTTAGCTAGTAGTGACTTTGTCTGATCTACCTATGTACTTTGTATTGGGAGGTTTATTCTCATTGGTAACTTAGTTCGAAGTCTGTCAGAACTGACTTCTCTTTCTAGAATTCTAAGAGTTTTCTTCTTGGATCGTGGGACACGTGTCACAATCTAGTTTGACCTACCAGCCGTTTTTCTTCCTAGATCGGCGCTCCCACTAAGTCTAGAAAGTTACTTAGGCATTTAACCCTCCACACGTCTGCACTGCCTTTAATCATTGCCAAACCTCTTCAACTCCTCCTAGGTAACAGTTATATTTTTCTATTGTTATATAAATCCTTTTTCACTATTCCATTATCTTCATCACTCAAAAATTTTCTAGAGAGAGATTCTCACATTTATCTTTAAACTTTTTCTTGGAGAGTTTTATGTTCACAGCCAAAAACGCACTTGTTAAAGGCGGCTGGTTAAACTTATCAGAGCTAGAAAAGGCGAGAAAAGTAGAAAGGGAGAATCGCATTGCTGCAGGTCTCTCAGTTTCCCCAATTGAGAAGTCTGGTGAACCAACCCAAGAAGCTGACCAAGGATCATCCTCTTCCAGAAATCCCAAGCCTAGACAGTTATTCAGACCAAGCCTTTCTCCTCTCCCCTCAGGCTCTTCTGTTCAGGAGTCTCAACCCTCTGTTGCTAAGAAAAAGCGGCTTCGAGTGTCAGAAAACCTTCCCTTCTTTAGCTATGGGTTGAGATGTTGAGAAATCCCTGGAGAAGTTAACCCCAGGCCAGACTACTCGTCTAACCAAAACTCAAACTTCTACTTTACAGCCAAAACCCTCCGGATCGGAGGCATCCAAAGCAGCCTCAAAATATAAGCCCTCCGGATCGGCGACATCTAAAGTAGACCCAAGGTCCAAGGCCTTCAGATCCCAATCTCAACTGGACACCAGGCCTTTAGAAACAACAAACGATCATTCATCCGAACAGCCTTTAGTACCAGAAGTTGATCCTCCACTATCCAAGGCAACTGATAAACCTTCCACGATGATGTAAGAAGTAATGGAAGACAGTATGAAAGAGGCTCCCTTCGAAACTGAAGCATCAGGTCAAACCGGGGATGCTGCCTCTGATAGGAAGGGAAAAGGCAAAGTCAATGTCTGTTTGACTCATCCATATCTTCTGGCGTGCCTAGACGGAAAGGTAGGCCCTTGCTTTAAATATGTCACTGTTAAATATCTGCTACCTCTTCAAAATATTAACTATGTCTACACCCACACTCCTGAGTTGGGCCGGATCTGGAAAAAATGGGGGATCCGAGAGTCAGTGAAGGTAAGGATACCTGTCACTCCGGAGACTTCGATAGACTGTAAACTCAATGAGGTGGTCATCTTCATTGAGGTGCTAAACTGGGGATTTCGGTTCTCATTGGACCCCGAAATTGTCAAGTATTTCCACCTGGTGAAGCTCTTCTTAAACATGCTAAGCCCAAACGCCTGATATTCTCTCCTTGCTTGTATAATGGCATCAAGGTTGTCTAAAATCCCTCTCCCAATGGAGAAATTTACCGCTGTGGCAAGTCTATGTAAGAATCACCACATACCCTTTTACCATCATAATATGTGGAACGGTTTTAAGGTGGTAGACGACTTACTGGACTATGAGAAGAACTGGAGGACACAATTCCTATTTATCAGTAGGTCATGGGAAAATGGTAGAAAGATCATGGCCAACACCAATCCTAGTATGTTAACCAGCAGATGGAAGAGTACTGGTAAGTAATTGAGGTATTTTTCATGTTCTTCTTTTTAGCTCATAAGTATTCCTCTCCTGACGTATTTATCGCGTCTTTCTCAGTGCTGCCAAAGGAGTTCACCGGATACCTAGAGGAGGGGAAAACAATTTGTGCCAAACTTAATACATGGGTTGCGGAGCGTTGGGGAAATACTTTCCACAATTGCTTCACCTCAGGCAATCTTATGAGGTCTATCCTTGGCTCACTACAGGTTGGAGGGACCTCACATGGGAAGAGCTAACTACGCTGCCTCCTCCTGGTGTGATTCTCAAGCAAACGGAAGCCAAAGATGGTAAATTGGCCTTACCTTCCAGAGCCAAAGCTCACAACATAATGAAAGGGAAGCAGAAGAAAGTTGTAGTAGAGCCGGTCTAAGCTGCAGTAGAGCCGGTCTAAGCTGCCACAAAGGGGACTCGTTCGGGGAACCACGAGGGAATTGACGTTGCCTTGCGCAAAGTAGTAGATGCTAAGACTGTTAAGGAGGAAGGGGAATTATAAAACCCACCAAAGCCTCCCAGAAAGGACCTGAAAAGAAGAGCAAGAAGTGACAAAAAGCCTGCTAAAAAGAAGAAGAAGGTCACCTTATGAGAAGAAATAATTCTTCGTCCTTTGGAGCTTCTACCCCCACTAGCCCCTGTTGATCCCACTCTACAAGAGAAGATTCCAACATTTTTGCAGTTCGGAGAGGGTACTGGGGGAGGGAAGGAGTGGACATTAGTACCCTTCAAGACATTGATTTATACTTCAATGATTCCGAGAATGATGATTTTGCAGGTCCCTTCCGCCCTTTGAGCTCTGCTAACATAGTGACCTATAATGGTAAGTCTTTCTCCATCTTCGGAGAACAAGATGTTGTGGCCCATTCTCTTCTTGGTCACATCCAGCCAGTGCTTGACCTGGAGAGACAAGTGAGAAGTCAGACCACACTCATCATACCCTCACTAGTGACAAAGACTCTCTGTCGACCATTCTTCTCAATGCAAATCAGAGCATAGAAGAATTGCAGAAAGGGATAGAAGCACTAAGGAAGGACAAAAAAGATCTATCAACTAAGCTGGACACTTCAGAGACTGCCAGTACTGAGCTCCAAACTAAGTGCTCCGGTTTGGAAAAAGATCTCTCAACATTAAGTGAGGACCTGAAGACCAAAGATGGTGAGAAGACTTCCTTAAAAGGTACTGTATCTAAGGTGACTAAGGAGAAAGAAGACTTGGTGAAGCAGCAGGAAGAAACTATTCAGGCAAGTATTGATAAATATACCAACGAGGTGATAGACTCCTTAGAGATAAGATATGCTGAGCTTCAGTCTGACATGGTGTTGCTCTTCCATGAAATGTTTCCGAAGAGGACCCTGTGTCCCTTATGGAAATTTGTAGACTATGATGAGATCTTATTTCACACTATGGCTGCTGGGGACAAGTACAATTATAGAAGTGGAATAGATTCCACCATTGATGAAGAGGAAGGAACTGCCGAGCGTTCAAGTGCCGAACTCAAAAGTCCCAAGAAATGAGGTGCCGAAGGAAAATTTGAAGGGAAAAAGCCCTAAGGTTTTAATCATCTTTTCAAGGAATTTTTTGTGAACGATTAAAGTCCTTGGATGGCCAAGGCATTTTTGTAATGTTATCTGGTTTGAGTCCTGATATGGTTTTTAAAATACTTAAAGTCTTTTATTGGCTAAGGCATATATTGTTCTTCTTGTTGTCCGAAGAGGTCTACTTACCAAATTTGTCCTTGTTTAACACTTTTTTCCCTTTAATTTTAATGACTAATGTTTAAATAGCCCCAACTATTTTTTAAATATCCCCAATTATTTCAGAAGTATTATAGTGAGAGTGTTTAATATCTCTGATGACATGTGTTTAATGGTCATCACTCAACCAGGTTTATCCGATCTACCAAAGATCCAAAGTGTTGAACCAACAATTTAAACTTGATTTGAATTGTAGCAAAACCAAACCAGAGATGTTAAGAAGGAATCACATTTTATTGAATGAAAAAACCGGACACCTCATTAAAACCTCCCCGCGCCACCAAGGTAGGAAAGAGTATGCCCCATAATATTGACATTGATATCTAACAAGTAAATATTTACACAACTTTTATTCTAGATATAACCTGAGATGTTCAATATTCCATGGGTGATTCAAAACCCTCCCTTCTTTGTCCTGAAGCCTATATGTCCCAGGCTTAAGATTTTCGGAGACCTCATAGGGGCCTTCCCAGTTTGGATCCAGCTTACCGAACTGCTTCTCCTTGGTGTGTAGGAAAACTTTTCTCAAAACTTTATCTCCCACTTGAAAATCTTCTCTTGACCATGGTACAAACCTTCTCCTCATCAAACCTTGGTAGTGGGATGTTCTTAAGTGAGATTTAACCCTTCTTCCTTCTATTAAGTCCAACTGATTCCTAATTGCTATCTCATTAGCCTGTTTGGAATATTTATGGGCCACTTCCCTGCTGCTCCTTCCAAGTTCTTTTTCAATCCGGACAAAATGGTCATGTTAGCAACTTCAACCTGTATGTTCGCTTGTGGGTGGAAGGGAGAAGAGAAGCAGTGTTGAATGCCTCTAGTGGCACAAAAACTTTCCATATACTTGTTATCAAGCTGTGGTCCGTTATCTGTGGTAATCTTCTGAGGAATCCCAAATCTGCAACATATATTGGATAAGATGAATTTAATGACAGCTTTTGAAGTGGTTCCTGCCAAAGGAGTTGCCTCTATCCATTTTGAGAAGTAATCAATAGCAACTATAATAGTCCTACACCCTTTGGACGCCATTGGCAGAGGCCCAACTAATTCTAATCCCCAACGAGCAAAAGGTACTGGCTCAGATTTAGACTCCATAGGCACTGCTGGCACATGAATTTTGTTGCCATACCTTTGAGCTGGATCACACTTCCTTACCATTTCTTTAGCATCTGCCATTATGGATGGCCAATAGTATCTAACCAATAATACCTTCCGGGTTAGTACCCTGTAGCCACAGTGTGTTAATCATTCTCCATCCTGTAGTTCAGATAAAACGATTTGAGATTCTTCAACCCCCAAACAACGCAGGAGAGGTCTACTGAAGGATTTTTTTTATAGAGAACCTCCCTTGTGATAAAAAATACCACGAGCCTTGTGTTTAATTTTTCTTGCTATAGATTTATCCGGAGGCAAACCCCCATCAGAAATGTATTGAAGAAGGGGAAATTTCCAATCTCTAGGTTGGATTACTTATATACTCAAGCTTTCCTCCTCTTCCTTGTTCTGGCTTGACTGTATGGATGGGCATTCTTGTATATATATCCAAGGGTAGGACTCAGAATATGCTATGGTTGCCAAGGAATCTGCCAGCGTATTTTCTGATCTAGGAATATGCTCATAACAAACACTTTTGAAGTTGGCTGCCAGCTCTTTAAGGATGAGTAAGTATTTGATCAGTTGTTCCTTCTTGGCCTCAGATTGACCTTGAACATGGTGGATAAGAAGCTGGGAGTCACTCATCAACTTAACTCTTTTAGCCCCACATAAGAAAGCTAATTTAAGACAAGCTATAGCTGCTTCATATTCAGACTCATTGTTAGAGGCCCTGAACCCAAAACATATAGCCTGGTACATTTTATCACCATACAGAGAGGTTAGACAGATTCCAGCTCCACAACCAATTGTGCTTGATCCACCATCAATCTAGACTACCCATTCTTTTTTGGTTTTCCCTTCTGCAACTTGTTTAGAAATCCTATCCGGATGGAATTCTACTAGGAAATCAGCAACAGATTGAGCCTTGATAGAAGTTCATGGGGCGAAATCAATGTCATAATCACCCAACTCTACTGACCACTTGGTCATCCTGCTTGATATGTCTTCTTTCTGAAGAACATTTTTCAATGCAAAAGACGTTCAAACAATAATGGAATGAGAATGAAAATACGACCTCATTTTTCTTGCAGTAATCACTAAGGCTAGTGCCAGATTTTCAAGCTTCAGGTACCTTTTCTCAGCATCTATCAGGCTTTTGCTTATGTAGTACACCAGACGAGGGTAAGTGTCCACCTCTCTTACCAACACTGCACTTATAGCATATTTTGACACAACCAAGTATACATACAGTGTTTCTCCTTGTATGGGCTTGAAAATAGTATTTGGTGAGGACAAGTGTTTCTTTATTTCATCAAAAACTTGGCTGCATTGTGGAGACCAATTAAAGTCTTTAGCACTCTTCAAGGTTTGGAAAAACGGTGCACACTTATCTCAAGATCTTGAAATAAAACGATTCAAGGGAGCCAACCTTCTAGTAAGCCTCTGGACTTCTTTAATATTCCGGGGATGATCCATTTCTAATAAGGCACTCAACTGATCCGGATCGGGTTGTATTCCTTTCTCACTTATTACATACCCTAAAACATTTCTGGACCGAACCTCAAAGACACATTTTTCTGGATTAAGTTTTAAATTCACCCTTGTCAAATTGGAAAAGGTTTCTTGACGGTCATCTATATGTAAATCTTCCTCCAAACTCTTAACCATCTTGTCATCGATGTATACCTCCGTATTCTTGCCAATCTGACTAACAAATGTCTTGTTCACCAACCTCTGATAAGTAGCCCCAACATTCTTTAACCCAAAAGGCATCACCCTATAGCAATGAAGACCCCTGTCTGTAACAAAGGTAGTGTGATCCTTGTCCTTTGGATCCACCTGAATCTGGTTGTACCTAGAGAAGGCATCCATGAAGGACAAGAACTTGTTTCCAGACGTTAAGTCCACCAACTGATCTATCCAGGGGACTGGATAAAGATATTTTAGGAAAGCTTTGTTGAGGTCAGTAAATTTGATACACATACGACATTTCCCATTCTTTTTCTTGACTAACACGGGATTGGCAGTCCATAAAGGATACTGTGATTACTTTATGTGTCCCATCTTGGTAAATCGATCGACTTCTTGGACTATTACACCATCTTTCTCCTTAGAGAAAGCTCTCCTTTTCTGCACAACATGTGCAACATCACTCCGGTCGGACAACTTATGTGAGATAACATTTGCGGGTACTCCGGTCACATCAGCATTGCCCCAAGCAAAGACATGATAATTGTTTGCTAAAAAATATAACAATTTGTTCTTTAATTCTGACGCCACGTTGGAGCCAATCTTAACACTTCTACCTTCTGCCAGAGAGTGGGTTTCAACTTCTTCAACCGGTATTAAAATACCAGGGGCCTCTCTGGGGTCATGAATTTCACCCTCTCCCTCAGAAGGCCCCAATAACTGCTAATCTTCATTAACCCGGAATGCTCCCAAAGGTTTAGGAGCAAGTGCAGTTGCATAGCACTCCCTTGCTATCTTTTGACTCCTCCGGACAACTCCTACTTACCCTTGAACCGCATACTTCAAACATTGGTGGACTGTTGAGGCCAAAACATGCATCCTGGAGAGCCAGGACCTCCCAAAGATTTCATTGTTGCATGTTGGGCAGTCTACCACAACGAATAACACTCTGACCATCTTTTTAAAAGGCCCCTTGCCCAACAGCACCTCTTCCTCAAACTCCCCGATTACATCCGTAGAGCTCCATGTGAAGCCCACAATGGTTATGTTTGACCGTTGAATAATAGTCAGATTTTTCATGTGCTTATAAGAACATAAAAAGAGGATGTTTGCCGAACTGACCGTGTCTATCTGAATTCGTCTGATATGATTGCCCCCAATAGATGCTCCTATCACCACAACATCCTCATGAGGCCCAACGACATTTCTTAAATCATCCTCATCAAAGACTATAAATGGAAAATGGGTTTAGGACTAATAAGAAGACATGCCTCCTTCCAACTGAGTAGCTAAAGAGTGAACATGCCTCTTCCTTGACGAATGAGTGGGTGCTGTCATGGTATCCCCTCCGAATATAGTGAGTGACTCAAAGAAACTAATGAATCCAGACACATGCCTTGTTTGTTCTGTTATGACCCCTATTTTATTCCTTGTTTACTCCGAATCAACATCAAATTTTTCAAGGATCACCATTGCCCCCTCCGAAGCAGATGTTCCAGCATTGTTCGTAGGCCCAGTTCGAGGAGCATTATCAGGCCTGTTTCCACCTTTTCTTCTGACATAAGCCCCTAACTTACCTCTTTCAATGATATTCTATACCTCATACTTTAGATAAATACAGTCTTGGGTGTTATGGGAGACTACAGTGCTGCAGGTTTCCGGAAATGGACCTCATCTTTGGTCTTGTCATAAATGGTGGCCACATTCTCTTTTGATTCTGCAAAACACTCCGGTTGAACCCAAGGACCTCTTTTACTCCTCGACTGCTGACTTTAAGATTGATTTGGTTGGATTGAGCCTGCTTAGCCCTGTTGGACCCTTGTCCGGTCTCTTTAGCCTTATAACCGGAGTAGTTTTGGTTTTGAGCTGCTGGGGTGGACCTCACCTGACGGTCCACCGTGGTTTTCTTGGTTTCATCCACCTTAATCTGCTTTTCCACCTGATTTAACAAGCCACCCCAAGTCATGGCCTTCTTCCTTGTCACTGAATCAGCCAGATTTCTAGGGTTCAACCCTTGAACCTTTTGGAACTGTCCGGATCCTTACTTCCATCATATTTTTCCATTTTGGACTTGTCAAACCTTTTGGGTAGGTTTCCGGATAGTATCTTGGCAGACAATGGCGATTGTCTCCAATTCCTATTACGATTGAAGACTGTGTCTTCATTAGGTGTTGCAAAGATACCTGGTTCGGTCTGAAAAGCAAAAATATCGATCAGCAACTCATCCACATGCCTATGATTGTGGCTGTGAGATGACCCTTTTCCCAGATGCCTTTTAAGTCTCCCATGTCTATCTCTCTTTCTTGAATATTTTTTAACTAGTTTTGTTTCTTCTTAGACCTCCCTTTATCACTGTTTGATGACAAAGACTCCTCAAGCTCAGCCTCGTCCGAATAGCTGCTAGAGGACTCAGAATCTGAACTTTCAATCGGCTTGATCTGGTAAGTCTTCTTAGAACTGACATAGATCTTTTTGGTACTCAAATGAGTCTTTTCTGATGGATCATCCTCCCTAGGATTTTCAGTATGATGGATGAATGACGCCCTTGACTTCTCCTTTATACCTATTTTTGCTTGTTTTATTGCCCTCAACACCTCTATTTATGCTCTCAGCTTGTCTCGTTCCTCGACGGTGTATTAATTATTTTCCCCAACTACCTCCACCACAGGTGGTGGAATTGCTTGCTCGTTTGGATCCATCCGAACGGGTCCTTTATACTGGTTTTGAATGCAAGATTCAGGCACCTTCTCCTCCCACTGTGGTCGCCAATTTGGTTTGGTTTATTTTGGGCTGGGGGTAATTTCGTAATGTGTTTTGTAAAGTATATTGAGTATTAAGTGCTTCGTATAAAGTATTAAGAGATTTGAGCAGCATGGTTGAATTAAATGTTCATTACCCGCATTAATGAAAGTAGTTGGGGTATTTATACCCTTAATTTAGGACCCATGGGCTTACGGGTCAAGTTATGGACCCGGGTCAAGTTTAAGGACCCATTAATATTTTAAGATGATTAACACATAGCCTAGTCAAAAGGTGTTTAGGTGTTTCTTTACTTTTTTCCGGTCCGGATAGTTCAGTGGTACGTTTATGTCCGAATTTCCCTTGTTTGGATAACTGAGTAAGTTGTGACTGGATAATCCGAACTCATCAGGGAGCAACTCTTATTATCTGCTCGCTGATAAGCACCACTATATCCAGTGGAAATGACTTTGTAGGTCTCTTTCCAGTTATGACGTAATTTACCGGATGCTCGGTCTCCTGACCCTTGGAACGTCTTCTTCATTAGCAAGTCTCAAACCTTCAAACTGCGTGGCTTTAACCAGGTATTAAACCGCCCCCGTATCAAACTTCGGTAGTGTTATGCTCTAACACGTGCTTGACCGCGTCGCTCTTTTAAAAGGTCGATACTTTCTACTCTAGTCACCAAGTTTGTTTCCTTTTTGTAGTTCTCGACGCGGTGGCTCGACATGATGATACCTGCTGGTACTAATACTTTACTACCGTAGACAAGGGCGGATAGTGTGCCTCTCGTTGTATTCCGATGGCTAGTCATGTATGCCCATAATACCTCAACCAATGTTTCTGGCCATTTTCCTTTAGCTCCCTCGAGTTCCTTCTTGATACCTTCTAAAATGGTTATATTGGTCACTTCCACTTGTCCATTGGCCTGGGGTAGTATGATGTAGAGAAATGTTGCTCAATCTTATATTTTTTGCATAAAGTGGTGACCACCGAGTTTTGAAACTGTGGGTTGTTGTCTGTCATCAAAATATGTGGTATGCCATACCAAGCCAAAATTTGATTATACATGAAATCACATATCTCATGTGTGCGGGTCCGAAATAAGGCTTTAGCCTCAACACATTCGGAGAAGTAGTCTACTGCAACAATCAAGAATTGCCTCTTTCTAGTTGCCATTGGTAGCGGCCCAACGAGGTCGATGCCCCATTAATAAAAAAGGCATTGAACGGGGACCGCTTGCATAGGTTTACTAGATATATGTTTGGTATTAGAAAATCGTTGGCATTGATGACACTGCTACACCAAAGTCTCTGCGTTAGCTGCCAATTCTGGCCAATAGTATCCAGCCAATAGAAACCTTTGAATCAAATTCCGTGATCTAGAGTGAGCATCGGCCTCTCCATCATGTAAGTCATGTAGAACTGAGCTTGTCTTAGCTCGTTCGAGGTAGCGAAGTAGTGGGTAGGTGGCACTATTTCTATACAAAATATTGTATAGCATGCAGTATTGTGGTGCCTTGTGTTGTAGGGCTGTAGCATCACTCTTATTAACTGGCAGCACAGATGAGGTCAAGTATTGTAAATAAGGTTGCCGCCAATCATCGGTGCTATGAATTGCATGTATGATTTCCTATTTCATGATGAATTCTGTTGCTGGTAGTTGTTGAAGGAGGACTAAAGGGTTTTCTCCCGAGGCTGTGTTTTTTGCTAACAGGTCCATTGTTGAGTTCTCTAGGCGGACGACCAGTTGATATGACATCGTGATAAATCTGGACTCGTATTCCTTGAGTATAACGAGGTAGCTCCGGATTCCGTCATTTTTTGCATCATAACTGTCGACTACCACATTAATAACTAGCTGCAAATCCGATTGAATCCTAAGAACGCGTGTCGCGTATATCAAAACCAACTTCATACCACACAGGACTGCCTCATACTCTGCAACATTGCTTATGATGGAATAATAAAATCTGATTTCTTTCTTGATTTCATCTCTAGTGGGCAAGCAAAGCACCACCACGGCTCCACCGCCCGATGTACTTGATTCTCCGTGTGCTTCGACCACCTATTCGATATGTTTAGCTTCTACGGGTCGTTCTTCTGTGGTGGGTATATGTCTGGACGAATAGAACTCGGCTAAAAAATTAGCTACAACCAGGATTTTAATGGCGGTGTGGGGTTCGAACCGTATGCCACATTCTCCAAGATCGACACTCCACTTAGTTAAGTGCCCTGTGTGTGTAACACTTTCTAAGTTTTGCTCTTCTGTGTGTGTCTTAACAATTATATCATCAATATATGTCTCTAAACTCTTTCCTAAGTCATCTTGGAATATGTGATTTATTAAGCATTGGTATGTGTGGACTCAACATTTTTCAAACCGAAAGGTATGACCGTGTAGAAGTACAAACGTCGCTTGGTTTGAAAATAAGTGTGCTCTTGATTAGATGGATTGATCCAAATTTGGTTTTACCCCAAATATGCGTCTATAAACGACAAATATCAGCAGCTAGATGCTGAAACTACTAATTGATCGATGCGAGGCAACATAAAAACATCCTTAGGGCAGGCTTCATTGAGATCAGTAAAATATTCTCATGCGCTGGCTTCTTCGGATTATTCTGCCAGAGTTTCCAACGGGGTACTTACCATACTGCCTAAATGTACAAGGAGTCGCCTCCATTCTGTGCAGCCATGATCGTCTGATAATTGCATGATATGGGCTTGACGTGTCTGAAGTTATTAACAATATTTTTTAGCTCATTCTTAGTTATTCTATGCCTGACATTAACCATCAACTCTACTTCCTCCACAAATTGAAATTTTTTACCCTCATACCCGACCAAGGTTCATTGAGTGGGCTTGTAAGGTGGTACGTTGAGCATTCGGTCAAAGTTGTCTTTGAAAATAATACTGGTCGAGCTACCTCCATCTACCAATACACGAGTTATCATAACGCCTCCAATATCAATATGTATAGTCAATGCATTTTCATAGGGTGTACTGATGCCTCGGAGATCGTCTTCGTTAAAGGTAAGGTCAGCCACAAGGTCCATATAACTTCTGTAGGAGGTGACGTCAATTTCGTACACATCAAAGTCGGTCCTTGACCGCTTGTTAGAGGTGGTTCATCGGGATGTCGTAGGATTTCCTCCGGCGATGGTTAAAAGGAATGGGGTGATGCTTGGTTTGGAGATAATGTTGCTGGCGACCTTTAACCCTTCGTCCTTAGCGGTATTGGGGTCACGGCGAGCCAATCCATCAATAATCGTTGAGTATCCCCCTGCAATCGTAAGGATCCATTGTTGTTTACTTGTATCTACCTCTTCGTTATTCCTTGACTTATCCTCGATAGCCGGACGAGTATCTTCTCGACGATCAGGATATGAGCGCTGATCTTGCTGCTTGATGAATTGTACCAGCTCGACACTATTAATAAGTCTATGGGTTTCCTCCCTTAGCTGCCAAAACTAGTCAGTAGGATGCTCGTGGTCGTTGTGGTAAGCACAAAGATACCGGTTAGATCACTTGAAATAAGGCGCACTCATCACACGTGGCGTTTGATACTTAGTTCGACCCTTCGTTGATTAGACACAACAGAAATAGCCTAATCAGCAGAGTAAATTTCCTGGAAGGATTTTTTGCTCTAGTATTCCTTCTTGATATTTGACCCATGTCTGTCTGGTGAGTCCACTTTTCGGGCATCGTCCACCCTGATGAAAGTGTTCGCTCGGGCGAGAAGGTCCCCCATTTTCTCCGTTGGAAACTTGATGAGGTCAGCGCAAAGGTCCCCCCTTCGGTTGAGCCCCCGTTTGAGTGAGGCCACCGAGATATTTTTCGCTAAATCTGGGAGTGCATTCATAGCATGAACAAAATGTCTAAAATAACTTTTAAGGGACTCACCTTATTTTTGGTAGAGATCCATGATTGAGTCCCGCTCGCCCTTAAGTTCTTTATTACCAACAAATATTTCTCTGAATGTTTTCCAAAGACCAGGAAACTCATGGATGGATCCTTTTGGCAAGCTGCTGAACCAGTCCATTGCATTGCCATTGATAGTCATAGACAAGGCTCGGCATAACATTGCATCATTCGGGTTGAACGTCGTCATGATGTTACAAAATTGTTCCAGGTGCCTCTCTGGATCGCCCGTTCCATCATAAGCCTCCATTCAGAAGGGATCACATTTTCTTGGCAACTGGGCCTCAAGAATATTTTTTGAGGAGAGTGACTTTTTAAAGATATAGGTTGACATCCTGGGACGCATCTGATTTTAATGGACGTTCTCATCCTCTCGCACTCTTTTGGAGGTAGTGGGGTCGGCCTCCTCCCTAGGCTCCACCTCTTTAGATCGGGGTTTACCTCTGTTATTTCCCTCTTCTTCCTTATTGTCATCGCGCTTGGAAGATCGTTATGCTCGGTTAGCTCGCCTAGCCTCTGGGCCTGATTGGTGATTCACTCGACTCGTTCCCCTAACTTTAGGGTTGAGAGCGTGGATAACGTCGTTCATTCCTACTATAGTGGCGTGCATGCTTTCTCTCTGGAATCTCGCTCGCATGCCACTCTCAGTTATTGTTGCCAAAAACGTTGGATTTTCTGCTCGAACTGTTGGAAGGTTGGGTTAGTTGCGACGTTGGCTTCTGGTGCATTGTGAAACACTGGAGCATCCACTGGCCTTTGAGGAGCGACATCGGTTCCATTAACGACTGTCGGTGGTAATGCTTGAGCTGCTGGCTCCACCGGCCAACGGATGCCGCTATCATGATCTCCTGGGAAACAACAGGGGTGGGGTGCACGTTGCCTTGCCCGAGTGAAGGGTTCCCCACCAATCTCTGATTCCCCACCAATCTCTGATTCCCCACCGCATCACTCGATTCTGGATTTTCTATCTCGATTCTCGAGCTAGTAACTACCATGGTTAAAGTGACTGATAACTCCTTCCCACAGACGACGTCAAATTTGTTAAGGAAAATAACAAATAATTTGTCAAGGAAAATAACAAATAATTTGTCAAGCATAAAAACTATTATTGTTAGAAAAGAGAAGTTACCTCTGTTTAAGGTTTCTCCTTTATCTATATCTTTCTTTCCAGTTCACGGGCGGTTACAATGACCTTTATCTCCACTAATTACATTCATAACTCCATTTACGTAATGGAGCCTACATTTATGACTAAGTTGCTTAATGGTTTGAATAATCCCGTTATAAATAGCATCAAATCATGGTTTGAACCGTTTCTCTTTTGAAATGCGCTCGGTCTGCTTCGAACGATTACTCGACCGAGCCCAGTTCAATGGTCTCCTCGCTCGGTCTCCTTGCTCGGATTTAAAAACGTACTGGTCTGATCGCAACCTGTGTGGTTTTTTCGTTCGCTTGGTCCTTGAATTGTTCTTACTTTTGTCGTGCTCATCCATTTTGACTATGGTTGACTTTATGAGTTTAGCCTCGTGTTTCATCT
This sequence comes from Limnanthes douglasii subsp. nivea, assembly GCA_036936605.1. Lineage (NCBI taxonomy): Eukaryota > Viridiplantae > Streptophyta > Magnoliopsida > Brassicales > Limnanthaceae > Limnanthes > Limnanthes douglasii. The sequence continues at coordinate 140,835,935 of JAUPFV010000002.1, read as the reverse complement.
ATTCTCTATATCGAGCTCGGCTGCTTCTTTGCTGGGCGCTCAAATTATTATCTTTCTCTTGTTCGTCCTTTCACTCTCTCAACATATTCATATGCTCGGTGCTTCCTTTCTTGTATCCGAGGAATACCCCCTTATCACATGTATCTAGTTTTGTTCGCCTTAAAAAACAAAACCAATGGTATTTATGGATTATTTGTTTGGAGTTATGGTTTAAAAGATATGATATTCAAAAAACAACTCTAGCACAATTATTTCTCACAACCAAAATCCTATTTATACAACTCTTTTCTTCTTACTTTCGTAATCCGATTACACCTAATTTTGCAACCAAATACAATAAGAAAAAAAAACTTTAATGCATCCATTTTTGTTCGTCTTAAATAAACATAACCAATGGTATTTTTCAGTTTTGTTTAGCTACGTTTTGAAAGATATTCCATTTAAAAAAAATTCTAACAAAATTTCTTTTTACAATCAAAATCTTATTTACGCAACTCTGTTCTTCTCAATTTTGTAACCCGATTACTTATAATGACGCACCCTTAACACAATCCAAATTAATATAGTTAAACAAGTTTTTTTAACAAAATAAATCCACATATGTTAGCAACTAATAAATACACACATTTTAGTTGTTTTACACCCAATTAACACTTATTTTCATTGAACAACTCGTATTTGTTTAATAGATAATTAGACTTATTTCACAACTAAATTACACATAATTATGCAACCTAATTTTTTATAAAGAAAAATATAAAAACATCTTTCAAGGATTTACATTTGTTTGTCTTAAAAAACAAAAAAAAGGTATTTTTAAATATTTTTAGAGCTATGGTTTGAAAGATATAACATTTACAAAAACAAAAACACAAAATAGGAAAGAAAAAAGGGTAAACAGTATATTAGTACTAATAGAAAGTCGAGGTGACCATCAGTAATTAAGTTCCAAAAACCAGGTGGTTATCATTACTTTCTAAAACTATGCATTATTATAGGTAAATAGTTTTGATTATGGGTGATTATATCTAGATTACCCATAAAATAAATTAGAAAAGAAGAACTACAAGCGTGCGAAAATAAAATGATATATTTTCATATAACTTATTTCCAATTCAAATAAAGAATCACTTAATACAACCTAAACCAAGCATGTTCGAGAAAAACGCCAGGTTGTCAAGTAAAATGAAACGATAAATAAAAATAAGAAGGCTTAAAATCATGGTTAGTCGCCGAAGATGGTCACTTGTCTCAAAATAATCATTACTATTAGCTTTGTATGACAATGATCACTTTTATTGCATCCATTGTCACTTTTATTGGTATTTTTATGGCATATGTGGTCCCCGCGAGTGACCACGGATGAAAAAAAATACCAATAAAATGGTTGTTTTAATACAAATGATACAATAGTTGCTTTTTTATAAACGTGACCAATTCTGGTGAATAATCATTATACTTGTTTTAAGACAACTCAGAAGCAACTTGCATCAAGTGAGAATATCCATAACCATCTCCATATTTAAACCCATCTACCACAAAAGAAGAATATCATGCATAGTAGTTAGGGTTTCTGGCCCAAAAGAACTAATTTTTTTAATCATAATATATGTTTATTGATATGAATGATTGAATACTTTAGTATGAGATTAATTTGTTTCTTTTTGAAACAATCCTTACTCACAACAATATTAAGAGTTTTTCATTTTTAGAGTTGGAAAATTGTGATGATAACCATGTTCATTAGTCGGTGGTGTTGCTTTGATGTAATTGTCGCAACCATTATTCATTGCCCATTGAATGAGCTCCATTATTATATTTCTTTGCTTGCACATAAATTTTCTGTCGTGAACCACTCTCCATACGCGTAAAAATACCCAATTCCCCTTGTTATTCAACTAATTTAATTTTGCTTCCATGTTTCCTAGTTTGATTGATTTTTTTACACTTGCGTTTAATAAGATTATTAAATGACATGTTTAGACATGTTGTCATGTAAGTGTGAAGTGTTAGTTGTTTAGGGATGTACTATTATAAACCCATAAGTGTATGATCATTAAGAAAACATGAAGTGCTAAATGTATGACCTTCAAGACATGATGTATTTACCTATTTTCGTCAAGCATTTGGAATCTAAGATGCATGGCCAGATGTTTTACATGCCCGAGGATTGTTTGTTTGTTTAAGTTTGAAGTTTTGAATGATATTAATGTCTCTTTAAATATTTGAACTTTTAACGAGCTTACATCCTAGATATTGCTTCAAATGTTCAGTTAGACAAAAGTTTTAATTATCTCTCCATGATTTATAAAGTGAACAATCCAGATTCTAATTCCTTTTAACTTTATAAGAGGACTTGTCATGTAAATTGCATGGCCTCTGTCTAGATAAGTCATATATAAAAGAGGTCTAAGAGATCATAACTAAGGACAGAATGTTATGAGTGTAGGGCGGTCACTACAAAATACTACCTCACATTTATCGCAATGGTGAGAAACCTACTGCATGATATAGTTGATGCATTCACACGCACTATACTTATGCATAATTGATTTTGAATGTTGAGAGATTTTTGTTAAGTATGCCATAAAATAGTTAAGTACGAGCCTTACGTGGGGATTGATTTTTTTCCATATATGGTCATTAACCAATACTATATTTCTTTAAAACATTTCTCCAGATATAATGTATAGGGCATCAACATCTCTCGTCTTTACTAAGAATTTCTAAAATTTAGTTCATATGAATGGCTTTAAAATTCTAAAACCTTGATAAAATTCAGATTGTATGTCAAAATTTATTTGAAAGTTTTTCCTAAACCATATCATTAATTAGATTTTTTTTATTCTTCAAGAAGTGACACTCAACTAAGAAGTAACAGTTAGGTTCCCCTACTATCAACGGCGAACTTAAGGAGTGGAAGTATGGAATATTTCTCTTGTTGGGACTAAATGACATAGAGCATTGCGTGATGATGACTTACATTTTCTTTATATAGATGAAAGCAGTCATGGTGAGAGAATGTTTTTTTAGAGTTAGGAGTGTTCCCTCGGAATGAGTCGTCATGTGAGAAATACGGAAGTCCCACAGGTCTTTTTGAGTTCTAAGACGACTGATATGGAGATTTCTGAATGCATATTTACCCATCTTGATAAGAGTTTTATTAAATTAAGGTCATAATCTATACAAAGGTATTGGAAATGTTTGACAGCATATTTTATATAGCCCTTCCATTCATAACAAACTGAAGGCACTCAACGTTGAATTCCCATAGACTATCATGGTGTCATACATATTCATGTCGTTGCTCCATAATTTGGTGTATATCATCAAAAGTGGTTGTACGAACAAACATAAAAGACCTTCAGTTTCAGCTGCATTAAATTTAGGTTCAGGACATGAAATTGATGAACTCAAGAAAACTAAGGACAACCGAAAAGTTAATTTATGTTTTCATTGCAAAAGTTAGATCATTTGAAGATAGATTGTGACAAGAGGAAGTCTTAGATGACCAAGATAGGTTAACTCTTTTTAGTTGTAGTTTCAAAAGCATATTTAGTTTTAGACTTAAATGAAACATGATGGATTGATACAAAAGCATCAACTCGTGTATGTGTTTCTTCTTAGGATACAACCAAAAGTAGGAATCTAAGTGAAGAAGAGGTTTATATCTTTATTACCTAGAAGACGGCATGATATGTAAAGGCCATTTATAATTTGCAATTGGTTTTGACTATATGACATCTATTATATTTGAATGATGTATTATTTGTGACTTCGTTTACAAGAAACTTAATTATGTTATATTTATTGGACAGAGTTGGATATGTTTTTTTCTTTTGGTAATAAAAAATTTCATCTTTCATGTTCCACTAGATTGGTTGATAAAGATGTGTTTAATTGTTTTCATAATTTTCATATATTAAGTAATGTTTCTAATTATTAAATTTTTATGAATGTATCACAAATAATTCTTCTGAAAATTTAATGTCCATGTGGCACATAAGTTTAGATCATATCACCAAGAAGAGAATTGGAAAGCTTATCAATGAGGATCTTGTAGATTCTCTTTATTACAATGACTTTGAGATATTTATTGGGAACCAAACATAGAGGATTTGAAGCCTCTGTTACTAAATACATCTTAGAACTAATTCATACAGATATATACGGTTTTTTCTAACAGCTTCATGAAATGACCAAAAATACTCCATTTAATCTATAACCAATTTTTCACGATATGACTACATATATTTGATTTATGAGAAGTCTTAAGTCGTCGACATGTTCAAATCCTTTAAGGTCAAAGTTGAGCTACAACTTGATAAGAGGATTAAATCCATCAAATTTGAAAGTGATGGTGAAAAGTATGAAAGGTATGATGGCTCCACTGAACAACTTCTTGGCTCATTTGCTCTCTACCTAGAGGAATATGGTATTGTTCCTCAATATACCACACCATATTTTCCTACTATAGATGGTGTATCTTAACGATGAACCGTATATTACATAAAATCGGCAAGAGCATGATTGCTCATACATCACAACCCATTTGACTACATGGGGAAGATCTTAAGTGTGAAACTTATATCTTTAAAAAGGTACCTTCTACAACAATAGTTAAACCACCACATGAATGTTTTAGAGGAAGATTTCCCAGTTTTCCACATTTTCATGTTTGAGGATACCGAGCTGTGGCAAAACCTTACAAGCCGAGCAAACAAAAGCTGGAATCTAAAACAATTATTTAAATTTTATAGGTTATGTAGATCATTCACTGGGTTTTAAATTTTATCCTCCATCAAAGTGTTCCATTTTGAGACGATAAGTACTATATTTTTTAGGATGCAAATTTTGAGCTGAATGATTCAGAAAACAATATTGTTTGGAGGAACAATTGGTACCTATTTATCCAGTATCTAACATATTAATACTTCAGCTAAAGTTAGTTTATAAGTCATGTATAATATTCCAGGAGATTCATTACTTCATACAGATGTTATGCTTCCTACCAAGTAGAAAATGTTAATGTTGTTCATGATGAACAAACTCAACAACTTAAAATTGAGTATGCATTGTGTACAACCACTAGAGGGAAAAAAATTCCTTATCGTCTGAAAATATAACATTTATTAATGAACATGAAGAGTCTTCAAAGATTCTAGAAGAGAATCGAATAACCTTTCAGGATGTTATGAAGAGTTTAAATTCTAATTTATTGATTTAATTTATGATTTGATAGTATACATGGATGCAAGATAATTCAGTATGTGATCTTTCCATCTTACATGAAAGGAAGAAAATTATTTGTTGTAAATAGATATTTAAAACCAAACGTGATGTTTCAGGGAAGTGGTACGATATAAAGTCTGTTTTGTGGTGAAAGGCTACACCCAATGTAAAGGAACTAACTATTTCCAAACATTTTCTCTAGTTTCATAAAAAATTATTTAGGACAATCATGGCTTTAATGTCTCATTTTAATTTGGAGTGTCATCAGATGTATGTTAAGACAAATTTTATTAATGGAGACATTAAGTAAATAATTTATATGAAATATTTGAAAAAATATTGTATCTCGAGACTTAAATTCGATGGTGTATAAACTAATAATATTAATTTACGGGCTAAAACAAACATTTCACCAATGGTATCACAAATTACTAGAAACCATCATCTTACTCAGTTTTGAGGTAAATTCCATGGAAGATTATGTATATCATAAATTATTTGACATAAAATTAATTTATATAGTGTTGAATATTTATGATATACTCATTGGCACAAACGAACTATGTTTATTACATACCGCCAAATCGTTTATGCTAGAGAAATTTCACATACATGACCTGTGTGAAGCATCTTTTTTATTATGGGTCCAAATAATAAGAAATTACCCTTAGGGCATTCTGGATCTGTTATAAACGGAATAAATTGAAAGCATGCTACTTCATTATTATATGGAAAACAACAAACCTATGGATACCCATATAACTAAAGGTGATAAGTTCTCACTATATTAGTGCCCCAAGACGGATTCAAAAATTTAGTTCATGGACAGTGTCCATATATTTTGATTATTGAAAGTCTCATGTATTCTTTGATATGCATAAACATACATACCATTCATTGTTGGAATATTAGGGAGATACTCGAGAAATCCTGAAGTTTCCCATTGGAATGCAATAAAAATGGTACTCAAGTACTTGAATAATACTAAGCGTTACAGTTTAACAAATATAAAATGGAGGAGCTGTATCATAAAAGAGTGTGAAACAGACTTTTATCATAGTCTTTATAATAACAGTTGCATATGTGACGTGTTTTAAGGCTTGAAACCATACAATTTGGCTCAAAAATATTTTCATGGAATTTCGTAAACTGAAATGAAATTGAAAAACTACTTATGCTCTATTATGATAACCTTTTAGTTATAAAAAAACAACATCTCTATCAACTTTAAACATATAGACATTAAGTATCTATCTATGAAATAATGAATCTAGAATGGTCACACCAGGGTTGAGCACATCGACACACACTCTATGGTTACATATATTTTGAATAACGCATTAGTACCTTAGTCTTTCACGAACACAAGACTAGAATGAATTTCCTTATCTTATAAGATATTTAGATCCACTAAGAGTGTTGTTTCGATTTTAATTTAGTTTTTCATATTTTAGTTAAGTTTACTTGTTTCGTTTTCAGATTATATTTTTTTTTTATATTGGACGTATATATTTATATGAATAATAAAATGTTTAATTTTGGTTTTATTTCTTGAATTAAATAAATATTAATTCAGTACAATGTACCTAGTTGGAATTAGACACATATTGATTACAGGGTTGTGTCAGTTCTATGTTATACTACATGAGAATTCAAAGTTTATTTAGATAGTAGTTTTTAAAGAAATTATTATTGGATCAATTGTGCATCGATAGGTTGTGGCATACCCTCTCTAGTTCACTATTAGGTATCATCTTAAGATATAAGACAAGTTTGGATTATTTATAAAACAACATCTTTATATAATACACCTTTTTGGGTACACGTTTGTACATGTGATGATCAAAGTGGGAGATTGTAAGGATATCTTGCACTATAATGTTTCGTTACATATAGTTTTTATAGATTATAGTATCACATCCTGTTGTTATATAAGTTTATTTATTTCAATGTAACCAACCTATAGTTTATTGAGCCAAAAATTTACAAAATATGTAGTATCATGGATATTTAAATTGTGGATACCAGTCAGATTGATGTGGATCTATATGGAGGGTCCTTCAGTCTCCCACTTTAGCTATTGGGCCTCTAAGGTCTAATAAGGTTATGATCCCTTGCATATGCAATGACATCACACTATAGCAATTTCTAACTTTGTTAAGAGTTTGTTTAAAGAATATAGAGTTAACTGGTTTTTAATCATATATTTTGTAAATTTGATTGGAGTATTTATTGAGGGCAATATGAAAGCTGAACAATTGTTTTTTGCAGTCCCAATAAATATAAGTGTGGAGAATTGGATATTCGCATGTGGAAGTGGAACCCTTTCAAAAAGTATATCACGTTACACCACTGAGAAAGTAGGTCATAGGTTGAATACCTCTACACCACATGTGCTAGAGTGGAACTACATGTAGGAATCTCCTACTCAAAACATGCTCACTTCATACATAGAATAATTTATTGACGAAAGAGGTTTAAAATTTCTTAGTTTTTGCGAAAAGTACTTATTTACAAATATGCATGTGCATTTTTCGAAGGCAAACGATAAGGTTCAATGTCTTCTACTCCATGGGAGTTGTTTAATTATCAAATCAAAAAGTTTTTTAGTTTTATGTTATTGAAATCGATTGAAAAAATTAGAGTTTTACATATTAAAAAAATATCAAGACGTTATAGAGAAGGTTTAGGTTGGACTAGTGAATTATGTCATGGATTTTAAGCTTAAGGTAAATATCGAAATAAATCGTCCACGGCTTAGTCCGTTTGTCTTCATTAATTTTAAATGAAGTTTATTTAGAACATGTTATGATTGCTAACCTTACGGGATTTAATTGTTCTTGTGGTATATGGAAAATTAGTTGTTGTCTAAGCTCTTATGCTTTGGCTACCATACTTAAGGTTTATGAAAATATTTAAATATATGTTGATCCATTCTATTACGCGAGGCCTTATGCGAACTCTGAAAAAAGAACTCTGAAACAAGGCTTATATGTTTAGCGCAAAACATCTTCCAATATCAATTATCATATAAGTATAAATTAAAAATCTTCGTGTCATCGTTTTTATTTTGTTTGTTGCGTATTTGAATTTGGAACCTTATATATACTTTTAGGTGAATTGGCTTATATGGTCCATGAACCCATTTGGATAATCCAAACACATATAACACAAGGCCATTATTATATTAAATACTCTTAATATTACATCTTTATTATATTAGTAGCATAAGTTAAATTCTGGTATAGTAACTTTGTTGTTGGTCCGACTTACAGTTCAGAGAATTCGATCCTTATTAATAGCCCTTATAGTCCTTGTTGAAGGTCCTTCAAAGATGACTATTTTGAATTAAATCGTGTAAACACTTCATGTTTTTAACTGGAACTACTTCAGACTAAACCACACATACACTGTATTTTCACCAACCTAGTTTAACTCGAAAACCTCATGGCTAGATAGCCTTGACTAATTATATGACCGCTTCAGATATAAATACTCATACAACATTATTTTTTCCAACAGTAGTTGTTTCAAATAGGCTTAGGTTGGATACATTTACTTCCAAACATTATTGCCTTGGAAATTCCTACATGTAGTTCCACTCTAGTACATGTGGTGTAGAGGAATTAAACCTATGACCTACTTTCTCAGTGGTGTAACGTGATATACTTTTTGAAACGGTTCCACTTTCACATGCAAATATCCAATATAGGAGACATAAACTAAGACATTTTAAACCTCTTTCGTCAATAAATTGTTTAAACTTCTGAACCATCTTTTTCCTAATTTTATGGATGTACGACTCAATGCATACTTCAAATTTTTAATCATATGGTAAATATAATACACATGATAGCAATAAGACAACAAAGAAGAAACAACATTAACTATCAAAGTGATAATCCAAAATAAATGTAATTTGATGATCCAACACGCAAAGTTTCGACATGTCAAGAAACCAATTATCACCATGTTTTAGGCCAACAATAGCAAATGCAAATATAAAATTACATGCATAGTTATGAAACAAACAAAATTAATAAAGACAGTTCCACAGTTCACAATTAGTGATTATCAATATTTTGTATTTTATAAATTTTTAATTAGGCATGTTTCGTCTTTCGCATTTGGTAGTTAGGCATATATAATATTTTATAATTGGTAGTTAGGTACATTTTATAGTTAACAAATGAGAATAAATGCATATTTTTCAGTTAACATGTCAAAATAAGGCATATTTCATAACTGGTGAATTAGAAAAAACTATCATATTTTGTAATTACCAATTAAGAAATATATAGAAAAAATTCACCATTCTTATCATCTTTAGAAATTGTGGATGCTAAAACCTATTGAAATAAATGATGATAATAATTCTATGACACACCTTTTGAAGCTAGTTCATGAATATATTCGAGTGAGTAGCCACTTGTAAAAGCAAAAATCTTGAATGGTGTAAATTACCCTCTAATAAGATTAAAATAAGTAGAACTATTTTCGTACACAATCATCTTATCTTTCTCTAAAGCAACCTATGAAAGGCGATATGATATATCTAAACGATGGTGTGGATGATTTATGGTTGAAGGGTTTTTTTAGGTAGTTTTGATATTAGGTATTAACTCTTAAGTAGTGAGTAGAGAGATGAGAGAGATGTATACTTGTATTTAATATTTCTAGAAAAAATCCAATCTATTAAATGAAGTTGGTTGGGGTATCCATGCGCCATTCGGGTCGGATTGTGGATCAGGGTCTGGTTTTAAAATCCAATATCAAAGATGGGTCAGTGTTTAGCACGCAACTAAGTCATGATCCACTTATGTTTATTGTTCATGACAAAGTATACTCTAAAAAATGTCCGAACTACCCCCTCAGAGATGGTGGAGTTTCACTTCAAAAAAAATGTCTGACTCTATCAGTAGCTCTTTTAGGTCTTTCTAAAAATATTTTGGAAGAGCTAATCTATCAAATGAAAGATAGTCCAAACTACCTCAGAGAAGTTTATGAGAAATAAATTTCGAACAGATCCGAAGCGTTTTCACAGATTAACTAAAAGTTAGATTTTTTAACAAGACACGTGTCCTACACCGATTCGACTCTTTAGCCGGGTTTTCTCTTTGGTATGTGCATCTATCTCTTCAAAAGGTAATTGTGGTATACTTAATAGCCCCTAATCAATACTTGAACGATTTATCTCCCCTATGTAAACCACTCAAGTATTTTTTACCTTTATTTAACTATGTTTCACTGTTTCATTATCTTATCACCTTAAAAGTTTCTATATAGAGCAAGCTTCAAAGCAATAATTCTGCTCTAAGCTTTTGAGAATTTTATATGTTCATAGCCGGAACCGCTTTGATCAAAGGAGGTTGGCTAAATCTGTCTGATTTGGAGAAACCGAGAAAATAAGCAAAAGGCGCTGCAGGAATTTCTGCCTCTTATGGTGGAGTCATCAGCCAAACAACACTGGAGCTGGACAAGAGTTCTTTTTTTTTAAATTTTGAAAACTGCTTTTTATTAATAAGATAGTAATATACAAGCATATTTTGGTACACTTGGTGAAAACTGAATATTACAATTTGAGGCTTGAATTGATGTAATTCAAGATCAGATTGAAATTTATTGTTTTGGTCCTTGTTCAAGACCAAAAATTCATGTTGCTTAGTTTGTGTTAGGCTTCAGTACTCCTACTCCTTTGTGCGTCATTGCATCTTAGTCCTTGATTACTTGATCTAATCTTCTTCTTTCCATCTTGATATCCACCTTCCTCCTTGTCTTGATAACCTGTAAAAGTAGCAAATATGTTGGTCAGGTTGAGACCTGCCATAAAGTTGCTAGCATGTTAATATAAGTGTCTGAAATAGCCCAAGTTCAAGATTTCTAGTAGTAGAATAGCATTGAGAGGGCTAGGAGTGTTAATTCAATTGAAAGAACAGACTTGCTTTTGTTCCAAAGCATACTTAGCAATCCATTCAGCAGCACATTTTTCTTCTCTAAAAATATGTTTAAGAATCATTTTTGAATTTATCAGTTTTCTGCAGCATGTTAAAACTTTGTATAAGAACCACGGATACTTATCATATGCTATCATGTTAAATAAATCTAATGAGTCAATCTCAACATCTATCTATTTCAAGTTGTTCATTTGACAGAATCTGAGTCCATGTAACAGAGCTAAAGATTCAGCTATTAAGGGTGTACATTTGCCAATCAATATTCCGTGTCCTACAATTAACTCACTATTAGAGTTTCTGATAATGAAACCATTGCTAGACTCCCCATTATGAAGTGAGGAGCCATCATAGTTAAGCTTAAGCCTATTTGTGGAAGGAGGGGGGCACTTAATATATAGACAGTTCTTTTTGGATAGGAGATGATTAGCACAGTTTAGGTCCTTAGTTACATGAAGATCTTTTCTCCAATGTTTAGTTTTGATTAAAAAAGATCTTTCTAAAGTAGATAAAATATATTTCACTTACTTAATTATCGATCTATCAGTACTAATCAAACCATCATGTTTTATTTTATTTCTTTCTATCAAAATTGTCCACACTATCAATGATGGTATTATTGTTCTAATATGAGTCTTATACAATATTGAAGAAAACAATGTATTTATAACTGTTTATGTTAAAGATATTAGAAAAATGTAACCAGACATTCCATGTTAATGGACAAGAGACAAACAGATGATTTAATGTTTCACATTCTGGACAGAACTGACATTTAGAAACGAAACTAATTCCCCTATGTTGAATGTTAGTGTCTACTTATATTAAGTTGTTAATAACTCTCCACAAGGTAATTGAGAATTTTTTTGGCGTAATATTATTCCAGGTTTGACTTTCGAAAAAAGATTGAACATTTTTTTATTCTTATGTCATTCCAAGAGAGTTTTAGATTAAACTTACCATTTGTAGATAGTTTCCAAATGATTGAGTCATCATTGTTAGGATTAATTTGAATCTTAACTATCTTGTTAATTTCAGAATCAAAGACCACATCATTCTTAATTTCCATCATGTTCCATAAGAAATTAGTCTAGTATTCATTCACCTTAGTTTTTGTATACCAAGTGCTTGATATATTAAGAATTAATTGAATTAGGTCCCTAGAATCATGCCATTTGTTTAAGAAAAAGTCTACGTTTCCTTTCTCAATTACCCAAAATATGTTTTATTCTGCTTCAGTTCTAACTTTTAACATTCTTTTCCATATTCTAGAGTCTAATTGCTTAGGAAAAACTTGTAAGAGATGTAATTTAGAACAATAGATATTATTTAAAAGGTTAGCCCATAGAGTATTATTTTCCCTAAAGTTAAACCACAATTTACGTGACAAAGCTACTTGTACAATTGAAAGGTCTCTAGGGTTTAGGCCATTTTCACTAAAAGGTTTGCATAATTTAGACCAATCAGTCCATAATATACTTTTATTATTCCTAGTGTGGCCCCATATGAACTTATTGAGTAGTTTGTTAATTCTGTTAATTATTGTCTTTGGTATTGTGATACACTGCATATAATAAAGGGGATAAGCCAGCAAGTCTGATTTGATCAAAATCAGTCTGCCCCCAAACGATAATGACTTAGAATTCCAATGGTGTATACTAGTTCTGATCTTGTTAATGATTTCATCATAATAGGTGGTTTTGTTTTTTAAGAATATTGGAATACCTAAGTGTTTCAAAGGGAACGAGCTATGGTTAAAACCAAATAAGTGTTCAAGAGTCCTAATACGTTGCCTAGTTAAATTAGATGGAGTTATAAAAGTAGTTTCTGTAAGTTGATTTGTTGACCAGGTAAACTTTGATAGGTATTCATAAAGTTACTTATCTTTTTTAGATTCATAATTGAGTCATTTAGAAATAATAGGACATCATCTGCAAAGGCTAAGCAGTTTATAATTAAGGATCCTCTAGTTTTGTATATTAGAGTAGGATCTAAAGATATGTTTTTATTAATTCATCTTATTAAAAATTCCTCTACTAAAATGAAAAGAGAGGGGGATAAAGGATCCCCCTGTCTAATTCCATTTGAATATTTGAAAAACCCATATGTTATTCCATTTACAATCACAGAGTATTGCATATGTGGAATGCTTTTTTTTACTAAATTAACCACTCTATTATTAAATAAAAATGATTGCATTACTTGATATGTAAAGTTAAAGTTCAATTTGTCAAAAACTTTTTCCATCTCCAAATTGATTATAATATTACTACCCTTTGTTTTTTGTTTAAATCATGAACTAGCTCTTGTGTAATCAAAATATTCTCCTAATTATTTCTATTAGGTACATATGCGCGTTGTTCTTTTGAAATTAGTTTGGGCAGTAATATTAGTAATCTATTATTTATAAGTTTAGAGATTATTCTGTTAAAAACAGAACATAAACTAATTGGTCTAAAGTCAGACCATGTCTTATTTTTGGTATTAAACAAATAGATGTTGCAAACATTCATTTTGGGAAGTTAGGTTTGCTAAGATAACCAGAGATTGCATTAACTAGATCTACTTTAATTATAGGCCAACATTCTATATAGAATATGGAGTTGAAACCATCAACTTCAGATACACTACAATTATTAAGGCCCTTAATAATTATATATGTCTCTTCTATTGTAGGCTTAGCTAACATGGATCTATTGTCTTAGTCAGTAACTAATTCTAGTCTAATGTGAGATGGAAAATCAGGGACAGGATCATCATTCTTATTATTTAATAGTTCTTGAAAGTTATTAACATCTCAATCACCTATTAAATTTTGAACATCTAATATACTATTATTATCAATGATCTCATTTATCCTGTTTTTACATCTTTTCTTTTTAACAAAGTTATGAAATGTTCTAGTGTTATTATCTGCATCTTTTAACCAATTGGAGGCACTATTTTGTTGCTAGTATGTCTCTTTCCTAGCAAGCAGAACTAAGTGTTTGGCCTTTAACTCATAAAGTTTCTTATTGTTTTCCATAGAGTATGATAACTCTAAAATTATTTCAATTTCCTCTTCAGTTTTTTCAATACAATAAAAAATGTTGCCAAATACTTCTTTATTCCAAGTTTTTAAATGGTTTTTAATCTTCTAAGCTTAAACCAGAATAAATGAATGTAATAGTTGGTAAAAGGTGATATATCCATTGGAGTATCCAATTATTTTCAACTGTTGGAATGGAATTTTGATGACTTAACCACATATTTTGAAATCTAAATGGTGGTTTTTGTTCAGTTGACACAAATGAGACTGAAACTATTAAGGTTAAGTGGTCTGACCCAGTTCTGGCCACATGGTTCACCCTAGTTATATCAAAATACTCTCTCCAGTTATCATTATATAAGACTCGATCTAGTCGTTTCCACTTATGGTTGTTTGTCCATGTAAAATTTGAACCTCAGAATCCTGGATCCTCAAGTTTACAGTCTAAGATCATATTATTAAAATCTTCCATTGAATTCATACACAGTATAGCACAATTAATTTTTTCACTTGCGTTGGAGATGGTGTTAAAATCTCCAACAACAAGCCAGGGGTCATTGTTGTTGTTATTGGACAGGTTTCTCAGTTGGTCCCAAAGGTTCATTCTTTGTATTCTATTATATTTTGCATATACTATGGTAACCAGAAACTTTTTCAAAGAGTCAGAATGGTGTACCATAGTGTGAACAAGTTGGTCATCATCTAAAACTATATCAATTTTGTATGAGTTTCTCCAAAACAACCATATTTTATTATTTGTATTACCAAAGAAATGATCAAAACCAAGTTTTTTAGAAGTTTTTTCAATTTTATCAATATATATCATAGGTTCTTGAAGCACTATGAGATCTATTGAAAACTTTTTGACTATATATTTTATTCTTCTAATGGTGTTTTGGTTTCCAACACCTCTGCATTCCAATTTAAAAATGAGACTGTCATTGTTTAACATTTTTTGAGGATCTTACAGATCCTTTAAAGGTTATTGGCTTGTTAATGAGATTACTCTTAAGACTTTTGATCTTAGTTTTATTAGCTTTCCTTTGACCTTTCTCTTCAATCTTCTCTGTTTGTTTAGCTATTGGAGACTGTGGTAAACTTAAGTTTTGTCTATCACTAGATATTTCACAGAAATCTTTATCAGAAAATATATCATCATTCAAAATGTTAATAGTGTTACTTAAATTAATGGATTGTATACCCTCAATGACGTCACTTTCATTAATATCATGGGGATTATTATTTTGGTTACAAACCATACAGTTTTCTTCTATGTTTATCCTTTTAGGAAAATTTAATTCTTTGTTATTATAATAGTTCTCAATTTGGGCTTTCAGATTATTCTCTACAGGTTGATTCAATTCACTAGGCATATTTTGACTTGTATTCAAACCATTATTTGAAGACACCACTACAGATTTCAACCTTTGGAATCCATTTCTCATTATATGTTTTCACCTTTTGAGTAAGTATTTAGTTATCTTTTGATTTTAACTCATCCATTTTACACGAACTTTCTCTATCTCCTAGATGCCTACAATTTCTACTATAGGGAGGATTGTCATTATAAATGACATCTTGCCAGAATCCGTCTCGATCACCAAAGCTTATCCAAAGTCTTTGGGGAAGGAGACTTGAGGTATCTACTAGTGTCCAAGCTTTACAAAGATTAAAGCTTGCACGGTTTCTGTTGGGTATCCATATTAACAAAGGCAAGCGAAGTACCTTTGCAATATGTTCAATTGTGTCTGTGTTGTACATTTTTTCAGGAATCTTAGGGAAAGAGATCCAAACTGTAGTCAAATGAGACTCCCGTTTGGGGTTAAAGTCAGTAGTCCATCTAAGAATTCTAAAGGAGAATTGGACTATAGTTCTAACTGTTCGTTTCCAGAATGTTTTAACATCATCTATGTTATCAAATTCCACGAAAATGTGCCCATAGTCCCATTTATAGATACTATATTTGCCTATGAACCTAAAGGTTTCCAAGAAAGCCCTAAAATCTGTAACAGTAGGCGATCCATAGGAAATACTTTCAATTAAAGTGATTTTAGCTAAAGAATAAAGAGTAGACTTATCTGTTTCGTCAAATTTGAAGAATTTGTAGTCCTCCTCGACTCCGCATTTGACATTTGCATGTACGAATCCTATAGTGTTTCTCTTGGCAGCTTCTGGATCCATCTTCCCAGTGTTCTTCTTCACCATATCAGTATATGATAACCTTGTAGTTTTTGTTTGATTCACTCGTGCGTCTTCAATCTTCTGATTCACCAGTGCGTCTTCAAATACTGGATTTATGAACATCTGTTCTTGAGCAACAAGATGTTGCATATCTTTGAGGGGTTGATTTCCTTCTTGATTGAACTTTGGAAAGCCATTTTATCTAGAAAGTAGGTTTTTTTTCTCTTCGAGAGGAAGATCAGTGAGGTTCGACTGCATCTTTAGAGATAGGAGGCTAGGTTTATCGTGAAGATTGGGAGTAAAGATATGAGGCCAACCCGATCCGGTGTTTTACGGCCTGTAAATAAAAAACCCATTTCTTGTTTCTTGGAGCCCAATTCCCTTTCAAAAATAATAATAAAAAAATCTTATCTACCAATAAAATAATTTTGTTTTAAAGAAAATCAGCCGGACAAGATTTCTTCCTCATCCAGAAACTCAAGAATTAAAAAAACTCCCTTCCCATGATCTTTACCCACATTAGACTCTGAATCTTCTCTTCAACTGCCCATAAAGCCCTCTTTTAAGGACAAGAAAAATTCAATCGTAAAGAAACACTCTCATTTCATTGCTATCGGATCTGATACTGAGAATACTACACCCCCAAAGAGTCAATCGGCTCTCCCAAGCTAGGAGTACCCATCTCCCTTCAAAAGGTACGAGTTCTGAAGCAATAAAAACTCTTTCCTAGCCTCCGATGGAACCAAGTCCATCACTTTCTTCCAATGAGGCTGCTCAGAGTGGGAAAGAAACTAATTGTGCTACATTGTCTGAATAGCCACCCACCGTAATGGAAGAGCGTATAGAGGAAAGTGGATAGGACAATCCATTAGAAACTTTCAGACATACAGGAACAACATCGGGTCGAACTGGCAGAAAAAAAGTGGGACTGCGAAACAGTGACTCACCTCCGGAGTTCTTTGAAGGGAAAATAGGGCCCAACTTTCGCAAGGTTAGCGTGAAACATTTATTGGTCCTTCAAAGAATTTCTTACACGTATACTCATACTATTGAATTAGATCGGATAAGAACCAAATGGGGCTTTTCGGAGTCTGTTAAAGTGAGAATTATTATCACTCCGAAAACCCCTATGGATTGCAAAGTAAATGAAGTGGTGGTATACACCGAGGTGCTGAACTGGGGACTTCGTTTCCCCTTAGACCCTGAAATAGTTAGATATTTTCACTTAGTCAAAATCTTCCCAAGCCAATTGAGCCCAAATGCCTGGTATACCCTAATAACCAGCATCACTACTTCCAGACTGTCAAAAATCCCAATACATATGGAGTAGTTTACTGCTATGGCAAGTTTGTGCATAAACCATCAAATACTTTTTTATCACTACAACATGGGAAACGATTACAATATAGTGAATGAACTGTTGGAAGCTGAGAAACCATGGAGGACTCTGTTCTTTTTCATAAGCGGAGCTTGGGAAAATGGGGAGAAAATAAACTATGAGTCAAATCCAAGCCAACTCACTAGATATTGGAAGAGTTCAGATACCTATGGTTCCGATTTTCATTAGTACTCAGGTTTTATGTTTATATACCGACCTGATAAATGTGTCTAATTATGTCTCTTTGCAGTTTTTTCAATAATGTTCTCTGAGCATTTGGAGGCGGCAAAGGCTACTTTTGCCAAGCATCACCAATGAGCATTGGATATATTTGGGGGCTAGGTTTTCACAACTGTTTCACTTATGGTAACATGTTGAAGGCTCATATGTATAATACTACAAGAAGACGAGATCTCTTTTGGGAACAACTAACGAATCCTCCTCCCTCGGACGTCATCTTAAAAATAACTGAGGCAAATGATTGCAAACTCTACTTACCAGTCTCAACCAAAGCTCGCATACACCTCAAAAAGTTAAAGAAGAACAAGATAAAAAAGAAATCTGAAGCCAACCCATCTCAACAGCTTCCTGAAGCGGCCAGTTCGGAGAATCCTGAAAGAATCAATGTCGTTTTGCTATAGGCAGTTGGTGAGGCTGTGGGATTGGACCCATCACTCCAACTGAAGAAGAAGGGTCATAAAAGGCGCCACAAAGGGGGTGACCGAAAGGATAAAAAAGAATAAAGATGCCCAAGGGTAAAAAATCATATTCCATCCTACAAAAATTCCTCCCATACTCCCAACTGATATTCCTCCTGTGGGAGAAGTATATGCTGACCCTCCCTCTCCAGCATTTCCTACAATTGATCCACATCCTACTGAAGACGATGTCAACCTTGAGGACTTGGGTAATATGTATTTTAGGGAGTTTGATGAAGATGACTTTGAACAAATGTTTCCCCACACAACCACCATGAATAACGCTTTGACATATAAAGGACAGTCTTTCGCAGTGTCAAGTGAGCAGGATACTTTGGGCGACACATTCCTAGGCTATACCAGGCCAATTGTTGACCTAGAAAGACATGCCATGACTCAGTCTAATAACATAGTTTCTCTTGGCACAGAAAATCAAAGATTAAAGAGTTCTCTTCCATCCGTACAACAGAAAGTGGAAACTTTAGGTAAAAAGAAAGAAGAACTGAAATCTGAGTTGCAAAATGGTAAAACTTCCCAAGAAAATATTCGAACCAAGTTTTCCAAAATAGAATCTAGTACTTCCACTGAGATAGATTCTTTGAAGGAACAACAAACCACCAATGCTAGCATTATTAGCACCTTATCCGGAGAGAAAGATAATTTAGCAAATCTTCTTAAAGAGAATGAAGAATAAAATACCCTTCTAAGGAATAATCAAGCTCAAGAAATAGCAGCACCAATAGAGAAGTATGTTATCGGTGTTGTGGATTCCTTGTAAAAAACACATGAGGGTATTAAGTCGGATATGGTTCTGCTACTCCATGAGACCTTTCTAAAGATGAACCTTAGACCTTTTTGGAAATATATACCATACGAGGAGATACATTTTCATACTATGCCGGATGGTGATAAACATGGTTATTCAAGTGAAAGTGACTCCAACAAAGGAACCTATGAAAGCTCAAGCGTTGATGCCAAGAGACCCAAGAACGATGTAGGTGAGGAAAAAAACGAGAGGAACGAGCCCTAAGGTTATCGTGTTTACTTTTTATGTTTTAATACTAAAGTCCTTCGATGGACAATGCATTTTTTATTTTCTTTGAAATCTCGCTCTACGATCCAGATGTAATGTTAATTTTTCCTTTCGCATTAATTTCTTTTTCTTCTAATGGCTAGCTTTTTAATTAGTATTTAGTTTCTCCGACTTGTTTAATAAGCATTCAATTCATTTCAACCTTATTTCAATTGAAGGATGGATGTATTTATTAATTGCAATCTCTTTAAAGATACCTCATTTGAAGGACAAAAGTGTTTAATAAATCTGATCACTTCAAAGAGACTTCATTTGAAGGTCAGGGTGTTTAGTAGATATTCAATTTATCTTATCTCATCTTACTCACATTTTTTTATAAAAAGGCACAAGATATCATTGATTGAAAACTGGACACCTCATTAAAACCTCCTCACGCCACCATGGTAGGAAAGAATATGCCCCTGCTATTTACATTGAGGTATGACAAAATAAATATTTACAAGAATCTTATTCCAAATACAACCTAAGATGTTCGATGTTCCATGGATGCGTCAAAGCTTTACCCTCTTTGTCTTGAAATCTATATGTCCATGGCTTGATTATTTCATACACCACGTAAGGGCATTCCCCATTCGGAGCCAACTTCCTGGCTTGGTGTGCAAAAAGACTTTTTTTAATACTTTGTCTCCCAACTGAAAATATATTCTCTTTACTTTGGATGCAAATCTACTTCTCATTAAAACCTGATAGTATGATGTTCTTAAATATTCCTTGACTCTTTTTTCTTCAATTAAATCCAACTGATTCCTAACTGCCACTTCACTAGCCTGTTTGGAATAGTTCTGAATCTGAATGATGGAAAAGTAGCTTGTATAGGTGTGATTGCATCCATCCCGTAAATGAGGACATAAGGGAATTTTTGCTTGGATGTTCGGGAGTGGTCTGATAGGCCCACAATACTTCTTGTAAATAACTCGGCCACTTACCCACAGCTCCTTCAAGGTTCTTTTTCAACCCTGTCAAAATCGTTCGATTAGAAACTTCAACTTGACCATTGACCTCAGGGTGGAAAAAAGAATAAAAACAATGTTGAATTCCTATGGAAGTACAAAATATATCGAGTCTCTAAGGTAATATATAACTTCTCTTGAATGTGGTCGTATTCTTTGTTCTGATGTTTGTTCGAGTCGTGGATGTCGTTGTAGCGCTCTTCGAGGGTATTGGAGTATTTGTGGAGGGTGTTATAGTATTCCTTTGTTTGAGGATTAAATCAATTAGGGTGCAATTAGGATCGAAGTCATCTTAGAACACCCGTATACATTTTAAGATGTCTCGTTTGGTGTTTCATTGATGGTTGTGATTTGATTTATTCAGGTTAGGGTGGTTGGTGGCTGCATGAGATGTGATGACCTTCTGCTTGGTTTTTACCTACACATTTGGTCCGCTTCAAGATTTGGGTTCCCACTAGCTTCACCCCCATCAAATTATCTTCTCTCGGTCTCAATGAGCCTTAACTCACCCTCCAAAACCTATCTAATGATAAAACAACCCAGTAAAACATTCATCACTAGTTCAAGGAAAAATGGGAGACTAAGCAAATCGAGCTTGGGATTCTTAGTGAACTTGTGATTCCTAGTTTTATGACCATGCTATTCCTTCAAACATGCGATTATAGTGTTATTAACTACGACCATATGACTTCTATGCTACATACCTTACAATTCTTTCACAATAAACATCATACAAGACTAATGAGTATGACCATGCGTTTCTATCAAAAGAAATCGTTCAAGACATATACTATATTTGATACCTCATCATTTTTGAGTTGGTTCATGTTTTTAATCATCTTCATGGTCGATGATTTATACTTCAGTGCTCACCATTTGTAGCATATTGGAATCATGTTGGGCCACGTGTGTGCTTGCATAATAGTTATGTGCCTCATGATAAATGGCTTCATCACAAAATAAATCAACACCATTACATAATTTTTTTATTACGTAGCAATGTTCTTACAATTAAAAGTTCAACACAACCAATAATTATATCTTGTTCGTCAGTGATACAAGTTTAATGGATCCAAACAGCTTGTCTATTATTGTCATGGACCAATTATAGTTGTTTATTTTTTTCAAGGTCTTCACTATAATAGACCGTTGTCCAATCCTGTATATCTCCTGATATTGAATAGAAAAGCGTAGAGCACGGAAACAAGATCAATAATACAACAACATCCTTCACAACATGATCCTCGCCTGCCCTGATGGCTTTGTCTATTGATTCTTGTAAAACACAACACAACATGTGAGTTTAGTGTTATTGAATTTGCGCTTCTAGGTATATTGATAATATGTTTCTACTATAGACAAAAATATCTATTTCCAGGTATAATGGTAATGCATTTCTACTATAAACAAACTAGAAAATCGGAAGATAGAGACATACATTTATCAAACTATTTGATATTGGTTTGGTTTTGTTGGTGGAAATTTTTATGAACTGTCGTCTATATAGTATGTTCTCATTATCCCTGACTCTATTTCTGAACCATTGGTGTAGCAAAGTTAGAATCCTTCAGCTTGGTTTAAAGGCATTTACTCGTTGTCATGTTTGAGCCCCAAACTAGTCTTTGACGTCATTGGTCGTTAGTTTGGTCAGTATGGACTCAATTCTAACAACTTCATCTTCCATCGAGTATGTTTTTATAATCTCGGTTATACAAAGATAATGTTTTTTCATCTAAAACTTCTCATGGCGGAGCTCATAAAAAGTCTTCAAGCTTGTATAAAAAGGGGTTTCCTTCGCAGGTTCTATGTGTTTAATAGTTGTAATAAAAATCTTCTCTCTCATCAGATTTGAGATGTTAACGAAACCAGATATGTAGAAGCAAGCTTTAACAGACATTTTTTCATGCAAAAACAAGATTTGGCACGAGTTGATTAAACATGTCACAACCATGTGAGTCTGGAGATACTAACCCTACTAACCATATAAGTCTAATGCAACTAACGATGCAAGTCTAGTGTAACCCATCATGATAGTCTAGTTCTACAAACCATGCGAGTCTAGTGCAAGCAATTCTGCGAATCTAGTGTAACCAACCTTGCTATTCTAGTTTTACCAACCATGCGAGTCTAGGAATACCACATGCAGTGCAAAACCAGAAATGTAACATATGTTTTTTGTGTATGACAGATAAAGAAAATGTGATTTTATGTTCATATCTCACATGGGCTCTAAAAATACTAAACTGCCATACAATACATTACAACCTAATTATAAAATGTAACTGCTATATGCACGTAAGAACCCTAAAAAGTCCTCTAAAATCCTATTTCTACCCCAAATCAAAAAGTACGAACGTGATCAACAATACTCTCAGAAGCACCTAAGTACATTCTAAGTCTAACTAAGAACCATGTTGGCAAGCTCCATCAAAATATCATCCAAATACCGACTATACTTGCAATAAACACCAAACACCATCGGAATACACAATCTAGTTTCAATAAACACCGAACACTGTCGAAAAATACACAAACATTAAAGATTGGTTCGTCGAAGGTTCATCCTCTATAAGGAAAAAGAATAGTAAAAAACATTTTATTTATACTAACGAGGATTATATCAGTTGATTGGGTATTTAGGAATACTTTATCCTTTTTTGATACCATTGTGAAAATAGTAAAAAACTACTACTTTTTTTTCCATAGCGGCTCCCTTAAGTTTGAACATAAGATTGCACCGGATACGCTTGTCCCAGATGGGATGGAGAGGAAAACCTAAACACGTTTCAGTAGACCTTATTTTGAAAGACTTGCCTTTACATAATTTCACATGCATTGAACTTTTTAAGCATTATTTTTAAGCCAGTAATACAACACAGGACATATGTCGGTTGCTTGAAATCCATATTTAGAACTTGCGTATGAAATCATAAATATGTTGGGTAACTTCATCAGGCTTCTCTTGGTTGAGGAAATGAGCAACTCCTTCCATCACTACTACTGGTTCCTCGAGTAATGGCACATCTTTTTTGAATGCACCGCCGTGAATGTACTCCTTCCTTTTGCCCATGTGGTAAACAATGTCTTGGTCGCCTGTCACAAACTTAACCGGTACTTTAACTTTGCACCCCTTCCATGGTCCCATAAGTTCCCAGTTACTGTAGTAATAAACCATAACTGAACAACATTTATCTAGAAGATTGACTTTTAACATATAGATATACAAAATGATTTGTTAGGAATTCAGTCTTGGTTTAAACTAAAACTAGTATGTCATCTCCTGACATGAACCTATCCTGGGTCTTTGGACGAATATGAATGTCTCGGATCGCGATTGGTGTTAACTGGCATTGTATTTGGGTTCTAAACAATGAGTTCGATTCCATCATTATTCGGTTGCGAAGAAACCTTTCAATCCGGTTGACTTATAAATTAAAAGAAAATTTCAAACTTTCTAAATTCGATATACAATCTAGGATAAACAACTTAATTCCAAATCACTTAAATAGTAAACGAATTATACTTTAAAACTTTAATACAAAGGATAGGACATACAGGTCCGGCCATGTAAATTGAATTTTTCCAAATTACTCTAAGGTCGGACCTCACAGTGTATTTTTTTTTTTTTTGTCTACAATTGGATTTGGGACATAAAACTTTAGTCCATCTACCGTTTTTTCTCTTGGTCAGCAAAATCAGTGTATCAAATAGGACAATTTTGCAACCCCAGGATTTGTTTCTTCCGAGAATGGAGAAACCAAATTACAGCCTATTGTTGTTACCATATGCAAAAGTGGTGCCAGAAATTATCTAGAAACGAAAGTTGGTAGAATTCATACCGGTCAAAATTGCGGTAATAGTTTATCCCTCCTGTGAAGCCTTTCTTGTCGAATTTGCTAATGTAGTATTTTGCATCTTCCTCCGATAACCACGATGGCAAGTTAATGGGTTTAAGCCAAAAGTCTTTGTCTTTGGGTAGAAGACATGGTACTGGATGGCTGAACGATTCAAAGAGTCGCTTGAAAACTCTTTCTGAGCCAATCTCCGCAAATTCAGCTTCTATCTGCCCAGGTTCCTGAATACAACATCACAGTATTATATAAAATTAAATTTGGATCTGATCCTATTTTTAGAATGACTTTTAGTAATATTTAGAACCTAATATATCAGAAACTCGAATTCAGTCGCTCCTACTAATTATATTCTTAAACAGATCTCATTGAGCTTAAAAGATCAAAGTAAATTTAACATCAATTAAATTCAATCCGATCGGATCCAATCGCAAATAGAATAAAATTAAAATTAAAATTAAAATTAAAAACAGCTCGACAGAGATTGAACTGGAAATCAATACCTGAAATCGATAGATGTAGTAGTCATCACCATAGTAAGCTCTCAAGCTTTCAGTTGGTTTCCTCTCCGGATCATACGGCATAAACGGAACACTAAGATTTATCAAGGCTTTAACTCGATCGGGCCTAAATAAACACATGTGCCAGGCGATAAGAGCGCCCCAATCGTGACCGACCACGAAAACTTTCTCCTGATCGGCAGCGACATTATCGAGTAGCGCGATGAGGTCGCCGACAATGTGGAAGCAAGTGTAGCTACCGATTTCGGAAGGAGCATCGCTGTCGCCGTAACCTCGTAGATCGGGAGCCACCGCTCGGTAACCGAGATTGGCTAGAGAATTAATTTGGTGGCGCCATGAGTACCAGAGCTCGGGGAAACCGTGGAGGAAGAGAATAACAGGACCGTGATCGGGACCTTTGAGGGCGACGTGGATGTTGATGCCGTTGACGAGGACTGTTCGGTGTTCTATCTCCATTTCTAAGTTATCTCTCTGGGTTGGGTGGTTGGCTAACTTGGCTTGAGTGATTTTGGTTTTGGACTCAGTGATGTCATATTCCACTATACAAGTCTACCAAGTCTTTTGTGGTCCTATTCTAGTTAAAATACCGTTAATCCACAGTTTACTATCCCTGGTTTTCACTCGATTGGTATTGGACAAAAATATCTTCAAACTATATATACCATTTTTTCTTTTCAAATTAATTTTTTTTCTTTACGAGTCCCTCTAAACCACAAAATACAACCTTCTTTCTTTCTCTCTAAACTGTTTGTATTCCCAAAAAAACATAGCAACAAACCCACGACACCATAAAATACAACCTTTTTTCTTTCTCCATAAACCGTTTGTATACCTAAAAGCACGACAATAAAGCCTCGACACTCAATGCCTATTGGTCACCTTACTTTCTTCCGTTCTTCACTGAATTTCGACCGTCGACTGTCATCTCTCCTCCAAACAAGTAACCACGAAGCCTTCAGCGATTTGTCCTCTCGAAAATGTCTCTCTTTTTTCTGTTTTTACTGATTTCAAAGCGTATGTTGCTGTTTGTTCACGATCGACGTTGGTTATTTCTACTTAAATCACGTAGTTAGGATCGTGAGCGAAATCTTAGTTTTTGGGTTTATCGTTCTCGACATTAGGTTTTGTTGTTTCATTTATTGTCTATTGGTTCGACGTTTTTGTAGCATGTTCAGTATAACCATTCGCATCCCCATCGTATGTGTATGCAAACAACTTGCATTATATTAGTTTATTGGATAGAGCAACAATTTGTTATTGTTTCAAAACAGCTCGATTTCTGAGGATTGCATGTAATTCGCTATATATAGTTGTAACAAACAATTCACTATAGGAATGCTTCAAACGATTTTCCGTTTATAAGATTTCACAAAAAACTCGTCGTTTATGTTAACAAACAATTCAAGTTATTAAATACAAACACCACAAGCCTTATGTTAGTATCATTAATATAGATAGTTTTGTTATAGTTACCTCATGGAAGTTATGTGTTATTTAAAAGTTCTTACTCATGTATTTGCAGGCAATATGACTGCGAAACCAAGCTTGTACAGAATAACTCTAAGAATCTTGTTGCATACAACTCCCAGAATCTAGTTAAAAACGACTCACCAAAACTGTTTAAAACACAACTCTATGTATCCATTTACAAACAATTCTCACTACTTCTAAAACACAACTCGCAATCATTTTTGCTAACATGATAGCCAAAACAATTTGCAGTATCCATTTATGGTACCAAAAAAAGACTCTAAGGAGGCGCAAACGAATGACCGACAGCTCGTACCTCACATTCAAGAGGAAGGAGGTTGCGAAGGATTTAGACCAAAAGAGGTAGAAGCTCGTGAGAAAGAAGTGGCAGCTGAATAATATGGACCGACGGATGCAGAAGGTCGTGAAGATGTAAGCGGATCCGAAGTAAATTGAGATACAACTACTTGAATATATTTTTTGATATATTATGTCTTAATTGGTATTGTATATGGGTAGCAAAAATGTTGGGCTCTTAATCTCTGTTGCGTTATTTTTTGAAAAAAAATAACAAGGTTAGTGTTTTAAAAGAGATAACATGTATGTATTCAAAAACAACTCTCACAATTAGTTTTGTAACCAACTCTCATAATATGTTCGCAAAAAACTTTTATGGTATGTCTTACAAACAAATCTTGTTGTATCTGTTAAAAACAACTCACATCTTCTTAGTGCCGGTCTATTTAAAAAAACTAGAGGTATTTGTGTTACCAACAAATCGCATTTCAGACAACTCTCGTTAGTCTCATATTAACAACTCGTAGAGTATGCCTTTTTGAACAAATCTCATGTTTAAAAATAAAAATTCACGTGATGCATATATAGTTTCAAAGAACTCGTATTGTAGGATTGCAGAGAACTCTCAGTTGTTTTTTAGTGCGAAGAACTCTCATTTTTCTAAATGGAACAGCATGCCGACCAACAACAAGTCCAACAAGAACCACAGTATCAAGGAGAAGAACAACAACGACACCCAGCCTTGGTAAAGAGTGAGAGGCTAACAAAAACCAAAGAAGCACAACCTGTACCACGGGAAGATTCAGAGTCTGCCAAATTCAATAAGAAGTTAGAACTACTTAGCCAGTAAGAAGCACCGATAGAAAACCAACAACAAGACGAAGAGGTATCTAAACACCAGAAACTGGCCTACGCAAAGTCAGAACCACTAAGCCAAATTGTAGTTGTGGAACCAGTACCGAATCAATCTGAAAACAAAGAATGACGAGTTTCAGGATCTTCTGATACGCACAATAACACAGTATGTTTACCAAATTTATTTTTTGATGGTTATTACTCGTAAGTTACACAGTTAGTTTTAAATAAAGTTGATAATGTTGAGTTCGATGTTATGATACAACAGACTCTAGAGAATATGTCGGAGGATGAGATTAATAGACTTTGTCAAGCCGGTGATGCTGAGAAGGTTGTAAATGAGTCAACAGCATTGGTCGTCACAGATGGTGTTGTAAGTGGATTTTTAAATAATTATACATAAAAGATGTGCAGTTTAGATTTTATAATTCGACAGCCACCAAGTCAATGGAAAATATAGTGGAAGAGGATGACATGCTGCCTAATTTTAATCTATTGAGTCTGACACAGCCGTTGGTGGAAGAGGTAAATATTTTAGAAGTTCTAGCGACACTGGCACCGGTAATGCTCACTAATTGGTAAAAAACTACACTAACAATTGAACTGATCGATGTCAGTGAATACCATAAAAGTACAAATAATTTAAAGCAGAGAAGATGGAAAAGATCCGGCAGTATGGTATTTACCAATGTCCCAGTTTTCCTACAGACTTAACGTGGCCATGAGTGAAGTATTGGCGCTACCCTGCGAACGGGACGTGGACTACAAGGTATCCTGTTACAAACAACTCACTCTTCCTATAAGCAATTAATGTTTCATTAAATTTACTGTTTAATACACTATCTGATTATCTTTTCAAACAATTCACTTTTCATGCAATTCGTGTTTCATATAATTTTCTGTTTAATACACTATTTGACCCTCGTTTCATACAATTCATTTTCCATCGAGTTTGTGTTTCATACAATTCATTGTTTAATACACTATATGATTATCTTTTCAAGCAATTCGCTTTATTGGATTTTATAAATAATTTGCTTTATGTGTTATTTGGTAGATTGTTGACGCTTGGATTCTAAAGGTGCTTAAAGAAGTAAATTGGAAAGTTTCATGCAAAAGTTTCTCTTGCACCAAATACAGCGCCATACAAATTTCTGGTATGACTACATTAAGTTTAGCTATAAACTACAAACAACTCTTAATTTCTCATGTTAATGTAATTTTTTTAATGCAGTACACAATATCCAAAGGAGAGGATATGACACATACAGTTGACGAAGTATCTCGAAGCATGAGGCCCGACACTAACATTGTGCTCATTCCTGTATGCAACATTAAAAAGGATACAATAAATTATTGAACATTGTTTGTTATTGATATAGACGAAAGGACGGAAACAAACTACAACCTGCTCTTGCCTCTTAATAAACATGCAACGGACTACACAACAAGGATAGTTGCTCCACTAGTAAGACTTAACCATGTTTTTAGACTCATAGGGTAAAAAAAATCAAACAACTCTATGAATTTAATTGTTAACAAGTCACTAGATCTAGTTAAAAACAACTCTCTTTTATTTTTTTTCAAAACCATTTGCAATAGAATGTTAATAAAAAACGCTCTATTCGTTTTTAGTAAACAATTCGCGATATGACGTTATATTAAACAACACGCAACCGTATTTATCAAACAAGTCGCTGTTTATTAGTATATGATGAATGACACAAACTCTTATAAACAGTTGGCATATCGTGTCAAAAATGGATACTTACCTCAGTCAAAGAATGGATTTAAAGTAAAAAATGCCAGAGGGATTCCACAAGAAAACAAGGCACCGTCGACTGCAGTATTTTCAATTGTCAATACGCCAAAGATATTATCGAAAAAGGTTGCGTGCCGAAGACTTAGGAGAAAGATATTGTAAGAGATAGGAGAGATTAAATATTTTATTTCCTAAATGATGAAAATATTAACCAACACTAACATGGAGTGGTAGATATATTGGTTGAAAATTATTTGGTGTACATATATCGCTTGGAATGTTTTGGTGTATATATAGAGTAATGTGGGTAATTTAGCACAATGATCAGGTTTGTCGTATAAAAAAAATCATAAAAGGTAATGTATTTTAGCTCCAAACAATTCGCGCTTATGTAACGATTAACAACTCTCACCATTGAGCTCTACATAACAAATCACAACGTGTACAAAATTTGACTACTAAACAATTCGCGTTTGTGCAGTAGTTAACAACTCTCACTATTGAATTTATAATTAATAACTCGCAACATTTACGTGAATTTATATTTAACAAGTCGCTATATATTAAGTAAAATTACATTATAAATCTCAGTGGAATTATAATTAAATAACTCACAAAATCTCAATGATTACGAAACACCTTCAGTGTCTGCCTTGGTAATCGCTATATGCATTGAGCACGCAAAAAGCCATCTAATCATGTCATGCAATTTAATGTTGATTTGACAGAAGAGGTTTAATCGTTATCATAGCCACCACTACAACTTCAATAGGACTCCTTCACTATCTATAAAGATTAGTAACCATAAGGTAATTAAATAATAAACTCTTAAAATAAAAAACGCAACACATCTTCAACTCCAATTACCATGTCTAGTTCTAGTTAATTAGGAGACTCATGGTCGTCCATCACCACCAACAGAAGCTCCAAGTTAATCTCTCTGGTGGCACCCCCGAACAGTCCAACGTATGTACTGGCCTTTGATATCGACTACTTGTCTGCTGACTCTGGGTCAGTTGAGTTGGTTGGGTTGGTGGTTGACTCTCGCCTAACCAAAGTTCTAGATAGGAAAAAGGAGAGGGAAAAGACAGAGGAAGATGTTGGTACGTCGGAGGAGGCCCATGAGATGGAGGTAGATGGTGAGGAGGACCTCCAGGAAGACGCTAATGTTGGACGTGAAAATGAGTCTCAAGATGAAGACTCATCTACTGATGACTCATTGTTACTGCTTTTATTTTTCTTTTTTGCATGCAAATTGACCAACCTTAAAGATGGTAGTATTGTTTTGGAAGGGTTGAGTGGATGAAGGCTGATATGGCCTTCTAATATCATTTTTGTATAAACTTTTTATTATTGTAAAAAGTTTATGATGGTTAATAGCATTGGTTCATTATCAATAACAACTCGCGCTTATTAATTACAAAGAACTCTCCTAATCTTATCCTAAACAACTCTCTGAATCCCACTACAATCAACACGCTCGACCCTCATTTCTAACAACTCACTGAATCCAATTACGCACAACTCTAAGGATACTAATATACAAACAACTCTCAAAATCTTGTTGTGTACATACCAATATTAGCATTTCAATTACAAATAAATCTCATGATAGTAGTATCCAAACAAGTCTTAGACAAACCCATATATTAAATTTAGAAAGAAATCGCAAATGGTCGAGACTAATATAGAGGGAATATTTATGGGGAAGGACATACAAAAAACAATCATTTCTTCAACGGTAAGTACACAATTCACAGTATGAATATTAACAACTCGCAGAATGAGATATTTGATATACATAGAAACTCATTATTGCAGTACACAAACAACGCACAGTTTCTTATTTCAATCTAAGCAACTCGCGAAAAATTGTAACTTATAAGAAACAACTCGCAGTTATGGCAAGTTAATGTACCAAATATATCGATCTTTAAACTGGAACCTCACAGGTCCTCTTGTTATGACCTACTTCCGAATAACGGCCATTTCTCAACTGCTTGCTTGTCGCTTCTCCTATAGATGAGATTCATTTTTTCTTAAGCCTTCTAGGGCGTCTTTTCACATGGGTAGGTAGAATTTCTAGCTCTAACGAGTCGTTAGAGCTTGATCCTGCGTTGAAATCGGTTATCACCAGTATGATGAAAAGATAACTTGCCCTGTAATTTTTAAACGTGAAGAACGAATATATTATCATAAGAGGATCTTGTTGGGTAAACTGTATTTTCGCGAAGGCGTACGGACATAGAAAACACTTATGTTGACATGTACCGCAAGAAAATTTAAAATCTAGCATATTAACAACCATTATATTGTCTGAAAGGACTTCGAACACGGTTGCAGAAGACTTACAGACTACTTAATTCAGCATTTTTCAAAATTCAACTTTAGCTTATTTTCATATTCAAGGCATAAATTAGTACTCTAGCTTAGTGCATCTTGATATCTTCGTGAAACTTGAGTCATAAGAAAGACTGCAATCCTGTTTATGACTTCAAAAATGGGTAGGCCGCAATATTTTTTTTATTTGTGCGTTAAAAGATTCAGTTACAGTAGAAGCGATGACCCCGTATCATTTCCATTTAACAAATCCATGAGTGTACTTATTCGGAGGTAAATTTTAAATAAATGTTTTAATTATCTCACCACCTTAACACACAAAGTCGGTTAGTATATCCTTTAAAATCTCTTGAGTGGGAGCATAAATAAGACGATGGAATAAACAAAAAAAAGTCAATAATAAAAAAATACATAATGAATTTAGATGTAGAAACCGATCAACCTCATCACAGAGGAAACATTTAAAGAAGAACCAGTTGCTCCCACCGCCATAGTCACTCTGAGACATTGATTAATGGATAAAGGAAATGAATGGTACCATGCTAATCGAATCTGAATCTTGCAAAATATGATGACTATTCATGCTCACAACTAAGATTTGACATCCAACATTGAGAGAATAATGATGAGGAGGAAGTGATGATGCAACAAGATCTATGATAAGAGGACACCACCAAAATATCATCCAAAATATCACGAGTAGGCACAAAGTTGTTGTTCATAAATTCAAATGATTGTCCAAAAGAAAAATCAAGTCAAAATTCATTGAGCATGAGTGAAAACTTCGTCATTTTTTTCGAAGGGTTGGGAATAATAAGACCCCAACCTTAACATGACAATGAAAAATAGAAAGGAAAAACATGTGTCTGAGCACCCTACAACTCATCACCAAGTGAATAGTAGCGATGGAAGTTAACCTAACCTCCAAGCAAGTATGCATGATCCTAAAACAGGTTTTCCTAATTATTCAAGTTCTCGTCAAGATCTTTCCTAACATATCATTCTTCAATAGAATTTTTATTTACATACTTCATTACAAAAAATGACACAAATAAAATTTCAACAAGTTCCGACTACATAACAAGTACCTCAGCCAAACTTCCTCAAATTTCTCTAACAATGCAACTGACTCGACAACAATAGTACCATTTTCTTCTACCAATGCATCAAACAACATTCATAGATTGTCATTCAAACTTACCATCGAATTATATCATAAATTATTCCCCTCATAATATATAAATCAACAACTACATGTGGGGTTCCCTTCATTAGCTCAGCCGAGACCTTAGTAGACGGTGAGACATCAACAAAACATCCCTCAATCCTACCCACCAAAAGTTCCTCAAAATGAGTACCTCAAAACTTTGGCTATTGTAATAGGGTAGACTTAGGCATCAATATGTTTATCTATTTTTAGGGCAAGACCATAAGAACAAAAAAAATTCATTATTTCCCAAATGAAGAGTTTTCATTTGCCACAAATATACTATATGGGGAGCTTCTGCCAACACTTAACAATCACAAAATGAACAAATTTAATGGTAAAGGAGATCTGAACCACCATATAGAGCAGTTTAAAAGTGAAATGTCATAGTTTGGGATGGATGATAAAATGAAACATAAAGTATTATTTTTAAACTTTAAAGGAAGTTTTTAACTTGGCTTAATATTCTTCCTCTAGGTTACATATTATGTGGATTACATTCGAGAATCATTGTATTGGTTTTAAAAAATCAAGTGAGATGAATATTATATCATTCATTGTAAATAAAATTCTACAATAAGTATGATAAAGTACTTAAAATAATTTTTGGAGACACATAATGCCTTGCAGGACGATCATGATCTGATGGCAATGGCATAGTACAAATAAAAAAAAATCAGAACTTTTATTAATAAAGAATATAATGAAAAAATACTAAATTTAATAGACTTATGAGCCAAATTAGAACTTCAAATTAAAAAAAGAAGAGATTGTCGGGGCCATGATGGTTGAAAGCACTAAATCTCCAAATTCATATCCCCATAACCCTATTTTGGCTAGCACTAACGAATATATTTTAGTTGCACAAGCTAGTTTCAGGTTTAATATTAAAGTTTCAACCTCTAAGATTCATAGATTTTTTACCTAAAAAGTTAAAACTATTAAAAAGGTTCTAACATTAGCTGGTCATAACTAAAATGTTTCGACACTAGTAGGTCAAGTTTAAAGGAACCAACATTAGTTGGTTACAATTAAAGGATTCCAAAACTAGTTGGTCAAGTTTAAAGGATCTAACATTAGTTGGTCACAATCATTCCAAAACTAGTTGGTCAAGTGTAAAGGATCCAATATTAGTTGAACACACTTAAAAGTGTCCAACATTAGTTGGTCAAGTGTAAAGGATCCAGCATTAGTTGGTCACAATTAAAAGGTTCCAACAATATTTGGTCACAATTAAAAGGTTCCAACGTTAGTTGGTCAAGTGTAAAGGATCTAACATTAGTTTGTCAGGTTCGAAGTATTGATGATCTGGTCTGAATTTTATTTTGGTGAGCGGTTAGGGATTGATTAAAAAATAAAAAAGAGAAATAAATCATATTGATAAATTTCAAAAACGATTACAAAACATCAAATCCCTACCATAGACTTAGAAAAATATGACAATACAAAAAACAGTGAAATGAATATAATTGAACTACCTTCAGATTATTTTCCATCGGCTTGACCACAGTTTCTGTAATATTGTTTCATTGGGATTTTTCGGCCACTAATCCTCCTCGTAACTTCCAGACTCGTAATCCCCAACTCCATCTCCATTCTCAGAAGAGCTATAATCGCCCTATGTACCTAGGATGGTGTCCAGTACATCTGCGAATGATATATCATCATGCCATTCCTCTTGGGGTACCAAGTAGCACAAATATCCAAGTTTAAGATCCGAGAACATTTTATGAAAGCCTATGACCAATTCAGATTAAATCTTAGCTTCCCGCTTCTCTATAGAGCATAAGAACTTCTCAATATACGCATCAACGATATTCTCTTGGTTCTTCATAGTCTATTTTTTTTAATGTTGTTAGATCCTCACTCACTTTCTTAGTACTAGCCTTCTACTCATCTAATGTATTCTGCAAGAGGTCCAATTGAACATTATGCTCATTTTTCTCTTCCTTGCACCTTTAAGCTTACTACGTTCAAAAGTCATTTAGCTCAGAAATCTTGTCTTCATGTGGGGTTTTTTGCTTCTTAAGTTCTTCTATAAGCTTTGCTACTCAAATTTCCAGATTGTTAACACAGTTCATCTACTCCGCTTAAGATTTATTACGAAGCTCACATTTGCCTCAAATAGAGGCAATGGTCTTTATGTTTTTTGCTACTTCCCTTTCCAATTAAAAAAGGTTCTTGATGAATTAATCAAATAACGAGCATGGGTGTCCCCTTCCTCAAGCTGGAAGGGCAGAGGTTTACCACCCTGAATATAGAGACTTTTCTCTTTGGTTTTAAATAACTACCTATTAGGGCTACCCACGAGACTGTGAATTTCAACCACTCTTTTATCTACCTCTGGAAGAGAGGAAAAATATTTCACAGATAGCTGAGTGGTCTATCACTCCAACATTGGAGGAATTATTGCTTGATTCATAATGCAAACAATCTCTAAGCTCTTCTTTTTCTTCTTTTTTTTCTTTTTTTTCTTATTCTTCTCACTACTTTAGATTTTCTCCTTATGATACTTTGATATGCTTTCTGTTTTCTTCCTTAACAGTATCAAAGGTTTTTCATGTATTTGGCTTACTATAGCCTCAACAACATCTTTTATTGGTGCATCAGATTGATTCACTTTGGTGATGTCACTAGTTAATTTATTCGTTCCCGAACCAGTACCATCAACTTTCTTCACTTTATATCTTGGAGCCCTTTCCTAGTCGGAAGGTACAAGATATTGTCGCTAGTTTCTACATGGTTGATGATTTTTTATCCACGTGTTGGATTTTTGAATTCCTCCAATAATAAATCAAACTTTGATTAAGTTCGCCAGAAGTGACTCTAAACCAGATTGTTTGGTGTGAAACATTTATGGAACTCGTTGGACTAGTTATCTACAACTCACTGGTGTAGCTTTCTAAACGTCTCTTTAGCAACTTCCAAATGCTACTATTAAGAATTCAGTATAGCTTCAAAAGGATAAAAAATAATCTTAGAGTATTAAAGATTAAGAATAATTGTAGTTGGAGTCGAAAAAGAATGAGAAATCACCTGAGCTTCACCAGTCCCTCTATTTTTTACTCAGATTTCTTTTCTTGAAAATATTTTTACTATATTCCCAACGACCACTTATAAAGGATAATTGTAGCTTCCACACTTTATCAACCTTGAAAAAATCACTTACTACTTTATACTCATATCTCATACTAATGAATTCGAAAGATTTCAAGGATTCTTTGATAACCCGAGAATTCTACAAACTCTTCAATTGGTATCTTCATCTTTGATAGCCTGGACACAATGATACACGACATCAAAGTAAACTAGGTATTTGAGCTGGCTTGACTTGGACACACGCCAACCAGATCAAAGTACTGAACTACTTCTTGGTCTAGCGGAGACTGGAACCCCCAATTCAGCACGTTGGGGTAAACGACCAATTATTTTACTACGTGATTCAGTGGTGTCTGTCCGAGCTTTGTTAGCCATATTTCTTTCTCCTCTAAAATTCCCTATCTAGCTCATATCTCACCTACCTTATTTTCCGAATAATAGTTATATGAGACTTTGTAGAAAGAAATCAATTATTTATTACTGACATT
This sequence comes from Limnanthes douglasii subsp. nivea, assembly GCA_036936605.1. Taxonomy (NCBI): domain Eukaryota; kingdom Viridiplantae; phylum Streptophyta; class Magnoliopsida; order Brassicales; family Limnanthaceae; genus Limnanthes; species Limnanthes douglasii. Next base: position 140,799,534 of record JAUPFV010000002.1, on the reverse strand, counting down.
TTGAAAATTAGGCTTAACGCACTCGACTACTGAAGGGGGAAATTCACTATCTACCCCTTTGCATTTTTTTTACTTTTTTTTCCCTTGGAGCCTTCCCTTTATCTTCTTTGGGATTTTTTTATTTCCTCTCAGCATCACCTTTAGAACTGGTCTGATATATCACATATTGAACTCACATAAGTATGCTCTTTTACATCATCGACCAATCGCATGGGGTTGCTTCCAGAATTTAGTACCATGCTCTCCGACCCTTCCGTCTATGTTACTTGAGAGACAATAACATTTTCAACAATATTAACATTCCCCTTCATCAATTACTCCGGATGAGTATATAGGGTTGTTGAATCATGTTTACCATGTTCTTGTTTCTTTACATGATGCTCATAAGCATGCTTTGTTTTTATTACAATAACTGTTATAGATTTGTTCATAGGCGATCTGTATTTGGTATCAGAATCCCTCATTGCAATAAAGCGTGATCAACGTGTATTACTAGCGTCTCTTTAGTAATGGGTTAGCTTAGGACAATGGACTTTCCCCACTGAAAGTTAAGTGTTAGAGGATGGGGGATCAATTGGTATGGAATGCCTATTGTAAGTATACTTTCCTTTGTAGTCAAAGGTTTAAATAATGATTTGAGGCCCTTCAGTTTGTTGAAGGCCAACAAAGCTTCTGACTTCTCTCTTTTATCAACATTAGTTACAAGACATAACAATTGGTTAGGGAGTTGACAGCATGAAACATACACCTCTGAAGAAAAATATTATTGTCACCAGAGAAATATTTTGTGGTGGCTATAAGACTGAATATTGAGGGTTTACAATTGCTATAACTGAGAGTTTTTGTTTTTTCATCTTTAGAAAAGATAGCATGTGAAATATATCAGTCAAGTCTATCTAGACATGAGATGTTCGAATCAACTATGGTTGTGCAGTGTTTGTGTAGTTTAATTCAAAACAGTTTAGGTAAAATTACAAAGTGTTTAGTTTTATCTGAAAGATCTTCACAAGGACTATGAGGGCTACTGATAAGGACCGAATTCTCTGAACTTTGAGTCAGACCAATAAAGATGTAATATTAAGGATATTTAATATTAGGCTTATGTTAGATGGGTTTGGATTATCCAAATAGGCTCGTAGACCATGTAAGCCCAATGGGACCAACAATATATATAAGGTCTTGTTTTACGATTTAGGATTGCTAATTACTAGAATTAATCTCAACTATTTTTTCAAAACTTCTATCTATATAGTTAAAACCCAAGTAACTCAATTATTTCTTTAAACAATATCCAAAGTTTAACTTATTAAGGTGTATTATGAAAATGTGCTTCAGAAATCTTTGGAACCATCACAATTGATTTAATACGTGTTCCATATTTCGAACTTGATTTAATGATGAAATATCATTTTGCATTTGGTTTAATAAGTGTTACATATTCTGTTTTGCATTTTGCAATGGTACAAAATTAAAAAAATATACGTATGGAGTTCAATTAATAATATGATGGACCTCGACAATAATACAACATTAAACTATAACCCAATGATTCCAAATTCAAAATATACAACGAATAAAACAAAAAATGACAACATAAAAAAATTTAGGTTATACTACAACCACAATTGATATTGTTAGATGTTTTGTATTTAGCATATAAGTCTTGCTTCAAAGTTATCATAATGCTTAGTTCGCATTTCACATTAGTTTGGAGCATGTTTCATATTTCACATTTTGCAGTTAGGTTTATTTTGTATTTTTTATCTTGCACTCGAGAAATATTATTGTTTTTCTTTTCATATCTAAATTATATATTTTAAAAACCAAATAGTTTAATAAATTTATAGATATATTAATTCTTAAGAAATGAAATTTTGAAAGTAAAACCAATAATGAAGTTAATATTCTCATGAGATACCCCATAACAACAATGGGAAGTATTGATTATGGCTACTCGTTTATGAGTATGCTAGATATATTATCGATAATGGTAAACTACTTGACCCTTATGTCAAAAACATTTATACACAAAGGATAACATATATGCTTGTCGTTTTTCTCAATACGAACCACACAAACATAATCTGGTAGTAATTCATGTAATAACATCAAAAACATTTTATATAACATTTTATATTAGATTTGAACATTGGTGATTTTTTTGCAATTTGTACACCTATTTTTCATTTCACAATCACTCTAAACATTATTTCGCATTTCACAGTTTAGGCCTTAGCTCTCCACTTCGATAATTTAAATATTGTTTCACATTTCGGATTAAACTTTAGTTATGTTTCTCATTTTGGAGTTCATCTTATTATGTTTAACATTTTGTTGTTCAATTTTTTTCACACTTAGACAACTTAAATATTGTTCCGACTTTTACATTTATGTTTACATATATTTCGAAATATTCACCTAAACTTATTAATATTCCATAATTCAAATGTTAACTCACTTTATATTTTGTCTCAATGGAAGATTTGTCATGTTTCACAATTCGCAATATATATATATATATATAAAAGAAATATTATGTAATTCAAAAATTTATATCTTAAAGATTAAAGAACATTGAAAGAACAAAATTAATAATAAAATGTATCAATTTACATGGATTATATAAGACTTCATGATCATTTATTATATCCAACTTGCACAACAACTACACTTTATATTCCGGATGTTATTTTCTTCTCTAGATGACTATATTTCTTTTTAGGTCTCCCCAATATTATTTTCAATTTTAAGGGAATATAACATGAGATTTAATAATAGTAGATGTTTCACCAAAAATAGTTTAATCAAGAATTTCATATGAATAAATTTTCTAATAAGACCTCGCGTCATAGAATGACTCAACATATATTTAAATATTTTAGTGAATCTTAGATATGAGAGGCAAAACATGTACCAAAAGAACAGTTAAAGACCGTACGATTAACAATCATAACATGTTCTAAATAAACTTTATTTAAAACTAATAAAGATGAATGGACTAAGCCATGGACGACTTACATCGACATTTACCTTAATTTTATTTTCAAATTCAAGACACAATTTACTAGTCCAACATAAACATTTTGTATAATGTGTTAATATTTGACTCATGGTGAAAATCTAATTTTGTCAATTAATTTTAATAAAAGAAAACTACAAAAAAAATTGATCAGATGATTAAATAACTTTCTTATTGTAAAGCCATTGAACCGTATCATTTGCCTTCGAAAAATAACATTAATATTTTTTCAAAAGTACTTTTTACAAAAAATCAAAATTTTGAAGCTCTTCCATCAATAAATTATTTCATGTATAAAGTGAACATGTTCTAATTAGGAGCATACACACATTGTTTAAACTTATGAACCATCATTTTCTTAATTTTACGGATGTATGACTCAATGCATACTTCAAATTCTCAATCAGATGATAAATATATTACAAATGATAGCAATAAGAAAACAAAGTTGAAAGAACATTAACTATACCTATGTGACAATCCAAAATAAATGTGCTTTGATGATCTAAAAATGAAGTTTCAACATCTCAAGAATATCTAGCTAATTATGACCATATTTTGGCCCAACAATAGAAAATACAAACAGAAAAATACATGCATAGTTATAAATAAAATACAATTAATAAGGTAGTTATGCATTTTGCAATTGGTGATTATCAATGTTTCATATTTTATAAATTGGTAATCATGAAATTTTCACATTTTGTCCTTGGTATTTAGACATGTTTCACATTTTCTAATTGGTAGTTAGGTACGTTTTTAGTTAACAAATGAGAAAGAATGCATGTTTTTCAGTTCACATTTCAAAATAACGTAATCGGTGAATTAGAAAAATATAATATTTTATAATACACATTTAATGATAGAGAGAAAAAATTTACCATTCTTACCATCTTTACCAATGGTAGATAGGAATACACATTTATGTTTTTCGCATAAAAAAGTTCAATCAGTAAATAAAATTCAACAACAAGAGTGGAAACCTTAAATAAATTATAAAAATTCTGTGAAACACCATTTTAATAGTTCGTTCATAACTATATTCGAGTGAGTAGTGAGTTGTAATATCAAGACTCTTGAATGGTTTGAAGTACCATTTAGTTAGATTAAAATAAGTAGAACTATCATCGTACAAGACCATTGTATCTTCTCTAAGGCAACCTATGAAAGGCGATATGATATATCTAAACCATATTCGTTTTTAACAAAACAATTGTACGCTTTTGATTGTCACATCATGTTTGGATTTAATAAAATCATGTATGTGTTTAAAAATGAAATAACACTTCAAATATCTCTTACTTTCTTTTGAAAAACCAGTGTCATAGGGATGTTATCCAATGTAATTTTTAATGACCATAAAGCCAATAGGTGTATCAATTGTTGTGTAAAATCTTCATGAATATTCCTTGATACTTTATTTTCGAAATGAAAACTTATTTTTAATCTTTTATTATTCATATATTAAAGCAAAATCGTTATTTACAAAATAACACTATAAAATTATTCTTAAAGATGCATTTTCTTCCTCAGAAACTTGCCTTACACCACTAATTCCATCAACCCAACATATAATAGCAGACTATTTTTTTATTGTGATAAAAGAAACCAACACTAAAACTAACTTTCCCATTAATTAAATTTTCATTTAAATCTTATAATAAATTTAGAGTTGGTTCTATATGTGTTTCTCGATAAACCAAACCCATGACTATGTCTATAATAACAGGCAGAGAACCTAACATATCAACAATTGATGACATAACCACAAAATCATAATTACCATTTAATAAACAATCTAAATTCACTCAATATTATTTTAAGTTAAAATTATCTTTACCTAACGTTTCTCATTTGGTTAAAACAAATTTTATCATACTTTTAAAATATTTAAACGGCCTAAAAGGACAGATTGCAGTTTGATCATTTAGTCTGAAAATACCTAAGGCATATCTAGAAATTAAACACGTAAACTTTGAAATTCTCAAACAATAATTAACGAATAATTACAAATTATATACATAAAATATCTCATAGTCACAGTACGGTATTGAGTATCCATTTGGACCACCTACTAGTCTTAGGGTGTGAATTTTATGCAAATATTGGTGTTAGGTTTACATATACTATACAATTTTAAATCTAGTTTATGATATTTAATGTAGGATTAGTTAGAATTTTAACTAAATATGATGATTAGAATTTGGATTTGAAGTGAATTGAGATAGTATAATTCTAGTATTAGAGGAATGATACGTGGAGGAAATAAATTTTTTAAATAATGCATCGAGTATATATTTTAAGTTTATCCGGAGTAAAAACCGTTTATGTTCAAAGTGTATCATCAAATTTTGGTAAGATGTTACATAATATTTTGGAAACCGAATTAGTTACCGGCATATTAATTACATAGTGATAAAAACAATAAAAATGATAAATTAAAACTTTTTTGTTTGAATTATGTTAAAAAACAAATTTTACAAGTTAGCGAGGGTATGAATATCCATAGTATGTTATTGAGAAAATAACCTTGTTATGTATTTCACATTTTAACACATGACCTCTTTTGTAGTTCACATTTGACTGTGTAATGTTTCATAATTATCAATTACTTTATGTTTTTCGAAGTTCGCAACAGTAGTTGCAAGCTACTCTAAAACTCAAAAACTCACCCTTAACTAAACCTATAACATTTTGTTTAACAAAATTATCATTATTAACATTAGTTTGATATAAAAAATTAAAATAATATATAAATGCTCGTGTACGATTAAAAACAATAGTAACACATCCAAACACAATACAATAAAACTAGAACATAAACATTATTCATTAAACAAGAAGTTCAAAAGAACATAACCTACTTGAAATGATATAAAGAACATATGTGATACAGTTTTAAGGTTTGTGGTACAAAATGTGTGGATTTTAGAAAGGTATTTGAGATAATACCGTGGCTTAAGGTTTTATATAGATAAAATAAAAGAAACATAGAGAGATAAAAATATGTCATTATATAGTAAATGAAGGATTGTTGAGGTATTATGATAAAGTTGGATATAATATGGTAATTTATGATTTTACTTGGGCTTGAAAGGGTTAATATATAATGGGTATTAATTGGGGATTGACTTTGAGTTTGGTACATATTAGTTCTTTGGCATAAAATTATTGTATATTTGTTTTATAAAAATTAATAATGGAAATTTTGGCTCATTGAGATCTAGAAGTTAAGGATGAGATAATTGACGAATAAATAAAATATATTCATATAAGTAACCAAAATTTGATAAATTTTCATAACGTTTATTGTCTTCTTAACATGTTATAAAATTGGATGCAAAGATTTGTATAACTCGCACACCAATTGCATCCCCAAAAATAATCACTCAATTTATTTATATGCTCCAACACTACCAACCATCAATATCTTGCTCAAATTGCTAACAAATCTGGATTAACTTCTTATATTGACAATAAAGAACTTGAAAATTCAGATTCAAAACTTCTTAACTGTGTTGAAAATTCCTTTATGTTGATTCCGTAGAATTTTACTGCTCATATATTTCTACTGGGTTTAAGAATCAAATTCAACTCTATTTGTTAAGATATCTCATATTAACATATTAAGTATACAACATTTTGCTTAAAGAGCTCTGGAAGGTACTAATTAAACTTAAACCAATATAAATTTGAGAATTTCTTGTTATTATATATCAATATCTATAATTATAAGAAGGTAACCAGTTATTATTAGGTTATAACATCTAATAAAGTAGAACTTGATTTTGTACAATTCGGTTACAACAACTACACATTTGGTAATTTATTCAATTAATTTTAAAGTATGGATAGGAAATTAAGTATTAAATTAATTTAGAATTGAATAATTAAGCATTATATAGTTTAAACATTAGTTAGTTAACAAATGTAAGATTATTAGTTACTTAGAGAACTTAAGGTATATAACTTAATGATTTTAAAGTTTACTTAATTAGATTACGAAAGGAACTTCTAAAAGTAACATGTGTAATACTTTAAGTAGTTAATTTGGAGTAAGTTAGAATAACCAAAATGTTTAACGTAATGTTTATTATCACAATTTGCTGACAAATTTAGATTAGCTATACTTATTTACTTAATGTTATATTGACAAGGTAAGAACTTAACCAGTTGAGGTTCCAAACTTCTTAATTGTGTGCTAATATTCTTTTATGTTAATCTTCAAAAATTTAACTTCTCATATAATTACACCTAGTGTAAGAACAAAATTACACTCTACACGTTGAGTTAGATCATATTAATATACTAAATATACATCTTACTTAAAGTGTTCTTGGATATTAAAATTAAACCAATACAACTTTAATAGTTTCTACTATATATATATATATAACTACAAGAAGCTTATCGATTAGCATTAGGTTTTGACTTTTTGAAACATATTTTTTTTTTCGTGAGAGTCAGTTATAATAAATACCTGCTTGATGATTACTTTAACTAATTTAAATGCTTGATTATCAAATTATGTATTAAATCAATTTAGAATCGACAATTCAGACACTTTAACTTTAAACATAATTTATTTATTAATTCTAAGATGACAACCATTATAAAGTTTAATTAATTAGATTGAAAGTATTAGTGTTAAGAAGGTAATTGATATGGGTAAGCTAGCGTGATACTTTTTTTTTCCGAAGGGAACCCGCAGCTGATATTTTTTTTTTCCGAAGGGAATCCGTAGCCGCTACTCGGAGTGCAATGAGTGTGCACAGGGTGGTCATAAGAATGTCATACTCAACCAACTCGACTACCCCTTGGAAGCGTTAGCGTGATACTTTAAGTAAGTTAATTTGGAGTAAATTAAAGTATACAAATTGGTTAACATAATGTTTATATATCTTAATTTTCTGATAATTTAATATTAGGTATAGCCATTTACTTAAACGATATATTGACAATGTAATAACTTGACTAACTCATGTTCTAAACTTTGATTTAACACATTCACGTACGTCCATTCTAGGTATTGTACTACTCATGTGATTCTACAAAATTTAAGAACCAAATTAAACTCTTGTTGAGTTATATAATTTTAATTGATTAAATATATATCATCTTGCTTAAGGGTAATAATAAAATCTAAAATGATTTATGCTTAAACAACCTCTTGTCATTTACTGCAAATAGTACAATTAAAGGATGTTATTAAATTCTAACCGTTCGAAGCTTAAAACTCGTCTTGTTAGACTTTGTTATGGTTTGTCATTATTTTAACTAATCTTATTATAAAATTTAGCCAATAAGGTATGCAAAATCTAAAATTATAAAGTTTAAACATAAGTTATTGGGGTTTATACCAAATGGGTAAAAAACCTATATAATTTATCGATAAGTCCAGCGTCAAATAGGTTTTACCAATATCTACTAAATTATGATTTTATTTACTCATTAGTCCAAATTTAAATTTTAAATACAATTTTACCATAATGAATTTGATAATATGACAAAAAAAAACGAGGAGAAAGAACTGATTTTGATATTATGGCCGATGTTTTGATTTGGGCTGCAATTGTTTTAGTCTTTTTAGAATAATTGAATCTTTTCTTAAATAGACTGGATCTATTTATAAAATGGATTTGTTGTAGTATGATTGGTAAATAGAAACAAATTTTAAACCCATTATATAAATCTTCCGTTATTTAATAACTTTGAGATAACTAGTTACCTTACAAAAGTTCTGGTAACTTATTAAACTATTATAGAGTTTACTTGATAACATTAGAAGGATTAGAGTTAAAAAGATCACTTAAAGGTAACTCATTTAAAAACACTTTAAGTTAGTTAATTTAGAGTAAGTCATAATATACCGATTGCTTTACCTAACGTTTAACTATCTCCGTTAAATTATCAAAGTAAGATTAGCTAAAGTTCTCAACTTATAATAGTTTATGGACAAGGTATTAACTTAACTATTCGAGATTCTCAACTTCTGAACTCGGATTTAACATTCGTATAAGTTAATTATCAATTTACTGTTCATATAATTATGGACTCTTAGAACCAAATTCAACTCTATTAGTTGAGTAATAGCATCTTAATGTATTAGTTGTGTAACATCTTGAATGTACTAATTAAACTAAAACTTATATAAGTTAAGAACTTATCTAAATAATATATCAATATTTATAATTACAAAAATTTAATTAATTATTATTACAATCTAAAAACTAGAAACGTAGAACTTGTTGATGGAAGCTAATAGTTTGAACATGATAAACGGATGTAAGAACGTAACAAGAATAGCAAAATAGTAGGTATAAACTTTGACCTTAGGATAGAGTAAACAAAGACTAAAAAAAATTAATCTCAAATTTAATTCATCAAAAGAGGGGTTAGAAAAAATAAAAAGTCGGTATAGGTGTTGGCGGCGACATAGAGGCGGAATACAAAAGCGCTAGTTTCTTGGCGGAGTACTTTTCCCGACTTACGCCTAAGTATAGATACTTAACAAAGGATGGCCTCCAAGATTAAAGATTATAGATTTAGGTATGGTAGTTGCGTAATAGTGAGAATACCTTCAACCCGAGAGCAACTATATCAAGCAAAAGAGGGTGAAACTTCTTTGTATACCACAATTTTCATTGGGGTTTGTGGTTACATTTGCCACCTCTAATAACTTCTAATTCATAAAGGGTACTATTAAGTACGATCTTGAGCTCCCGTTCGGTAAGAATTCTCATGTGCATCGCTGATCTGCTTGTCGTGGTATATGTTAGACAAGAATTGAAAACATTGTTTGTGTTCGTTTCAGGGAATTGGGAGCATAAGAGTGCAGTAATGAACTTGCAGCTTGAAAGGCGTTGGAAGGAAAAATGTAAGGAGTAGTTTGACATTAATTGGTGTTGTCAACGGTGAAAAACCATGTCTTCTAACTATTTATTATTTGTGTGCATATGAAGGAAGACACCAGAAGTGGTGCATGGAAGGATTTCCCGAAGGGTTTATAAATCCATTAATTAATCTATCGGCAGCTGCCAATACAGTATGGGGTCTAGAGCCTTTCCGACTGTTTAAATAAGTTAACTATCTAAATTCTAGGTTGTGGCCCCGTACCGGAATTCATAATTGATGAGGACAGAAACGTTACAATTTCCAACAACGGGGAACCGACGACAACTGATCGGTTACGTGCATTAATAAAAAATGATACCGCCATCGGAATGATGCAAGAGTAGGTCTAGTTGTTCCCAGATTTACAGTGCAACGGAATTAGATGATGGGGAGGACAGTGAACAGGAAAAGAGTGACGCTCAGTCAATGGATAAAGGAAGAGAAAGTGGAAACCGACGCCAACGTGAGGATGAGGAGGAGATGGAAGATGTGGAAAGTTCCCCTATCAAGAGAAAATTAATGGTTGTAGATGCGATTTCGATCTCCCAAGCAAAAACGAAGGTAATGTTTGCTGATGGCCAACAAGATAAAAAGGGAAGTCCCATAAGTAATTCTTTTGGAAGAGGCTGGGAAAGATGATCGGGCGACGTTCCCCGACGAAAGTAAGAACAATATAAGGGTAACGAAGGGTACACTTAGAAAGAAGAATATACTTGAGGACATTGCTCGTCAGATGGAAACATTTGTGAAACATGCAGACCGAATGCCATCTTATATAAACTTTGTGTAGAGTGTATGGGTTAGGTCATCATTTTTTAATGTTGTACGACCATAGCTTGTCCCAAAGTCAACTGGAACGAACGACACCAATCGAAGTGCTGGGGTGGCTGCAGACACGGTGAATATGGTAATGCTCCTGCCATATATGCTCATGTTCGAGCAACTCAAGCGCTGCTCTGAGTTATCTTTCTATGATAACATGTCGATAAGTGAAATCTTGCAGCCACAAATAGAAATCCCTATGTGGTAAGTAAGCTAATTTTCATAATCTGAAGATGATGGTAATGGTATGTAAAAATTATAGACTTTTTCTCTTCTATTGGACAGATGCACCATAATTTGGTTATTCTATCGTAGCGACGCATGTCTGTCTCGGACTACTAGATCATGGAAAAGTGGAAACCATACGCCTACGTATCCTGGTTCGGTGAGGGCACACAACGATAAAGTCTCCCAAGAGAATGAAGGGTTAAAGCTTCAGTTTACCTCCATCAAGAGTGAGCAGGATAACTATTCGGCAAAGTGCAAAGAGCTTGATGGATTTTAATCCTCCTGTATTTGTGTGAATATAGGATTTTAATCCGTCTGTTTCTTTAGAATGTAGGATTGCGTTAAAAAATGAAACAGAAACAACAAAGTTTATGTGAAAGGGTTAATTCATTTCACTAGCATAATATATTATATAATACATTGTAGAATAACTGAAACATAAACGGAATAAAACGGCTTCAAACCGTTTGATCCTATCTATCAAGGTCGTGTTTGCCGTTTCTGTTTTTCCGAAATCCTGACTACATAATTTAACCTTACATTTCTCTCCCTCAATTTTGTAGTCACTCGATCATCCATCTTCAAATCTGACTTCTCATTTAATAGAAGTATCGAAGTTTATCTCCGCTGCAAGCAACGTAGCTTCTTCCTCCACTTGCTGAATTAAGTAAAGATTTTTTTCTGTCTTGTACCCACAATTTACAGCAAAATGACCATATTTATGACAGTTGTAACATTTGACTTTTTTATGTCAAAGGTGGAATCATGTTTCTTATGTCTCTCACCTTCCGTGCTGGAATTATTTTTGCCTCGACCCTTTTCCCTGTCTCGGCCTCCTCCATTTCCTAGGCCTCTTTCTCTGTTACTCGGACTGCCTTGATCCCTGTTTTGCATATCTGTCTTCGCATACAAGATTTTTTCAACACCTTTCTTTTCTTCAAACTTTGTCATTTTATCTTCAAAGGCTTTTAAAGAGCCTATGATTTCTTCTAGAGACTTTGAGGAGATATCACCAAACTCTTCAATAGTTGTGGCTACTGACATAAATTTTGATGACACCGATCTTAGCAATTTTTCGATGACATAACTGTTGTCAACGTTTGCTCCAAGAGACCTTATCTTACCGACTATCATGGTCATCGTTCTGGTATACTCATCAACGGATTCATTCTCAGCCATGTCCATGATGTCTAGTTCTCTTCTTAACGCTTGAGTTCTGACTTTAACAGCACGATCTGCTCCAACATGAGTCTCTTTCAACGCATCCCACACTCCTTTTGCGGTGTCTTTATCCAGAATTTGATATAACGTCTCTTCATTCAATCCTTGGTAGAGAACAGCGAGTGCAAGTTGGTCTGTTTGTGTGTCAACCATTGACTCCACTGCTTCCCAAACTCCCTGGATTCGCATGAAAATTTTCATCTGCATAGCCCATACTTGGTAGTTTGTATCAGACAGTTTCGGGTACTGGAAGGATAGAGATTTTTCCCTCGAGACAGATCTACATCCAGAAACTCCTGTCTGCATGCCTCCACTGCCCCTCACCACACTGGCGTAACTATCATCCCGTCCTGGCGTGTTCGACATTGCGGCTCTGATACCAATTGATGGATTTTAATCCTCCTGTATTTGTGTGAATATAGGATTTTAATCCGTATGTTTCTTTAGAATGTAGGATTGCGTTAAAAAATGAAACAGAAACAACAAAGTTTATGTGAAAGGGTTAATTCATTTCACTAACATAATATCTTATATAATGCATTGTAGAATAACGGAAACATAAACGGAATAAAACGGCTTCAAACCGTTTGATCCTATCTATCAAGGCCGTGTTTGCCATTTCTGTTTTTCCGAAATCCTGACTACATAATTTAACCTTACAGTGCTAACCAATGGTTGGGCAATAATGGTGTCGCAAAGGGTGGAGGATCAGTCTAAGCAGATCGCCAGGTGGAACGTAGAGAAAGGAGAGCTGGTTGTGAAGGTGAATGAGCTGCAAGCAGAGATGGAGAAACCAAAAAATGATCTACTTGCTAAGGCCGAGTTTGACCTAAACGAACGTGAGCGGCGAGTAATGGAGGTTGTCATAGGGATAAGGGAGAAGAACTAGAGAGAAGGGATAATGGAATTGCTAACTTTGAACCCTCAGATACAACTAGGATCTTTAAAGAAGTTTGCAACCCTAGGGCATCGTCTTCCTGGGAAGTGGGTCGTTTTACCAGACTCGAGACCTTTCAGATGAAGGATTCGGGAGTAAAATCGGAGGCAGTGGGCATAAAGAGTCTTGTGCTGTTGCCAATGGAGGTGGGGTAATAAACGATGGTGTGCTATTAGTTGGGGATGAGCATCAGTTTTTTCCCCAACTGTTTAAGTTTGTTTTTTTTTTCATTTCAAGACTTGTGGAGACGTAACCACCGGGTTTATGGTGATTTGGGAACTTATGTATTGGATGATTAATTTGCATGCAGTTTTCAAAAACTATCTGAGTGATTTTCTTGTTTGTTCGATAGTTCTATATATGTAATGTTATGCACATGTGTTTATAAATTATGTGGCGATCTGTTTGATCCTTACAAAATCGAGCTCAGTATGTCCTATCACGTAGCATTAGAGAGACATACCCTTTGGTTGGTTAGTTCGTGACAGTGGCCAGTTCGACCAGTCGTGTGGCCTTAGAAGGCTTGATGGATCATCAAACCGCTATTAATACAGGTACAAGGTATTGGGCTCAATATGAATCAACCAGTTGCATAACCCGTATGTGTGGCCCATTAGCCAATTCTTATGAATCGACTCAGATGGTCTAGTCACATTAGGGCCCCTCGCATAGCCCGTAGGCATGGGGAATGACCCATTCGCACGTTGTAAGATTGAGATAAATAATAACAGACAAACACACAACTTGGTGAAAAACAGAAAAAATTCATTGATGAAAGTAGATGCTTTATTAAAAAAACCTATTACGCCATCTGGGGTGAAAAGACCGCATCTATGATGTTTAGAAGGAGTAGTGATACAATTTCAAGTGATTAATGATCCAATGATGCTTGAGGGGGTTTCCGTCAATATTGATAAGGATATAGAATATTGAGGGCTTAAATGTAATAAAATAAGGTCATGTATGATAAATTGGATAGTTAATAGATAATACTTTGACTACTTGTAAATATAGACGGCTATAATACAATTATACACTTTATGTAACCGAATTAGTTATACAAGTCAATATTCCTATAAATAAAGGTTGAGGCTCTTAATAAAAGGGATGACACTCTCTTTAGTTCGATACTTACTTTCACTTTTACTTTCTATCTTTATAATGACACTCACTCCTTCTCTCTCAAGAATCTAAATTTACATTTATCAAATTCGCGACCATAATGTAAGCTCTATTTGATTGGTATCTTGATTTCGTATAAAAACCAGAAATTGTAGAGTTTTTGCACAGTAATATCACTCCAGATCGATATGGAATGAGGAAACGAAGTTAATCCTATGGTTCGAAAGAAAATTGAAACGTTAAAATCTGATATGCGTGGGAAATAAAGTAAAGAAGACAATCAAGCTCCGATGAACCAATTGGTGGACAAAATACCCGCGTTGAATGAAAGATATGTTCAAAGAGAAGAGTATATTTAGTCAACAAGGCTAAAATTTGAGGTAAGACAAGTTGAAGAAAAATATGAGCTAGAAAATCAATTTGATAGATCATATATAGCTATCGGATTCGAATTGACCAGAAAAAAAACACATTTTGAATCTAATAAAGAGCATCGTACCTCATGAAAATAGAAGAAAGACAAACACAAGTATATTACGTCTAGTAATGACGAATTTGATAGTTCAGAATCTAAGGAAGAATCATTTAAGCAAAATATGTATCAGGGATCTTTGGAAGAAGAGAGAGGTCGGCCTTGTAAATCACGTAAAGAATATAGACCAAAAAGAGACAACGTGCCTCATTGTTTGAGGGAAACAGAATGGTGTGAAGGAAACACATCGAATCAGTACGCATGAGTGGTTGATTGGAATTTATATGTTGTTATGGGAAGAAGAGGAGATGACTACTATGTATAAGGAGTAGACTAGAGAAAATCACCTTTAACAATTGAGATAAGGTCGATTACTCTTCCGAAGAGATTTGACATCTCTACCGCCAAAAACTTTGATGGGATACAATACCATGATGATCAAATCGAGAAATTTAAGAACTATATAATGAACTTCGAAGACCATGATAGCCTGGTAAGCATAGCCTTTTCTCAAGAATTTAAGCATACTAGATTGAAGTGGTATTATATGATTCTGATGGATCCATTTCCAATTTTGAAGATTTCTATATAGATTTTCGACGAACGTTTGTGGGAAGTAAATAAATACGAACAAATGATGACACTATAATACAATATAACTAGGTTGTGGGAGAGAAGTTGAAGGATTATACGATCGTTTTGTGGTAATAAAAGTAGAATTAGTTAATTGTGAAGAGCTGGTGGCTATGGCTGCATTTCGACAAGGTTTATTACCATGTGATATAACAATTGAAACAACAAAGAGGAGAGCCTTGACTTTTGGAGCGTTGATGGATCGAGTGAAGGATCAAATTAAAGTGGAGGAATCAACTAGGGTTTGAAGAATGGTTGGACCTAGTCAAAATAATTTAGGGTAGGTGACAATTAATCAAGGACACTCTTCGAATTATCAGCCACCTCGTCCAGGGAATAACAAGAGCGTTCCTCCTTGTATTGGAGGGAAGGCAAATCAAACTACAAGTTATCAGTTTCAAAGACCAAGGACAAATCAGTGGATAAGGCCGGAGTATTATGCTGCTTTAACTGAGAATGTTGTTGAGATTTTTGAAAAGGTCAAAGGATACGTAAGCTTGAAAAAGCTGCTCCGATAAATAAGCCAAGAGAAGAACACAACAACAAGTTCTACAAGTATCATAATTATATTTGGCATGATACGAAAGATTGTATAGTTTTGAAAAAATGAGGTACATAGTTTAACAGAGAATGGCAAGTTAGCTTCTTTTGTTAAAGGGGAAAGCAGTGGATCGAAAGCTCCAAGTGCGTCGACTTCAAAAAAAGAAAATCCAAATTCGAAGAAGGAAAGTACACTGATGATTCTAGACTCTGAGTTCGATGAGTTTAACTAGGCCTGGGCATATGGGTATGGAACCGAAGAACCGAACCGAACCAAAATAACGGATTCGGTTTGGTTCCAGTTCCGTATAAATACCCGTACGGTTCCTTATCTTAAATACCCACGGTTCTTGGTTCGGTTTGGTTAGGAACCGAGAACCGAATAATACCCATAAAGAACCGAATAAGCAATAGTACCCTTGAATATCCATGGTTCACTGTTCGGTTCCAAAAGATTCTTTTGGTTACAAAGTAACCATTTGCTTAGAAAATAACCATTTCGTTCCTTTTGGGTTCGTTTATAAACGATTATTCTGGTTACAAAGTAACCATTTGGTTAGAAAGTAACCATTTGGAATCAAAACCCGAATGTAACCGAACCAAACCGAGAAGAACCAAACCGAACCGAACCGAATTTTAATCAGTTCCTAAATGGGTACTAGTTTTAAAGAACCAAAAGAACCGAGAATTTAACCGAACCGAAACCAAATTTTAATCGGTTCCTAAATGGGTACTAGTTCTAAAGAACCGAAAGAACCGAGAACGGAAAGAACCGAAACGAATCAAACCGAAGAACCGCATGCCCATACCTAAGTTTAATGCATCCTCGGAGTATTTGGATACAGATCCAGATCAATTAATTTTGATGACTATGGATGAACCAGTAGACCAAGGACGTGTTCAAAATTTTATGTGAGTATTTTGAGACCTTGGCAATATTTCGGGGAGATTCTATGAATGGTAATACTAATAGCTCCAGAAGAAAGTATGTTGTCAGTTTAGTAACTCAAATAGATGGAAATATATCTGCTCATTTTTATGACAAGCATGATAAACTGTAGTTAATAGATAGTACTTGTACTGCTTGTAAATATGTATGGTTATAATGCAACTATACCCTTTGAAACAATATGCCTATAAATAAAGGTTCATGCTCTTAATTAGGGTTGGTACTTTTATTAGTTCGATACTTACTTTTACTTTTAGTTTCTCTCTGTATAATCAGACTCTCTCTTTCTGTCTCAAGAATCTAAGTTTACACTTAACAAGAATCAGCTAGGCCATATGCTCCGTGGTGACCCTTCGAAATGATAGTATATGCGACTTCCCAATTGGGATCTAACTTACCGACAGCATTGTCGCCTGCACTGTGAAATATTTTTCGCTTAAACAAATCTACCATATGCAGAGTTCAAGGTCTCGAGCGAGCATTGAAGCGGCCCCTCATTAATATTCGGTAATGCTCGGTTTGTATCCTTGCTTGGTCGCGACGCTCCTCGACAAGGTCAAACTAGATTCCTTGGTTAGTATTGGTGGCGTCCTCTCAGTAGTTTCAAATCATATGACTAGGGAAGATCACCTCAACAGGAACAACAACCTCGATACCATATACTAGAGCGAAAAAAGTTTCCATGGTTCCAGTTCGTGGGGTGGTACGGTAGGCCCATAGAACCTCTCTCAGTTTATCCGTTCATTTTCCATTCGAAACTTTCGGTTTCTTCTTGATCTCTTCTACCATTATACGATTAGTCACCTCAACCTTCCCATTTTATTGCAGGTAATACAGAATGATGAAGTGTTGGGCAATACCGTAGCGTCCACAAAACGAAGTGACAACTAAGTCTTGAAATTACAGGCCATTGTCTGTCATGAGGATTTGGGGAAGCCTAAAGCGAGCCAAGATCTGGTGATGAATAAAATTAAAAAATTCTCCAGCTAGAGTGCGTGACAGAGCCTTTACCTCAACCCACTTGGTAAAGTAGTCCACTTCTACTACTAAAAATTAACGTTTCCAAGTGGTCATCGGTAGAGGGCAACCATGTCGATGCCCTACTTGTCAAATGGGCAAGGTATTATTGTTCAGATCAAAGGCTCGTTGAGAAATTGGCTCATGCGGACGAACTGTTGGCACGGGTGGCACTGCTGAAAAATCCACATCGCATCACTTGCTACGTTTGGCCAATAAAACCTCGTTAAAATGAATCGTCTAATAAGGCTACGGTGGCCACAATGCACCCCAGCTTCACCATCATGCAAGTCACTCAGAACTTTAGTAGCTTCTTCATAACCTAGACCTCGAAGTAGTGGCCGCGTTGCACTCTTTCTGTATAAGATACCATCTAACACACAATATTTGCTTGCTCGTATTAGCAAGGCATGATCCACATGCATTTCCACCGGGAGCGTCCCCTCTTGAATATAGAGCAATAATTCTGCCAATCAGTTGACGCATTAATCAAGAAGACAGTGTTTGGTTGGACTCTGGTTCGGGTGGTGGGTACTTGCTGCAAAAGAATCAATCAGTGTTCAGCCAACGCGGCGGCTTTTCCAATGGATCGGCGACAGAGATGTGAGTGCGTGGAACCTGCTCGTAGCAACCCTGGTGGAATTTAGCCTCATACTCATTCAGAAAGCTTAAGAAATTTCAAGTTCCATTATGTTTCTCACCATAATCCCCATTCGTTTTATTGACCACCAATTTTGAATCAGAACGAATACAAAGTTGTTGAGCCCCACATGTTAGAGCAAGTTTCATACCTCCGACAAACGCCTCGCACTTAGCCATGTTTTTAGTGACTGGGAAGTTAAAGCGGATGACCTGTTGTATCTTTTTGCTTGTTGGTGTTTTTATTATCATCCCTACACCACCTCCTGATGTACTTGAGGCCGCATCGAGTTTAGTATTCCGTTCCAAATACGGTTCCAAATGTTTGATAGCCCGCCCCTTAATTGTGGTACGCGGTTTGAAGTTAATATCATATTCGCCTAATTTGATGCTTCATTTTGTAAGGCGACCAGAGATGTCAGGATTTTTAAGTACCATTTTGAGAGAGAAACACGTGTTTATAGTGATCGTATTTCCTTGGAAATAAGGGTGCATTTTCCGTGTCGTCGTCACTAAATCCAACGCCAACTTTTCTATGTTCAGATAGCGGGTTTCGACGTCGACCAAATTCTTGCTTGTATTGTATATTAATCTCTGGACGCCCTCTGCTTCCCTATCTAATGTCGCCTTTACTGAAAACATGGAGACATATAAGTAGAGAAACAGGGGCTCACCTACCTAAGGGGTTTAAAGTATCTCGGGATGTAAGATATTTATTCAGTGTTCGAACAACAAATTACATTTTTCATTTTACGCGAATTGTTTGGCACCGCGGAGTACCTCGAAGAACGGGTACTTTTATCGGACGTCTTAGATATAATACGTGAGAGTGCAGCAAGGCATCCTATCACACATTAGACTTCATTGATATTCTTTATGAGGAGGGGGGATTTAGATTATGGATTGCATCTGATCATGGTCTGCTTCTATCCATATACCACAAGAATTTTCCACTGCGAACTCTAAACGAACATTTCACGGGGTTGAGCTTCAAACGGAAGCGATGCAACACATTGAACATATTTTGTAAAACCTTTAGTTGTCTTTCCATTGTATTTGTTTTGACGATCATTTCATCAATGTACGCTTCCATGTTGTGCCCCAGTTGAACCTTGAAAATATAGATCACAAGTTGTTGGTAAGTAGAGCCTACGTTATTTAAACCAAATGACATCACAGTATAGTAGTAGAGGCCACGCTCGGTTTGGAAGGTCGTATGCTCTTCATCTAATGGGTTCATGCATATCTGGTTGTACACCAAGTAGGCGTCCATAAACAATAAGAACTCGCAACCGCACGCATAATCTACCAACTGGTTAATAAAAGGTAGTAGAAACAAATCCTTATGACATACCTAATTCAAGTCCGTGAAATCAATGCACATGCCCCACTGCCTCCCTTTGTTCTTTACCAACACAGGATTAATTACCCAGACCGGATACCGAGATCGGCTTATGCGGCCTAGTCAAAAAAATGTTTCCACCTCGGCACTTTTGGCCTCTTGCTTCTCAACCGATAAAGAATGACTCTTCTGCCTTATGGGCTTGGCGTATATCATCGGTTGCTAACTCATGGAAAATTAACGACGGGTCGACCCCCCATCACATCACTAGATGTCTAAGAAAATACATCCAAACAATTTCATTATAAGTCTATCTAAAATTGTTTGAAAGAATGAATAATATCTTTGCCGATTTGGAGATTACGACCCTCTGTCATTAATACTTCTTCAACATATCCGGGATTAGTGTCGGGCTAGTCTAATTCCCTGGGGTCATCCATAGAATCGTCCGACGATCACTCAGACAATGTATATTACGCTCCCATTTTCTTGCTAATTGCTATGAGAGCGGCTTGGTCGGGTCAACCGTTACCGCGTAGCAGGTTCTGGCGGTCCCCTGACTTCCCCGGATGATCTTTACTGTGTTTTCGATCAGATACTTGATATGTTGTCTAAAGGTCCAAGGGACAGTTTCTATCTGATGCAGCCAATGACAACCGATGATAGTGTTATAACAACTGGATGCATCAAAGATCATGAACAAGGTCATGAGCTTCTTCTTAGTGACTCCATACCCCATCTTGACCATAAGTTTGACCTCACCGACATATTATGAAGATTTCCTTATGTACCTTACTAATGTGCACTGTGTGGGCTTATAATGTGGCACCTCCAACATGCGGATGTAGCTGTCATTGAATATTATGTTTGTCGAACTTCCCCGACCAACCAAGACTCGAGTTACCATCACGACTATAATATCGAGATTCACAATGAGAGCATCCTCATAAGGCGTGACGAGCCCATACAGATCATCGTCATTAACATTAAGATTGGCTACAGGTTGATGGTATTGCTCATGCTGCTTGGAAAATTGAACTAGCTCACCACTATCAACTAGCATTTGAATTTCCTTCTTTAGCTGCGAACACTCATTAGTTAAGTGGTCGTGATCGTTATGGTACGAGAAAAACTGCATCCTTCAACGTTTATAACCCGCTGCAATCATCAAGAAAGGGGCTGGTATATCGCCCTTCCTTTCATACGGTCATAAATAACAGAAATAGTTTCAGTCAATGAAGTGAAGCGTTGGTTCAGGTTTTCATAATGTGAGGGTCGACGGTTTCTGAGGCTCGGGTCCTGGAACGGTGCTGGACCATTTCAGTGTTTCTCATGTGAAAACGATCCTCCCTTAGAATCTAACAGTTATCTTTCCTGGGGACCTCTTCGTTTGGCATCGCCAACTCGGATAAACTGGTAAGCTCGGGCTAGCATATCCCCCATATATGCATATAGCAGCCCATTCTGTATAACCCTTACTTGAGAGATGCCACCATCATAATCGCCTCTAGGTATGCCCATGCGTTCATTGCCCTCTCTTAACTTCCTTATCGACCGATTGTTTCTTAGTTCAGTTTTAAAGCATCTGCATTATTCTAATCGGCTCGAATCTATGCTGACCTATCAGCTCGGTGAGGGAGTCCTCATCACTTGACTCATGTAGTACAAGAGATGCATGTTTTAGAAATACCTCTTTAGATGGTTTTAATATGAATCTAATGTTATTCAATATGAAACTATAACGGTTTTTCCTACCATTGTATGTGAGAAGTCTATCGTATAGCCATGGTCGACCTAACAATAAGTGACAAACACCCATAGTAATAACATCACAACATGCCTTATCCTTATAGTTATTTATAGATTATGACACTATACATCTTTTCGAGATTGTTACCTCACTACCTTTTTTTAACCAAACGAGTATGTAAGGTTTGGGGTGGCCTTCTTTCTTCAAAGCCAGCTTCTGCACAACCTCCTAAGAAAACAAATTGTTACAGGTTCCTTAATCAATTACGAATTTACATACCTTAGAACCAACACATGTCTAACATTCCCTCCGGTATACCGGTCCAACTAAACCTCATCAACAGCATCCTCTAGTTCCTTATCAAACTGTGGTTCACCATTCAGATCGACATCAGGAGCTCTGGTGAATAAACCCCCGACTGTTATCGTTGTTATAGTAATTTTGGACACTCCAAAGAAACGTGCCCTACATCTTTACAATGGTAGTACTTTAGCTGCGAGGAAGTACCCGTGCAATTACAAATCTGTCAGTTAGAACCTGAATGAACAGGGGTTGCAGTTGGTACTACTGGGCTATGACATGAGACCATCCTTTTTGGAAACGTCATCGGTATTGTCCTGCCCGTATCTCCTCCAAATGGCCTTCTTGAAAGGGATTTCTCCACATACAGAGCACACTAATGTGCTTCAAACACATTCATATGGTCATACATATTCAGCTTGTCTTGAAAGTGTTGTCTCAACCCACATATATAGCAAGATACCAATGTATCTGATGAATCAACAATATCCATACTCTTTTGCAACTTGAAAAAATTGTTTGTATATTCGTCAAAAGTTATTGATCATTTTTAAGGTTTTGGAACTGTTGGTACATTATACGTTCATAATTATAAGGTAAAATGAATCTCTCAAGTGCTTCATAAACTTAACCCAGGTTGTTATTTTCGGCTTACCTTGCGTCGACCTTGTCTGCTTTAGTTGTTTTCACCAAGATGCAGCTTAGTCTCAGAACTTAGTCCGGGCCAACTATACGTATTTCTTATTTGGAACCTCCTTGAAATCAATGAATTCTTCCACCGATGTGATTCAATCTAAAACCTCCTCTAGTTCGAGACCCCGCTGGAATCTAGGATCTCAGTCTAAATCCTGATTCTTATTGATTGTTGGCGTTCAATCAAAATCTCTCGACGACGGCTGCTCAAACACATGTTCATGGTAGTCTTGGGGATAATATGGACCTTTACCTTGTTCCCTCTGATGAGCAAACATATTATTTTCTCAACCGATCTATCTCTCTCTCTCGCTCAGATCTCGACGGTTGGTTACTCGAACCTGGAGCTCGAAATCCGTTGGTTTGGTTGTTCAACAGCCTACGCATATCCTATTCTAAGTTCCTCATCTGGTCTCCCAACGAATGCATTTGTTCACCGATCTGTCCAAATCGGTTTTCTATCTCTTCTTGGTCGACTGGTTCCACGAATTGGACAAAGGACCTCCCGCAATTGCTCCCTTAGGCGACATATCTCCTTAACCCACGTAGTCGGAGCTCTGATGTTGTGATACCAACTATGATGGAAGTTGAAATTTAGAACATGATAAACGATTGCAAGAATAGAACAAGAGAAGCAAAATATTAGGTATAAACCTTAACCCTAGATTAGGTTCAAAATATACTCATAGAAAATTGATCTCAAAATTTAATTCATCAAAGTCTGATAACGAAGTAAGGTTTTAGAATCTTTTATTGAAGTACTTGAAACCTTATACAAAAAGTACAAATCGTTCTTAGTGTAATAAAATAAATCGCATCCTAATTTCAAAACGAGTGGAGTTGTTTAAGTATTTTAAATATATAAAACAAAAATAGAAAAATGGTGAAAAACACGAAGACAGGTAACTGGATTATTGGTCCCAGACTTCATCATGTGATGTTTCCAAAAATCGATCGGCTTATCGACGTATTCAATTTGAATGGTCGCAACACCAAATTCTGATACTCGTGTCCCAAATAAGACATGTTTTCGTTTATTAAAAATGACTTTATAGACATGACTTTCTGTTGCTACATCCTTGTCCTCTAAAGGACACTTAGAGGATTTGTACGATTGATCATTACTTTAACTAATTTTAATGCGAAATTAGTTAATAAGATATAAATTAATTAAAAAATATTTCAAAGTTCAAGCATTTGTAGTTACTGATTTTAAGATAATTAGTTTCAGTTATCTAATTAAATCGTTATAAAGTTTGATTGATTAAATTAAGAATATTAGTGTTAAGAAAGTAAATTGTAAAAGTAACTTACTTATTTTAGTAAGAAGGAAAGATAAACTAGAGTTTTTAGCTTAATATTTTATTGACAAGGTAAGAATTCTACAAATTGATGTTCTAGAACTTCTGAAATTTGTTTTAACATTCTTTTATGTTAATTCATAATATATATTTTTATTGTTCATGTAATTTTATTGAACTTAAAAACCAAATTCAAATATATTTATTTGGGCGATTAGTCCCGCACGGTTTTTGCTCTTGGTTCACTCCCAAAAGGCCTCATACTAGTTGAGATATGTTCTCACTTATATACCATTGATCCTTCCCATGTTTTACCGATGTGGGATGTGGAACTTTGGTCGCTACCCTAACAAATCCTCCTCTCGAACAAAGTACCACTTTATCCTCCTCTCAATTGACATCCATCCGCTCATTCTAATCAGGTTGGGGCTGCCTGATCTCTAGAGCCTTTACAGCGGATCTATCTGATCTCGACCATCCTGCCTTGTTCCTTAGCGTCACTCCAAACAAGTACTACCGTCTTGATACACTCCAATCAAGCCACACAGCTTGATGAGCAACGGGCACTCCAAACGAGGATCTCTCCAATCAAGCCACAATGCTTGATGAACCTCAAATAAAGCCACACTGCTTGATAAGCCACAGGCACTCCAAACAAGGATCTTGAGCATGGCTACTAATTCATCATGTTCGACTAATGAGAATTTCACCCACATCACCCACCACATCGCGTATTGTCTGGGACTGGAGTTCTGATACCACTTGTTGGGAATATGGGGGTCCGGTTGAGATTCTAAACTTATAAACCTGGTTTTAATATTCTTTACACTAAATTTTAGATGTGTTTACTACTAACTTTATTTGTTGACTTATATTATATTAAGAGTTTAAATGGAGAACGTCTTATTTACCCTCATTTTGTATTTACTAATAAGTATGTATTATTTTTGGTTTGCAAAGTAAAATCAAATAAGTAAAAAGAAGTTAAGAGATTTTGAAAAATTAGTTTATAGAGAGAGAAAATCAAGAAGTGAAAGTAGATTATCTCAAATGTTAGAATCCTTTCTCAGTTCAGACCTGAGCAATATAACAGAATCGGTTACATGAATGGTAAAATTACGCATTAGGGTTTCATTTATTCATAAAGTTTTACATATCTCTCATAACTAATTAGCTTATGAAAGTCAATGAATGAGAACTAATTAGCTTCAGAAATCTTTATAAGTAGAGAGAAATCCCTTCATCCAGGATTCAAGCTGCTTCAGTTTTACTATTTTTCATACTTCTAGCCCAACGCCTCGAATTATTTCATATGAAGTCATTTCCTTCCACCAGTCATAATCGTTCGAAGCTGAAATCAAATAGGTGATGACGCCCTAGGCGCTAGTTCTGCCACTAGGCAAGTGATGATGCCCTAGGAACTAAGTCTGCCACAAGACCTATCATATGACAGATGTTAAATCCTCATTTACGCAGCCATTTGAAATTATTTTCAATTAATTTCTCCACCTCTTCCACTTCTTAATATTATTTTTCTCGGCCTATAAATACTTTTGTAAACCATTGTTTGATTCACAGACTTATTTTTTTATGAGAGAAACTGAAAATATTAAGAAATCTTTGGCTACCTTCATTTAACTATTCAATCTTTTGGTTATCCTCACCGGAAGACTCAAATTTTCTATTCAATCTTCAACTAGTTTATGATAAAGCATCCGAAAACTAGAATATCCAAAGCCAAAATTCCCATAAAAATCAGCTCTCCAAAATCACACAACAAGATCTTTGGATCATACGACTACTTCTGTATAAGCGAAAGGGCAGATGAATATAGAGCAGCTGGAATCATAAGCAACGCTCCTTATGGTTTGTCTACAGAGACAATATACTACGGTAACTTCGATTCTAACAACACTCTTCTTTCCTTTTCAAATTATTCCCTTGCAGAAGAGAGTCAGTCATCCAAAACTAAAAAACTGAAGAACCCTCAAATTTCACCCCTTTTAAATACACCATCGCCTTGAATTCCTTCTGCAAGCTCAAATCCTCAAATCAATCGCAAGGTAACCCAAGCTAAACCCTTTTGAGGAAGATCAGAGGAAACTCTTTCCCCACTTAAGTTTAAGCCCCCACGCCTATTATGCAAGGAAACCTTTTAGCTCATAAAAAACTCAACTTCCTCAAACTCTGAAAACAAAAAACCTTCATAGTCATGGGTGACGATGCTGATCTTGCCCCGAATCCATCAATCTCTTCTCCTCCCATGAAGGGTATTTTTGAGACGATAAAAAAGTCTCAACAAAATCCCTCGAGCTATCCACCTCGACATGTAGATGAGACATCCGATGTATAAATGGATTTTGAATCCACACAGTTAAATATCGAAGCTGATACAAAAGAAGATGATTCCAAGGAAACATATAGTGAAACAAAGATAGGTGTTTCAAAGGTAAAAACACCTAAGATAAGAAAAAAGAAATCTCTTGTGAAACTCTTCGACGAGCTAGTTGCATCAGTCAGCGAAACCCTAAAGCCTCTCATTTCACAATATATCTTAGCGTTGAATAATGTTACTTACACGCATTACCAAGAGAGCCAAGCGGATGAACTCAAAAAAACAATGGGGAACGGGAGAAAATATTATACTTTGTCTACCCAATGATAGTAGAATACTTTAAAATTCTAGATCTGTGCCTAACTCAATTGACACCCAATCAGTGGTTCACTTTTCCCTCTTTAATTATGGCTTCTCGATTGGTCAAAATTCCCCTCTACATCAAAGACTTCATCTCCATGACCAAATTGTCGAAGGGACCGATACATCAATTCTATTATCTAAAATTGGATAATGAATTGAAGATCATCGATGATTTGTCGGAGGCAGAAAATTTTTGGAAAAAAGATTTGTCTTCATCTCATGAGCTTGGGAAAATGGTAAAGAGATTTCTAAAACCAATCCATCGAAGTTGAACCTCGTTTGAAGGAGTAACAGTAAGTATAGTAAGTATTTTATTTTATTATTTGAATTATATCTCCAATTAATTTTCTATTTATTTTTCATCAAGTCTGTGATATGTCCAGAAATTTTGAGGCGTTACAGGCTTCGTCCAAAACATGCCAAGGAAAGTTTTATTAAGCTTACAGTCTGGGCTGTAAAGGAATGGGGCAATACATTTTACATAACTTTTCAACCTATCAATTTTCTCAATAGTTACCTATGGATAATATTATTATTATTAATAATAAGAATGAAAATATACCCAATCCTTTGCTTGCTATTAAAATGTTAGTTCCCCCTGACTGCAAAGTCTTTTTTGAGGTTTGAAACAAATCGAATAGCCACCTTCCCCGGAAAAAGAAGGCGAAAAAGAATAAAAAAAATAGCTAGCACATCTGGTGCTAGCCCTTCAGAGGACCGATTATGGAAATTTTGAAGAGAAATACGACAGAAAAGAACCTCCACACTATTAAAGAGGTAGTTTAGGCGAGTCTTCTCCAAAAAGGAAAAAGACTGTTGTCGTAACAAAAAAAGAAGAGCACAACTAAAAAACCCTTCAGAAGAAAGGAAAAAAGAAATTTGTTCAAATCGTTCAAGAGGTGTCTTCCCATGCTAATGAAATTGTTGTTGTGGAGAATGAGTAGAAAGAAAATAAAGTAGGTGTCGAAGAGCGAGGAACTCAACAAGGAGAGACTGCTGCAGACAATGATTGAGGTGATGATAAATTTGATCCGCTTCATCAACTTCGATTA
Organism: Limnanthes douglasii subsp. nivea; assembly: GCA_036936605.1. Lineage (NCBI taxonomy): Eukaryota > Viridiplantae > Streptophyta > Magnoliopsida > Brassicales > Limnanthaceae > Limnanthes > Limnanthes douglasii. The sequence continues at coordinate 140,771,905 of JAUPFV010000002.1, read as the reverse complement.
ATATCAAGAGCTCGTCAGAGGTGAAGATTCTTTTGTTCAAGAAATTCAGGACCAACTGTAAAATTTTGGTAAAACGCCTGCTCCTGTTCCCGAAGAAACTTCACCAAAGGTCTATTTGCCTCCATCCTCCAGTGCTCTTATACATGTTCCCAGTCCAATGGTCTTTCCCGCTGAATAGCCATCCGAAAAAGTTGCGTTTGCTCTTCAACCCTTTTCCAATATTGGTGTTGCAACACAAAAATTAACCCAAAAATCGAATCTGCTCGAAATCAGCTAGATCATATGACAAAGGAGATGGTTCGCTACATGAAAATTGCTGCTGTTGAACAAAAGTATGAGGGAGATCTTTCGTGGCCTCGTTAAAAATCAATTTCATGGATTTCAACTGGCCAGAACTGAATTCATCAAAGGGCTCATCTATCTCAAGAATCACCTAAGATTGTTGCATAAAAAATAAACGGAAGAGCTAAATACTTTTCATCAACATGAGACATATTAGTTCAAATCTAAGCACTATGAAGAATTAGATATAGAGACAAGAAAATCCGATGATCTTCAAATTTCACTCAACCATATTAAGCAAGAGAATAAATAGTTGATATAATATATGTGAACTCACAAAAAACAATTCAACGAAGAGAAAAGGATAGATATCTTTTCCACTGAGAACAAATGTCGAAAGGACATGTTAGCAGCCATAAAAAATGCTGAAGAGCAAATATCCATTAATCTTCTTCGCAAAATTCTTGCCACATTTTCTATGGCTGACCTCTCCAACGTTTGGAAGAAGATTCCTATCGAAAGTCGCTCAAGCAAAGCTTTGGATCCTATTTCTAGCTCTTCATCAGAACCGGAGGAAAGCACTTCTAAACAAGGGAAATCTTCTGAAGTAAGCTCCGAGGACAAATAACTTTGCTATCATTTTTTGTTTGTAGCTATCATTCAAGTGTTATAGAATGACTTATTTTTGGTAGATTTCTTTTTACTTGGCATTTAAAAATCTATTTTGTTATCACCGAATTAAATTTAACGCAGAAAGGATTAGTTTCTCCTCTAAATCTTATAGGTCATAAGATTTAGTTTCTGCTCTAAATTTAACAACCATATAACTAATGTTCACCTCGAAATATAATTTATATCCTAACTAAATGTAAAATTTTCAAAGTGATAATACTTTATTGGTGTGTGATACTTCGAATAATACAGTGCGTTTAGAGAATGTAACACATCAAATATTATAGTGCGCTTAGAGAACGTAGCACTTTGAATATTATAGTGCGTTTATAGATAATAAAACTTAGAATATTATAATTCATTTAGAGAACGTAGCACCTCGAATATGGTTGTCACTTCGAAAAGTGTATTCAAGACTTTAGAATAATTACTCTTAATCAACTTCAAAGATGATCAGTCTTTGACTAGTTACCAAAATAATTTGAACAACCATTGGTTAAAAAATATTTTTATTTATAGCTTCGAATATTTACATAACACCTCATTAAAACCTACGTGGGCCAACAATTTCAAAAGACAGTTACTCCCAGTACAATTTTAGATGTTGTAAATTCCAATAATGTTAAAGTATCCTCCCCTGCTCATCATAAAAGCGATAAGAGCCTGGCTTTATTTTTTCAAAAACCATTTAAAGACCTTCCCAATTTGGGGCCATCTTGCCAAGACTATTTTCCTTAGTATGGAGGAATACATTCCTTAGAACATTATCACCAATCTTGAAGTCCTTCATTATGGCCTTTGAATTATATCTACTATTCATAAGAGTATGATAATGAATCATATACAAATGAGCTCTAACTCTTTTTTCCTCAATCAAATCCAAATTTTCTCTATTTGCTTCGTCATTCAGGTTTTTTTGGAATATTGAGCTACTTTAACAGAAGGCATTGTAGATTCTGCCCGATTAACAGCATCCATCCCATAGGCTAATGTAAAAGAAGTTTCTTTAGTAGCCTCCCTAGGAGTTGTTAGATAAGCCCATAACACTTCCTGTAAATAATTAGGCCATTTTCCTGCAACCTCTGTCCAATTATTCTTTAAACCTTCTAAATTAGATCTTTATATCATCTCTACCTGACCATTTGTTTAACGATGAAAAGGAGTGGAAAACATTATTTTATCCCCTTCGAAACCCATAAAGAAGTCTTTTCTTTATTTTTAAATTGAGGACCATTCTCCGTGGTAATTTTTTGAGGTACCCCAAAGCGGCAACAAATACTATTTACTATGAACTTAATTACATCCTTAGCCTTTGTCCCAGACAATGGTTTAACTTCTGCCCAAGTCCTCCAGAAGCCATTGGCAATGGCCCTACCAAGTCTATTCCTCATCTGTCAAATGAGATGCCTTTGGTAATGGACATAAGTGAAATTTTTGGCATATGAATACAATTAACAAACCTTTGACTAGATGATTAGCGTCGTTCATAATCGAAGGCCAATAATATCATGCCAATAAAATTCGACGAGTCAATGCCTTGAACCCACAATGTGTTGAGCCATCTCCATCATGTAACTCTAATAGAATTTTCTATGATTTATGTTTGCTTAAGCATCACAATAATGGCCGACTCAATACTTTTTTGTACAAAACCTCATCTAGCACCATATATCCACATGCTTTGCCCCTCAGCTTCTTGGCTAATTGCATATCCTCAAACAATGTTCTACTTAACAAGAAATTAAGAATGTCAGTTCTCCAATCGCCTTAAATTATATCTGGAGTGATAAATATCTCCTCAGTGTGTTCAAATTGCTCTTAACGGGTTAAAATCGAAGGACTCTCCTGTAATAAAATCCATGGGTAGTCTTCTGTGTAAGCCACTATTTCTAAAGAATCAACAATTTTATTATTTCCACGACTGATATGTTCTACAATAACGTGATCAAATAGAATACTCATATTCTGAAAGTCTCGAAGATATAACATTAGATGGTCTTTTTTTATTTCAGAAACTTGAGCTACTTGATTTGCTACTAACTGGGAATCTGTTTTTAAACGAACTGAAGATTCACAATAGATGTTCGTAAGTCTTAAACCAACTAATGCAGCTTCATTATTTAAAATATGAAACTCAAACTTAATAAATTGAAGGGTGAAGTTATTTCTTCAATCACAATTATTTTTACCTCCGTCTTAAATTTTTTGAAAAATAACCGACACTTGTTTTTACCTTAATGCCCTCTATATACTATCTAATTTATAATCTGATGCCACTATCCGCAATAACCATTTAAAAATAAAACTTATTGGATCCCACGTTCCCACCGATTAATTTGTTAAGATAGAAGATGACTTAAACCTTACCTAATATTTTCATCATCTTCCCAACCAAAAACCCTAATTTGCAAAACCGTAGCTTCACCAAATTGAAAAGTACATTCATGTTCAGTTACAATCTCCTTACGAGGTTAATTGACGATATTTTTTATTTTGATAAAACAATGTCAATTCAAATTACTGTGTTTAACTATCGTCGATGGAATGCATTTCCATTGTTAGATTGGTTTAAACCTGCAAGAAGTTTACCTCTTACAAAATTTCTTACATCAATCCGATCAATTCATCAATTTTCATCGTTTGTGGCTAAAGCTCTTGAAAATCACACAAAATGAAACTCCTCACAATAACAAAAAGACTTATTTAGATGTTCTAATTCAAGAATTCGAGATCCTATCAGTGGATGCAACTTAACAAATATTAAATCCTTATACAAGAAAATATAGTTTGTTTTAAACCCAATATATTTTATAACAACTCCGTACTTGGTTTCACATTCGTTTGTTTTGTCTATTTTATCTGTTCTTTCATATATATTATTTATTCGGACGGTGTGTGTTTAGTTTGTAAAAGAGATATGCACAGTTGTGATACATATGTCTTGTTGATGTAAAGAACTAACACCAATTTTGATTAAATAGTAAGCATGTATTTGAATTACCTGTTTTTTGGGTGGATGGCTTTTTAAATAAATGTAGAAATTAAAATGGTTGAATAAGATTTTGGGTAATTGGATAGATATAAAATGTTTGGATGGACAATAATAAAAAGGGTAGATTTGGGTTCTTTTTATGGAAGAAATAACAAGATGGAGTTTCTTTTCACACACGAAGGAAATAATAAATCTAGTGAAAGAAATAGCTTTAGTTGAACTCTAGCACTGCATCCTAAAATGCTAGAACCCCAATCGGTTCGAACTATCCACATCAAACTCATTGGAAAAACTTCTTTGTTAATCTCTTCATCTGATCTTCTTGAATGAAATTCAATAAGAAAATCTGCCAAGGCTTGGGCCTTGATAGTCGTTCGAGGTGAAAAGGTGATGTCATAATCTCCTAACTCAACTGACCACTTGGTCATCTTTCCAGAAATATATGGACGTTGTAAAAAACAATTCAGTGAAAAATAAGTTTGAACCTCAATAGTGTGAGTTTGAATATAAGGGCGCATTTTTCTGGAAACCACTATTAAAGCCATAACTAAATTTTTTGAGCTCCAAGTATTTTGCTGCTACCAGACTCTTGCTGACGTAATACACCGGCTTCAAAATTCATGAATTTTCACTTATCAACACAGCACTTACCGCAAAATATGATACTACAATATACAAAGAGAGTTGTTCTCCACTTCGATGCTTGGATAGTATTTCTGGTGATTATAAAAAATCTTTAATTCTTGAAAATGGTTCTTCATATTTCGAGGACCGTTCAAATTTTTTTGGTCTTCGTAACCCTTGAAAGAAAGGAAAACATTTATAAAAAAATTTAGACATGAATCTGTTAAGAGCAGTTAACCTTCATGTTAAAATTTGCACTTCTTTTATAGTTCGAGGAGATATCATTGATACCACAACTGTTAATTGTTCTGGATCAGCTTATATTTATTTTTCACTAATAACATAACCCAAAAAATTTCATACTCAACCTCAAACGTACACTTCTCTGGATTTAATTTTAGCCTAATTTCCCTTAAATTCAAAAAAAATCTCCTCTAAATCTTCCAAGTGTGCATCATTTGTTAAGCTCTTAACCATCATGTCATCAATATACACCTCCATGTTTCTTTTTATCTATGAAGCGAAAGATTTATTCATTAATCTCTGATAGGTTGCTCCAGCATTCTTTAACCCAAAGGGTATAACTCTATAACAATGCAAACCTCGATACGTGACGAATGTGGTACTCTTTTGATGTTTTGGATCCATTTGAATTTGATTATACCCTGCAAATGCATCCATAAAGGTCAGAAGGACATTGTAGGTTGTAGGACAATCCACCACCATGAACAACACCTGAACCTTCTTTTTGAAAGGTCCATTTCCCAAACTCACCTCTACCTCGAATTCCCCAATTAATTATATCGTCACTCCCGTCAAACCAATGATAATGCGCTCTGATTGGGAAATCCGAGGAGGATTGCGCATTATGTCATAAGTTATCTTGAAAAGAACATTTCAAGATCTTCTTTTACACGCGTCGGATCTCGACACCAGCTATCTCTGCTCCAATAACCACTGCATCTTCATGTGGTCCTACAGTACCTTTTAAATCATTTTCATCCAAAAGAATAAAGGAAATGTCTCTCTTACCATATAGATGAGTAGACATCCCTCCTTCTATCTAAGTAACTAAGCTCACTACATGTATTTTTCTAGAGCTATCTGTATTTCTAGCCATAGCATCTCCTCCGAAAATTACCAAGGACTCAAAGTACTCACATAGACTTCGAACATGACCTTGTTTCACTGGCTCCTCAACTAGCATTAAAATTACCATATCTGGATCTGCATCTAAATATTCTGATGCAACATCAAAATCATCAATCTTTGAATCTAGAATCATTAAATTTTCTGCATGTGTATTTGGATTTGCTGCCTGTGAAGTCGATGCAACATGGACCTTTCACGCAGTGCTCTGTCCTTTTACATAGGCTAGGAACTTTTCATTCTCAATAAATGTTTGTAACTTTTTTTAACGCAATACAGTTTGCAATATCATGTCCAAGTCATTATGATACTTATAAAACCTATTATTTCTCTCATTCTTCGTCATATTTATCTGGGAGGCTTCCTGAAATTCACATATCCCTTTGCCATTTCATAGATTGTGGCAACATTTTCAATTAAATCGGCATAATACTCATGCCTTATCCACTGATTGGGCCTTGGTCTATGAAACTGGTATCCGGATGCTTGATTTGAATATCCCCAAATTCAAGGAGGTAAATTGTTGTTGCTCTTCGGACATGCTGGTTGAGTTGAGTTCGGAAACTGCCCTTAATTGTTTGGAACATGTCCTGAGTTCTTTTAACTCATTCCAACTACTCGTCGAACCCTAGTCGACTCTTCTGCCTTAATTTAGTCCTCCACCTAAGCCATAAGTGTTCCTAAATTCAAAGATATTTGCTTTGTTTTCTCATTCGCTAGATCCCCTCGCAACAATCCTTATCTAAATGCTGCCATTCCTACCAGCTCTTCACAATTATCTAAACCATCCTTGGTCAATATAAATCGCTTAGTATCGTCCTTCAAATTTTTCTCGAATTGCTTGTTTACATTGAATTATCGTATCTCCATTTTCTCGTATTTTTTTGCTCCTCACAAACTGTCTTCGGAAAGAAGTATAAAACTCTCTAAAATTTGAAATAGAGCCCCTCAGAATTCTGTTATACCACTTTAAAGTTGTTCCTTTGAACGTTTGAGAAAATGATCGACACACCAACCTGTCATCGTCCTTGAAATTCATCATGTAGTTTTTGAACTGTTCGATGTGGTCGTCAGGGTCTTGCATCCCAACGATTTTTTTCAAACTTTGAAATATCAAACCGCGTCGGGAGAGAAACAGATTTTATCTTAGTTGTGAAAGAAGAATTTCTCTAGTCAACACCCTGAACATATTAATTGTCATTCCTAGCTCCCATCACAACGTATAAATTCTGATCATCCACCACATTGTATTAATTCAATGTTTTCCCTCCACACCAATCAGTTTCCCTCAAGCATCGTGTTGTACTTTCCCTCCTAGTTTTGTATTCATTTCACGATTTTTGAGGTCGATCTTTTTCATCTTTCAAAGATCCTCGATACCTCCTAAACTCTGATCTTGAACTTCCTATTTCTTTGTCACTGAACGTGATATACCTCTGTTTGTCTTTTATATCCTTTTGTAAAGTGAGACGCTCCTTAGAATATTCAAAACACGTTTTTTCTGCTCGCTTCGGACTTGGCGAGCTGTACACGATCGATCAGACTGATCGACAACGTCATTTTTGTCATCCAACTGTCTTACCTCTGATTTCAGCCTAGCTTATTGAATTTCTCGTTCTCTCTGGTTATACTTCTCATTGAGAGGTGAAATTCTTTTTAGTAGTTGATACATTCGCATTTCAATGTCCGACTGAGTTTGTCGAATTGGAATAGATTTCTCATACTTGTCATTTCCTCCTTGTAAGTCATGTTTTAATGTTTCAACAACCGTTCGAACTAATAATTTACCTTTGTTTCTTGGATTCATTGTTGATCGAAACATTTTTTTGAATAAGAATAAGAAAAAGCAATCAAACGGGAACAATCTAGACACCAATCGTGATCGTCCTCAGTGAAATCGCCAATTTTGTGAGTATTATGTCTCGTTTGCAAAGTAAAATCGAATAAGTAAAAAGAAGTAGCGAGAATTTGGAAAAATATTCTCTAAAGAGAGAAAGTCAAGAAATGAAAGTAGATTATCTAAGATGTCATAATCCTTTATGTGTTCAGCCCTGACCAGTATATAATAGAATCGGTTACATAAAAAGTAAAATTGTACATTAATTTCTTACATAATCATAAAACTCTAAATCTCTCTCATAACTATTCAATTTATCATACAAAATTTTATTTATTTACCTTTTAATATTGAAAGTTCTATTTCCTTATCACTTATTAAACTTAAACTAATATAAATTTTAAATTTTTTAGTATTATATATCAACCTACCCAACGAAAATAATAATAATTAATTATTGTTAGTATCAGTAACAATTAGAAACGTATACCTTATCTCCTAAAAGTCCGTTACGCAAACTAGATATTGTTTTAACTAATTTTAACATAAGTTGAGTCAATAAAGTAAAGGTAAATTTAGAATTGACAAATCAAACGTTATAAATCATAATTATGTGTTAGTTACTAACTTAAGATAAAATCTAAAGTAAATAATTAAACCATTATAAGGTTCATTTAATTTGATTAGAAATAGTAGTGTTAAAAATATAAATTATAAAAGTAACTCATATAATTTTCTAACAAATTTAATTTGGAGTGAGATGGAATATACAAATTGAATAACTTAATATTTGCTATCTCCATTTTCTGCCATGATTGCTAGGGTTCTTAACCTAGCAATTTTTATTAATAAGGTAAAAATTTCATCAATTGAAATTATATTTTTTTTTAAACTTGGTTTATCATTCTTTGTACGTTAATTTCAAAAATTTAATGATGATGTTAATTCTAGTAAATTAACATGTAAATTAAGGTATATGTGCTGATGAATTACACCCTCTTAACTTATTAACTATATAGCATCTTACTTAAATATACCTCAAATGCATTAAAATTGAATAACTAATCTAATATAAATTGAATAACTTATTGTAGTTATACATATCAATATATAAAATTAAAATTATGTACTTCATTATTACTTGTTTCTAACCATTAGATATATAAAACCGGTATTGTAAGAACAGTAACAATTTATCATTACTTCAGTTAATTTTAAGAATTAATTAATAAAATATAAATTTATTTAGAATTGACAAAGTTATTGACTTTATTAAAAGTTACTAAATTATATTAGAATTATAAAAGTTAAGAAGCTAAATTCTAGCTTAGCCAGAATGCATTAAAATAGTAATTTTAAATAGTAATTTACCGTATAATTTGATAGGTGTAATTTGCCGCAATTTGACCTCTCTATTTGACTAGAACCTTAGCCAGAGTAATGTTGTATTGGAAAGATAAGAACTTACCCATTGAGTTGACTTCTCAGTTATTTTTAATATTAAGTTACGTTGTTCCATAATAAATTTATTGCTAACGTGATCTATCGAGTTTTAAGAACAATAAATTTTATCTTAAATAAAAATAGTGCAATATATCATGGTATTTTTATTTAAAAATATATCATGGATTTCATTTTATTTTAGTAAAATAGATTAGTTAGAAGCATAATTTTAATCTAAATACATAAAACTTAATTTTCATCAAGTTTTAAAAGAAAGTCATATGTACTGGTGTTTCGATTATTAGTGGAGATGGGTAGGTTCCAACGCATTATAAATCATCTCTTAATATAATACTCTAAAAAGACAATATTGATTCAAAGCCATAATTGAAAATATCCGAGCGGTCTGTATATATTGTAGTTGACTATCTCATGATATATTAAACGAACTATTCAACACTAAAAAATGGTTTACTCACCATTATAATGTATCATCTTCTGTAGCAGCCGACCTACATACACTACAATCGTTCTTTAAGCTATGAGGCCCAAACTCTTTTCATCCATAACTCTCCTGACGGAGCCCACACATGTGGGATGCCATGTATGCTAATGCAATTCCAAGGAATTAGTGTATGATTAACATTGTATGTCTACGAACACAACTGACTCGATTATTCAAAATCATAGCTCAATGCTCATGTTGATCTCTGAATTTTAGGTGGAATAAAAAACATCACCTCATTCTGATAACTGAGCCCCAAGTTATGGTATTCTAAAGTTAGACAACATATTATTTTTACACAAAAAGAGTTCGTCATGGCGAAGAACCTTCTGTTCTGCTTCGTCGTGATGAAAAACTTGATATCTATTTGAACTTTCGGTTTAGCATGAAGAAGTACTACATATCGCGACAAATTGGGTTTGCGAAGTAGTTCGCAACAACGACAAACCTTCTTGACAGGACGAACTCATGAGTTTGAAAGCCCAAAATCCTAAATTGGTATCAATGAGGGTTTTGATTTTAAAGTTTTAAAAAACAGACCTATATCTTTAGTCATGCATCACGGAAATCGGTTAAATGGTATATATTGCACAATCAATCTTAAACATGCATATTATGTTCTCTACTCCCTAACATGTAATCAATTCACATAATCATAAATCAATTTAGGGGGTTTCTCTCAAACTGAATCACTTTTGCAATTAAGGTTTTAGGAGACTCGAATGAGAGGTTTTTATCTCTAAAATATGATGTGGATAAAATATCTTTGGTACCAATTGTTAAAATATATTTATCGTAGGTTATAAACCCTAAAAACACTAGAAAGCTGACCTCTCATGTTATATAGATGAAGAAATATGGAGAGAAGCAACGTATTTCGGAGTGTTAGAATACACATATTATGAATTAGGGGTTTTAAATGATTATTTATATTTAATAAATTAATTTCATTAAATTAAGATGTTGTCTGAATTAACGCAAACTTACTAATTTAAAATTTTATATAATTTTCAGGTTGTTATGGTACGATATACTAGCCACTGCATGAGAACATAAACTTTATTGGACTTTTAAGACCAAATAACTAAAGCTCTAGATTAATGGACTCTCATTCAAAATCTATATTTAACCCAACTTGTAGTTGCGCTATATGCATCCCTAATACTTATTATTATTATTATTATTATTATGGTCATATATATATATATATATATATATATATATATTGATTAATTTAATTAGTTAGTCTTTTATATAAGTATCCATTTGTTTTTGTTAACTATATATTATATAGTTATTAAAGATAAAATAACTAAAATTTAAAATTGATATATTTATTTATATTTATATTTATGTAAGTTATATAAAACAAGATTGTTTTTAGGGAAATGACACCTTAAGTACCTTTTAACCAAACCTATTACAACCTAGTACCCAAAAATGGGTTAATGCTCACTTAATACCAATCTCATTAAACATATCCACTTATAATACCTTTTCTTTTTTTAATACCAAGATTACCCTCAACCAAGTATATAAGGTTGATTTGTGAAAAAAAGGGCCCCTTTTAGCTTCAGCACCTTCTTAATTACTTTTGAATTTTGAATTTTGAATTTTGAATTTATTAGCCCCCTTTCTCTCTCCTCTCTCCTAACCTAACAAACAACCCATTTTCCAAGAACGTCTCTTCATTTCAAAAAACCACGGCTGATCACACCACCTCCGGCGACACTGTTGAACCACCGTTTACCTGACTTAATCACCGGCGATCCATATAATCGCGTTATCGGAGTGTTCCGATCACCGGCGAGTTTCAGAACTGAAGTTTAACGTCGTCAGTTTCATACAGAGTTTCGTATCTCCGATTTTGAACCGTCTCAGCCTCCTAGCTCCGATTTCTAACCGTATCTCAGCCTCCTAGACCACCGTATCTCAGCCTCATAACAACTGATTTACACCGGCGAAATCGTAGCCAAAAACGGTACCTTGTTTCAGGTCAGTAACAAAGGTGAGTTTTTTGTTTCAAAATCGTTTTCCGTTTTCGAAATCGATTCTAGACTCTCGTATAATGTACGTTAATTGCAGGAAACTTATTACCATCTGCTTCTGCTCAATTCAAATCATCCAAACCAGCTCCGTTCACATTCCGGTGAGTAATTTCTTTTTTCCACCTCTGTGATGAACCCTGATATTTATATGGAAACACTTTGCGATTTGTCGCCTGCAATTTTTATGATTTAATGTTGCTAGATCACCGCACAGACCCTGCTAGGTTAGATGTGTTTGTAGATTAAACCTGACAGCATACACCCTGATATCTTAGTTATGGCATGTTGCTATATGTGTTGATAAATAGACCATTAATCCATATACCCTTATAGTTTAGGTAGTTGATATTGCTATATGTTTCAAAGCATTTCCCCTTGCTGCATACACCCTTATATGTTAGCTATAACAGGTTGATATATGTGTTTGAAACCAGACCAATAGTCCATATACCCTGATAGTTTAGGTATGACAGTTTGCTATTTGTGTTGAAAATAGACCACGATGCATATACGCTGATATGTTAGTTACATGATATTGCTATATATGTTATAATATCAGTAACACAATGTCTAAACAAAGAGTGTGCATTTTCAGGGTACACAATGTCTAAACCAAGAGTGTGCATTTTCAAATTTGGTACGGAAACAGGTATTATCCGCTGTCCGAATTTGAAAATTTCGAGTCATTCCAAGTGTACGTTGAGCAAACATGGCAAGGGCTGGTTAGAGGAAACTACAGCATTACGTACTCTTGCGGTGCTCAGAATAATTGTATTTTTAATAAGGAGACCGATTTCATTGGGTTGGAATGTTACCTCGATGTTGAGCGTTTGAAGAGCGTGTCATTTCTTATCGAAGAACATGCTGCTGATAAAGGCTCCTCCATTAAACGTAAACAACTCGTTCAACTGTTTGAAGAATCCTCTCACATGCAACGAACCAGCGGTGAAAGCAGTACCTGTTTGGCAATTACAACCCCCAAAAAAAGACATCTAGCTACAGCGGCATGGGCAGAATCTACCATCGGTGTTGGACAGTCATTTCAAGACGGTACTCAAGGTCTTAGGTTATCCTTATCCCGTTATGCATTAGAGAACGGTTTTGCGTTCAAGTACATGCACAATACATTTAACAAGATCACCGTTTATTGCGTAAACAAAGATTTGGATGGCTGCCAATGGAGGCTTTACGCTTCTGTGGATTCTAAGACCGGGTTGATGACAATTAAAAGATTTTTCAGTACCCACACGTGCAGTCCCGTTTTCACAAAGAAGAAAAGCAGGCATCTGTCGTCCGATTTGATTGCTGATGAAATTCACGATTCTCTACGGAACAACCATTCTTTAACAGCTAAGACTATACAGTCCACCATCAAGCAAGACTACGGCTTAGACGTTTCATATCGTCTATTTTGGAATGCGTTGGAGAAGGCCCGTCGCCTTGTATTTGGAGATAGCAATACCTCTTTCGCATTGCTAAAACCATACTTCAAGAGGCTAAAGAGTCGTGACATCACTACGGACTGTCATCTGGATTTGGCTCCCGGCAATGTTTTCCGTCGCTGTTTTATAGCGTTTGGGGCGTGTCTTCAGGGTTTCCATACGTGCCGCCCTCTACTGTACGTTGACGGAACGCACCTAAATGGGAAGCATGGTGGCGTGTTGCTTTCAGCAGTGGCAAAGGATGGAAACAACGGTCAGTACATGTTTCAATATACATTTATTCTGATAAATATGTTTGCATAGTTTGCAAATTAATAAGATTGTTTGATAGTTAGGATTACATACTCTGGTAGTTTAATTATTACTGATTGCTAGATTGGGAGACCCTGTCTGATAGATTAGGATGCGAATTGTCTGATAGTTTGGATTACATACTCTGGTATTTTAGTTACATGGACTGTTCTTTGTTTACTATTACACAGTCGACCTCAACATCGTTCTGTTACTGTCGTTCTGTTTTTAAGATACATTTTCCCCACCACAGGTCTTTTCCCCGTAGCTTTTGGTATATTTGGTAGTGAAGACTCGGACAACTGGTTTTGGTTTTTGGAAAAATTAAAACCTCATCTGTTAGGGCGCCAAATAACTTTCATTTCAGACCGCCATGCTGGTATTATTAGCGCTGTCGCAACTCTTTATCCGACTGACTACCACGCTTATTGCATCTTCCATCTTATCCAGAACTTGAATAAAGCTCTTGAACACACTAACAGAGTCTACAAACAAGATATGCTAGTGATGTTTAAGAGTTGTGCTTATGCCCCTACGGTGGATCTTTTTAATGAACGTTATGCTCAGTTTTTGCGCCTAAGCGGTAAGCGTATTGAAACCTTTGTAAGGAATCTGGCCCCTGAAAAATGGGCTCAGGCATATGTGAAAGGCAAACGGTATGGGGCGATGGCATCAACTGCTGTTGAGTCGTTCAATGGCCAGATTAAAAAGTTGTGCCATCTGCCTATAGTCGAATTAATCGACCGGATCAGAGCTCTCTTGATGACTCAAATGTCTCGACGTTTAGGAGAAGGCCAAAGTTGGAACACAAATTTGTGCCCCGACTTTGACAAGATGTTCAAAGAGAATGTACAATCCAGTCGGACATGGTTAGTTCGCAAGTCTTCTGCCGCATATTTTGAGGTTTTATCGGACCCAGTCATGGTGGTCAACATACTGGATTTCAAATGCACATGCGGTTCGTGGCAGCAAGAATGTTTCCCGTGCGCTCATGCGCTGGCTGCAATTGCATCTATAAACGAGGATCCTATGACGTTGGTCGAGCCGTTCTTCACTACCCAAAATTACCTGTCCAGCTATTCATTTAACATACCGGCTATAACTGAGTTTGGTGAATCCAGTAGCGCAGATTGTGATGGAGAGCCCTTGGTGCTGCCCCCTAACGTTAAAAGACGACCCGGGCGTCCGAGGAAGAAGCGTATTCCATCAAGAGGCGAAGTTTCCAGCAGCCAGGCCCGTTGTGGTCGATGTTTAAAATCGGGGCATAATAGGAGGTCATGTGATGCTCCGTTCTAAACATTATTTACCTACTTTTTTGTAACATTTTACATTTCAAAGATAAGCACTCCTTATCTTTCCACTTATGTTTCGTAAACTTTTAACATTTACATGTTCCATGTCAGTTTCTTTCTGACCATGATATCTATTCTAGTATACATTGCTATCTTTGAGGATATATTCTGTTAGATACTCTATTCAACATTGATAGCTTCGGGCTATTTTATCTAACAGATACAATCAAAGTATGTTTTTTGTTTCGGTATACATTCATCTTGTGCTTTACTTACATTTGTATACATGTACTTCAAATATTCCATGCCATATTCATCTCAGAGATAATCACTTCTTGTGTCTCCACTTATGTTTTGTACCCTTATAGAATTGGCACGAACCATATCTGTTCGAAACATATTCTGATATCTTTCCCTGTATACATTGCTAGCTATGCTGCTACCATCTGATATCCACTCTATTTAACGTTGATAGTTTCTGGGTTTTGCATCTAACAGATACATCAAGACGTGTTTTCTATTTTGGTTTACATCCATTTGATATTTTACTTACATTTGTTATAGATGTACTCAAAATCATTCATGCCTGATTCATCTCAAAGATAAGCAATTCTTGTATCTCAACATATGCTTTGTCCCCTAAAAGAATTTACACGGTCCATATCTGTTTGTTACATAGTCTGATATCTATCCATGTATACATTGATATTTATGCTTTAACTCTCTGATATCAAATATATTAACCATTGATAGTTTCTGGATTTTGCATCTGACAGATACATCAAGATATGTTTTCTGTTTTGAAATAGATCCATCTGATATTTCACTTACATTTGTTATAGGTGTACTTAAAATCATTCATGCCTGATTCATCTAAAAGATAAGCACTTTTTGTATCTCGACTTATGTTTTGTACCCTTATAGAAATGACAAGTTCCATATATGTTTGTTACATACTCTGGTATCTATCCCTGTATACATTGCTATCTCTGATGCTACCCTCTGATATCTACTACATTCAACATTGATAGTTTCTGGATTTTGCATCTGGCAGATACATCAACATGTGTTTTCTGTTTTGGTTTTAACATCTTTGCTTACATTTAACATCTTTGGTACCTATGCTGTTATACTCTGATATCCACTCGATTCAACCTTGCTATCTATGTTTACATTGTTTGTTCTTTTAATGTTACCATACCTCCGATATCTTAGTGTTCATAGATTGCGATTCTGTGAAAAAACTGCAACTTAAACTGCTACCTTCAACTGCACCTTGTAATACCATACCTTACCAGTTTGACTAGATAACGAAGGTAAAATACAACGAAACTTGTACATTAAAATCATGCAACAGTCCAAACAACCCTAAATCATCCAACCCTGTCAAAAAACAACACTACTGCATAGGGTTGGGGCAAGTTACAGTCCACAAAAAAGCATAAACATACGTTAAAAACAACAAAATAAAAACCAACAGGGCCATGAAACTACATCTAAATGTTCTAACCTAATCGGAGTCGTCTCCATCAGATACCTCGTCCTCTTCTTCTTCTTCTTCTTCTTCTTCATCTTCATCACCTTCTTCGTCGTCAGAGGCCTCGTCGTCTGCCTCTTCATCTTCATCGTCGTCTTCCTCATCCCAAAATGGGTAAACGCTCTTACACCTTTTCCTTTTTGGCAGCTTCTCATCGTCAGAAAGATAACAGTCGTCCATGGACCAAGAATCCCATGATCCATAAGGTTCTTCTTGGTCCTCAGACCAGACCGACCAATCATCTTCTTCGTCAGAGGAGTACTCCGACGTTGTCGTGCGCTTGTAGGCCTTCTCACATGAGTAGTAGTCAGAGGACCAGGCGTCCTCGCTGGACTGGTGTGGGGAGAAGGGTGATGAAGGAGCCATGGTTGGAGGAGCAGAGGTAAGAACTTAGGGTAGAGGTTCTGGGTTTTTTTTCCTTTGCTGGTAGGTTTGTGAGTAATAGGTTGACATATGACCCTCTATTTATAGCAAAACCCAGCACCCAATGCTGAGTCCCCTTAAGCAACCATATTTTCAGAAATCAACTTTAATGGCACACATACATTAAATGAAGGTAATCATTCTACTTCATCTACCCATTGTCTTTTCAAGTTCTATCAAACCAATGGTTTTAACACATTAATGTAGTAATGAGTAATGTGTGTGGTTATCAGTCCTTTCAACAAATTAATTGCATTTATCTACCAATAACCATGTTGTGCAGTCCATATATTTTTATTTTGTGCATCAATAACCTGTTATATGATATTTGCGAGTAATTTTGAATGGTAGATAAATTATATTAAAAATTTAAAACCTATCTGGTCTATCTATTTTTTCTGAAAGATATCTAAAACTATACTTTATGGTTCGTAACCAAAATGATTTTAAATTACGATATGTTTCGCACTACGAAATTTGCCTACTTAACCCCAGATAGATCCTTCCTTAACCCCAGATAGACAATTTGGTGAACATTGATAGTTCTTATTATATATGCATTATTGGTACTTTTGTAATACATCTCTTATATGTACCAATAGTAGATATATAACTACCACTAACAGTGCGAATGATAACAACATATCAAAATTTGTAGGATACAACACTGAATCCTGTAACAGTTATGTGAACTAGTTCGTTTACATGTAATTTTTCAAACAGCGGCTCATTATTAAGGTGGATTTTGTGAAAAGATGGTGGCATGTTGCTTTCAACAGTGGCTATAGATGGAAACAACGGTCATTAAAATTACGTTTCAAAACACATTTGGTCTGACAAATATGTTTACATAGTTTGCGATTTAATAAGCCTGTCTGATAGTTTGTTTTACATACTCTGGTATTTAAAGTAATACTGCTTGCTAGCTTTAGGGGCTCTATCAGATAGATTAAGTTACACAGAATGTTCTTTGATAACTTTTTCCCAGTCGACCGCAACAAGTAAAAAGTGGGTTTACATGTAAATTTTCGTCTACAAACATAAATCATAGATGTTTTGCACACTTCACCCAATGCTAATCAATGGATACCAAAATATAAATTACATACTACCACCGTTTGTTTGTGTTACGATCGTTCAAGAAATGTTTGAAAATTTTAGCTCTTGTTTCTGCCGGCATTTCGTCACCATATTGCCTACCGACAAAACCGTCTTTAATAATGTCTTCTACGTATTTACACACGAAAACACCGCAGTCATAGCTCCGCTTCTTTTGTTGTGGGATATTTAACATGGTCTTAATTTTGTACCCACCTTTTACATGCGGTATATATTTCTTCTTCATGCAATAGGACAACTGCATTGATAGATACAGTAGAAGTCATTGATATGCATTACTACACAGTTTGATAGCTTTATTATTAGAAATTGCTAGACAGTGAACCAAACTAGATAACTTGGAATTTAAATTCCTTACCAGAGCA
Organism: Limnanthes douglasii subsp. nivea; assembly: GCA_036936605.1. Lineage (NCBI taxonomy): Eukaryota > Viridiplantae > Streptophyta > Magnoliopsida > Brassicales > Limnanthaceae > Limnanthes > Limnanthes douglasii. The sequence goes on along the minus strand of JAUPFV010000002.1, from coordinate 140,753,884 downwards.
TCGGCAGTGTTTCTCGTCTTATCGGGAATGTGCTTGCTCCACGGCAACATTGGGTTGTAGCTTCTGGCAGCCCCATTCTCTATGTCTATAACCAGGAGCGTCCAATGGTTAACTCCTTCCGTGTTTACAGTACATAGGGGGACGAAACAGACATATGTGTGGGGGTTCATTGTCTCAAAAACATTGTCCACAATGACAGACATATCTCCCTTTTTAGCCAGTGTCCCCTGTAAATTTAAGACATCAATACAGGAAGGGGATGTACCTAATATGAAAGCAATAATCCACTGGGAACTTACAGTTGCAATCCCAGTTATTTGAATGGCTGGGACAGGGAATGAATACTTATTATCAAACCCTTTCACAGGTACTTTCCAGTCTGAATCCTTTAAGAGCTTGTATATCCAAGCATCTATTACCTATTAAAAAAAAATTACAGTATCGAATCAATTGAAATAATAACCAATGGTTTTTTGGTTGACACAATGATAGCTGCTTCAATTAATATTGATAGACGTATAGAGGCACGTTGCTAGACTAACAATCAAAATACGATTGATACATCCAAAAATATTTTTACCTTGAAGTCCACTTGAGTTTTGTTAGGCAGTTCCATTATCTCTGTCACACTAATGGAAAGCCTGTACGAGAACTCTGTTGTTGGCAAGTACCATATTTCTGGATCTTCTTGTTCTTCTACCTGTTTCAGTTTCAGCACTTTCTCGTACTCACTTACATCGATCAGTTTCGTTGTCTCTGTCGGGAACGGCCAAGCTACAACTTCAGTTGAATGTTGTTGAACCTGCGTCGGAGTAAGTAAGTTGAACCCATGCATGTCATCAATGGGTACCTAAAAAGAAGCAGCATAGTAAACTGTTAACATTTCTTTTTAAATGTTTATTGAGAATACCAAATATCTACTTACGTCAACGTCCGTTTGGTCTTCCTCGATGCAGTCCAGTGTACGCCTCTTCTCGTTTGAAGTTTCAACAGCCTTGTCAACTTCTGCGTAAAATGATTGGGTGCAGTCTACAAAGCTATCTTCAGCCAATGGTGTAACCGATTGGACAATAGGATCCTTCGATGCTGCTTTCTGTTGTTGTGGTGTTGCGTACGAAGATGGCTCAAGCTGTGACACATTTTCAATCTTCTCTGCGGATTGATCTGCTCTCTTGAAAATTTGTATCACCTTTAATGGCGACACAGCTTGCGATAGTTGTTCGCACTTTGCTGCTGTTCCAGTGCCAGTGAATACAACTAAGCTAGAGTGTCGTGTGTCTTCAGCCTCCGCTGTTTCGACTTCCTAAAAACATAACAAAGGAAACCATTAGTTGCGAGATTAACTATCAATCATATATGATATTCAAATACAACTAAGCAATTTAAACTCCACTTACGTCTTCAGCAACATTGTGCGAGACAGGATCTGGAACCTGTTGTTCTGTTGCTGCTATCTCCAACAATGTAGTTGCTACTACTATTTCATCTTCTCCTTTGTCCTCACCGCTCTCAGCATTATTACCTTCATCGACGTTTTTTGGCGACTCCGCCAACTGTCATTCCATTGTTTTCATTCCTTCGTTTGATACTTCGTCCAACAAATCAATCCCGTTCACCGTCAGCTGCTGCTGTTCAACCTCGTTGTTTCCAACTCCAGGTCCCTGTGCAGGTACCAAAACTACATTTTGCGCACCGGCAGCATGAGTTAGGGGTGGTAATTTTTCTGCCACATCCCGTTTCCCATTACCAGCGTCACAACCACTTGTGATAGTCCCTTTTGGCTTCCTAAACACATCAACAGCAACAGCATCATGTGTAGTACTCTCTTCCATTGGTTCAACACGTGTTTCGGATTGAACACCCCCTCCATCAACTTCTTCTTTGTCCTCCTCCGAGCAATGTTTTTCTTTTTGCTTAGCTTTGTCAAGCTCCTCTTGTTCTTCTGTTTTATCCTCCCCATCAACGCCGTCTTCTTCCGTTGCTTTGTCTGTTTCAGTTACTACATGCCTCCGAGTTCTTTTGTAAACCAGTGTTTCCTTAACCACCTTCTCAGCAACGCGTGCATCTAAGGTTTCAGCAGTATCCGCATCATAGCGGCAAAATGGCGAGGATAAGGTCAACAGCAGTTGTTGATCCTCACCATCCACTCTTGAGTCGACCATCTCCAGCTTTTCTTTAAGGTCCTCCAAATCATTCTTCAATTTTTCAACCTGATTCAAACGAGCATACGAAATTGTTACATTATTTACAACACTGATAGTTACAGAATACTTTATTGATAGACAACTTCATTTTAACAACCATACAGATGTTAGTAGTACTTAGAAAGCATGCTAGCACTAACCTCTTCGTTTCTTTCATCAAGGCATGTTTTAAGCCTCTTGTTCTCAACTTTCAACCGCCGCAACCGGCTCCTTTTTTTTTTCAGTTTTTGCTGTCGCGCAGTACCGACTGCGACAGCACTCCAAAACTAGGAATCATACTAGACCTACGTTTTTTCCGGTTCTTCAACCTCTCCCCTTTGTTTATACCAACTCTTGCCTTCCTCTCCACAATGAACTCCCGCAACGTAACATCATCTTCAACCTCAATCATTGAACGTCTTGTCTTCTTACTACCAGCTCCGTCATCTTCCTTCCTTATTAAACTTCTGTTCGCAACAGATTTCTTTCTTTTCCTACTCCTCTCTTCGCTTGGTTCACCAGCCCCTTCCCACCTTATCCGCGAATCATTTACTCCATAAACAAAACATTCCGATGCTGTAAACACCAACTCCCCGCCGACAACCTAGGAGATACAGTATAATGTTCATTTAGCAGCAAACTATTATAATCATCACTGATATATGTATTATACTACTACGATATATCTACTATACCACAACATACCTCGTCGTCCCTGAGCTCACCGACCATCTGGATCATTTCGAATGTCGACTCCTTGCCCTCTAGCCCCCACCACTTGTAACATCTAGGTATTATGTAAGGCCTTGGTATGTCGACATTTATAGAAATATGCTCCATAAGAAACGGCTGCACAGAACATAACTAACTATTAAAAAAAACATTTTCCTAACAGACAGGCTGATCATAACTAGCTATACTTACAAAAAGCAAAGCAACGCATCCGATAACTCTTGAAGGATGCCCGGCCTTAATACATTTGTCCAGCGATTTGTGAAGCTTATCCAAGATTGCTCCAGACCAGTCATAGTCGTTTATCTTGTCAAGATTCTCCACATAGAAGATTGGTGTCCAACCGATTACATCGCCCGACACTGAAAAGAAAAGTGTCGAGCATATGAAAAGTATCAGTAGCCTAGCCACATCACTCGCTTCATCCTCCCCTCCTTCTCTAACTGCTTTCTCGATTGCTTCCTACAAAAACATCCAAAATCATAACAACAATACATAAAGAACAATTAAAGGCATCCACAACTAATAAGACATTAGATATATGATTGCATACATACCATAGTTGTTTGTAAACATACTCTGATATCTATACACGTTTACATTGCTATCTATGCTGCTACCCTCTGATATCCAATCTATTCAAGGCCGATACTTTACAGATCTGCATACATGAGGCTTTGTTTTTTGTTTCGTATATAACATTACTTACAGTTGTTACATACTCTGATATCTATCGCTGGCTACATTGCTATCTATGCTGGTACCGTCTGATATTTAGTCCATTCCAACTTGCTATCTATGTTTACATCTTATAAATTAGGTCTACATGGACAGTTCTTTTAATGTTACACTATCTCTGATATGTTAGTGTTCATAGCTTGCTATTAATAACAATCTATTTATAGTGTAGTGAAAATGTCCCTGGATTTCATGAACCAGCACAGCATGCAGTACGAACTACAAAACAACTACATTCAAACATACTCTATTTACCTTTATTAACGCGTTTGACACTGATTTGTCGTTCGTTGGCCCGCTTCTCCTCGTCCTTGGACTCAAAAAATATTTCTTCATCAAAGTCGAATTTAACTCTGCTCCCTCGGCGTACCGAGCGATAAATCCACCTGATTTGCTCATCGGCATCTCTTCGTTACTGTGTCTCAGGCCAAAGATCGCCTGAACGTCTTTCTTGGTCAGCCTTACACGCTTTTGTCCAATCTTGAAAGCCTTCCATCTGACGTCGTATAAACCACAGATCGCCTCGATCAATTGGTGGAACTTTTTAAGCTTCAGAGTTTCGTTCCTCAGGTCGTACGAGGTTTTGAGGAAGGTGTAGAACGGGGTTCCGCGAGCAGCCTCGATGTGTTCAGCTTTGATTATATCTCGTCTCAGGACGTTGATTATGCCAACCAATCCCGAGCGGTAGAATACTCCTGTCATTTTAACCTGTCAACGTTCACATAATAAGGTAGTTAGTAATTCACATGGTAACTAAAACAATAATACTAAGCAGCCACTACATTATGAAGATTCGTATAAGTGACCTGAAACTTATACGAATCCCCTAGACGCGCTGTCTTACATGTAAACTACTATCAGACCCTCGTATATAATACAATATACATTGCTAGATGTATGACGATACCTGCATACACTCACAGCATTTGGAACAGCATCCCTATAGCTGTTACACAAGATCTAACACGTTAACGATCAGCCTCATAAACGTGATAGTTGTACTGATAGATAATAAAGCCCATATTGCTAGACATGGACCAACCCTACGCAAACTCACAGTGCTTAAAACATCAGCCTCACAATGCTTAAAACATCAGCCTGACAATGCTTAAAACATCAGCCTCACAATGATTACAACAACACCATCCTCACTACCAATACAACTATCACGTAACGTCGTCCAGTCGAACAACAGTAACAAATGACCTTACGTTTCTACCGGAGTATTACACATCATACAGCATGGACTATCATTGGGTTCGAAAACCTCAACATCAACGCATAAGAATCGAACACATACCTGATTTGGTTTGAAGGCGACTGTTTGGTTCGACGGAAACTTCGTCGCAGTTGGATGCTCGCCGGTTGTGGTTCCAAATATCGAACCAGAGACAGAGACAGTGCTGGTGCGCCGGTAGGTGCCTGATATAAGGAACAGAGAGAAAAAAACTGGTTAGTTGTCGCCGGTTTATCGCCGGTGGACGTCAGAATTATCGGAGGAGTGACAGAGAAGCTGCTTACTAGTCGCCGGTGGTTCGCCGGTAGGGGGCAACAAAATCGGAACAGAAACAGAGTCAGTCGTGGTTCGCCGGTACGTATCCTTCCAAAAATGGCTTCTGGTTTCGCTCTCGTAAAACGTGTTTCTCTCTCTTCAAATTTGGAAATGTGAAAGTGGGGGGAAATTGGAACCTAAAAGTCTGATTAGAAGGTGAAAAAAAGTGGGTTTCAAGAAAATAACCCCTTTTATACCCTAGAGGGTATAATTGTCCAAAATGTGGCTTTAGGTAGTTTATGAAACTAGTCAAAAAACGGGTACCATCTTGGTATTTGATACTTGAGAAGGTATTTAGGGGTACTTTTCTCTTGTTGTTTTTAACGGTGTACAAGTAGTTTTTATTGAGAGAAAAAAAGTAAATGAAGTTTGTTAGGATATTTTTCTTTATAAGAATGAGAATATTGTATCTTATTTTTTCTGAAAGATATCTTGGAGTCTAAGTTCTTGATTTACGTAAAGCGGCTCCCTTTTCAACTCTAATCCTAATTCACGAAGTCGAAGTCTGATCGAGACTTACCTTCTGATTGAGCTATTGAGCTTTTTCTTTGAAGGTATGATCACTATCTTCCATCTTTTTTCTAATTGTGAATGTTACTGTTTCCCATTTTGATTAAATGCATAAAGATCGGATTTGCTCAGAATTCAACTTAGATTCTTGTTCTTGATTATGGTTTAGTCTTCGTTTTCTAGTTGTGTTGAATACTATGGAGGAGTTAGTTCCGTCGACCGTTACAGTACAACCACCGACGACGTCACTGTACGTCGGAGATTTGCATCCGGACGTGACGGAAGCTATGCTCTTTGACGATTTTTCCGAGTTTCAGAGCCTGTCGTCTATTCGTGTTTGCAGAGATACTTCGACTGGCCGCTCTCTCTGCTACGTGTATGTTAATTTCATGGCTGAGCAAGACGCAGTACAAGCCCTTAAGTCCAAGAATACCCTTAAGTCCAAGAATAACTCGATACTGAATGGGAAACAGATCAGGGTTATGCGGTCGCATAGAGATTCTGATGGAAGAAAGAGTGGAATTGGAAATTTGTTTGTAAAGAACTTGTGTGCGTCAATTGATAACTCGCGCCAGCAAGATATATTTCAGAAATTTGGGGACATTGTCTCTTGCAAAGTTGCTACTTTAGAGAATGGGAAAAGTAAAGGGTATGGGTTTGTTCAGTTTGAATCCGAGGACTCTGCAAATGCTGCTATTGGTGCTCTTAATGGCTTGACTCTTGATGGCAAAAAGATTCATGTACGGAAGTTTGTGAAAAAGAGTGACCGTGTTTTGCCGCCTAACACTGAGTGTAGATATACGAACTTGTACATGAAGAATTTAGATACAGAAATTACAGAAGAGGTTCTCTCCGATAAGGTTTCCCGATTCGGGAACATTGTGAGCCTAGTTATTTCAAAGGATGACAATGAAACATCTAGAGGATTTGGCTTTGTCAGCTTTGATAACCCAGATGATGCAAGACAAGCTCATGAGACGTTGAATGGATCAAAGCTTGGTTCGAAGATTCTATACGTAGCAAGGGCCCAGAAGAAAGCAGAACGTGATGAACTGTTGCAGCGATCTTTTGAGGATAAAAAGAAAGATCAAGGCTCAAATCTATTTGTGAAGAACGTTGATGATGATGCCACCGAAGAAGAACTCAGAGAACACTTCAGTAGATGTGGCACAATTACTTCAGCGACGCTTATGATGAATGACGAAGGAATTAAGAAGGGGTTTGGATTTGTTTGCTTCTCAAATCCCGAGGAGGCTACTAAAGCTGTGAGCATTTTTCATGGAACCATGTTTCATCGCAAGCCATTGTATGTTGCTGTAGCTCAAAAGAAAAAGGATAGACAAGCACATTTGCAGCTTCAGTATTCACAGCGTATGGCTGCGTTTGCAGTAGGATCTTCAACTAGTATCATACCTGGTGTATACCCCCCTATCTACAACCCAGCAGCTCCCGGTGTATCTCCACAAGTATCTCCACGACAAAGTTTAATGTACCAAACCTCGGGTTTAAGACCAACATGGAAGCCCTATGGCTTTGCGCCTCCATCGAGGCCACTATTTCAGCCACCACGATTTCGTCTGATTCCTACTGCTGCAAGACAAAGCAGGCTACCCAGTATTATGATGAATGGATATATCCCTCAACAAAACTATTGTCACTATGGTCCATACATGCCGAATATGCAACAGCCTGCACATCCAATTCCTTCTTCAAATGAATGTACTAATGAGCTGTGGTCACGACATGCAAAATATATGTCTTGTCGTCACCCTGTGGCCGAAGGATCACTTGCTGCTTCAAATTCAGTTGGATCAATGTCACAAGGATCATGCACCCTGGGAACCAAGTTTTTTGTTTGAATGCTCACACAGAAATCAAATTTGATTTCTTACTCTTAGTTTAGTTCTTCGGGAAGGGCCTGCTCTTGTTATCAATTGTCAAATTAATTAATTTGGTACTGATTTGATAATGGCAATTCTGATTTCTCAGGATATAATATTTGATATTTGTAAGCTCATATACTCAGATGTCAGATAGTCTACAGAATCTAGATCATGCGGTCTGCATCCCTTTCTGCGGTGGTTTCTCCTAAGAGGATAAATCCAAAGAATTATATACCTATCTTATAATTAATATTCCATTTTAAATAATAATTGCGTTCACTATAAAAGAATTATTTATTTAAAATATAGTTATCTAATAATTAAGATAATTAATATTCCATATTAAATAATAATTCGTTCATTATAAAAGAATTATTTATTTAAAATATAGCTATCTAGTAATTAAGATTACGTTAGAAATAGAACTTGTATAAATATATAACGATGATTTAATGCAAAGGATTTAAGCAGAAACTTTAACTATGCTTTTAGTTTCCCATGAACAAAGCAAGATTCACATCTACTAATATTATTATTTTTAATCCAAGATATTTTATGCTCTAACAATATTATTAGTTATTTTTTATTTCTTTCGAGACGGTTATCGTATATGTTATTACACTTTACTTTTGAACCGGTTTTTTTAAATTTAGACCGACTTTTATAAAAAATATTTTATTACCTTACTCGCAACATTTCCAACAAAACACTAACATAAATTAATTTACTTCGTTTGTTGGAACCGATTGGTATCATAGAATTTTTTTTAAAACCCAACAATAATAAATAAATAAAATCAATGCTAAATTTAGATGTAGGGACTTATCAATTTCGTCACAAGAGAACACTTAAAGAAGAACCGGTTGCTCCCACCGCCACAATCACTCCAAAATGTTGATCAATGGATAATAGAAAAGAAGGAAGAGCATGCTAATCGAATCTGAATCTTGCAAAATATGATGAATATTCCTACTCATGACTAAGATCTCACATCAAGCCTTTAGAAAATAATGATGAAGAGGAGAGTGACAATGTAACAACATGTATAATAAGATAACACTACCAAAATATCAAGAGTATACCTAAAGTTGTTGTTCATAATTTTTGTCCTAAATAAAAATCAAGCTAAAAGTCATTTAATATGAGTGAAAACTTTATCATTTTTTACGAAGCACAAAGCATAACAAGACCCCAACCTCAAATCATGACGATGAAAAATAGAACGAAAAACATGTGTCTGAGCACCCTACAACTCATCACCAAGAGAATAACTAATGGAAGTCAACCTAACCCCTAAGCAAGTATGCATGATCCTCAAACAAGTATGTCTAATTACCCAGGTTCTCATCAAGATCTTTCCCAACATATCCTTCTTCGGTATAATTTTCATATACCTACGTCATTACAACAAATGACAGAAATAAAGTTTTGACATGTTGAGACTATATAACAAGTGTCTCGGCCAAACTTCCCTTAAATCCCTCCAACAATGCAACCGACTCGACAACAATAACACCTTATCCTTCTACCAATGTATCAAATAACATTCACAGGTTATCATTCAAACTTACTACTAACGAATAATATCCAAAGCCCCCCTACATAATAATATATCAATCAACAACTACACGTGAGGTTCCTTCTATTAGCTTAGACGGGAGTTTACTAGACGGTGACACGTCAACATAAAATCTCTCAAGCCTACCCACCAAAATTTTCTTAAAATGGGTACCTCGAACCTTTGGCTATTTTAGTGAGAGGGAGTTGGGCATCAATATGTTTATATATTTTTAGGGGAAAAGAATAAGAACAAATAAAATCCATTCTTTCCTCATGATGAGTCTTCATTGGCCCCATATATACTATAAAGGGAGCTTCCACCAAAACTTAACAATCACAACTTGGTTTAAAAGTCTTCATTTTCATTGCACCAAGAGTTTCAAACTTTTGCAGACAACATTTAAGAATCAATTTATTGGTTTGAAAATTATCAAATGATGAAGATTACATCATTCATTGTAAACAAAATTCAACAAATTTTTTGAAAGAGTACATACAAACATTTATGGAGACAAATAATGTGTTGCATGAGTGTCATGATATGGTGGCAGTGGCATAATACAAATAAATATTTTTTGTCTTTTATTATAAAAAATTATAACGAAAAAACACTAAATTTAATAGACTTATTAGCCCAAATAAAATGTTAAATTAAAGAAGAAAAGAGTGACGAGACCATGATGGATGGAAATACTGAAAATACAAATGTGTAGCCCCATAATCATCTTCTGGTTAGCACTAACGAACCAACTTTAGTTGCGCAAGTTAATTTTAGGTTTAATAATAAAGCTTGAACCTCCAAGCATAATAACAATAAAGCCTCTACTAGGCTGAAAAATAATATTCATGGCCATAATCTAAGAAGAAAACAAATAGGGAACAATAATGCAAGCTAAACTAGCGTGTGGAGAAATATATGTACATAGAGTTAATAGAGAAGTTTGAGATGATATGAATAAACCAAAGACGTGATAAAATATCTATGACTAGAGAAGATGTTATATGTTAAGGAACATATAGATAAAAATATTATTTTCAAGTTTCATAATAATATTACAAATTACCCAAAAGATTGATAGGGTTTAGAAGAATAACTTCAAAACATAACATGTGAAGGTACAATCTATGAGTTCGTGAAATGAAATTAAAAAATATTAGCCGAGAATATTGTAGCCTAACATGATGCTTCAGAAAATTAGAAAGGACAAACAACGACATCAGATATTGAACCAAGGGCGTTAAATAACAATGTTGTTATAAAGACAGAAGACGAAAAAAGAACATTTGGATCCAAATCCCAAACATACAAAGACTTTGTTTAATTGTATGAGGATACGCATTTTATGTGATATTTAAGAATTATAGGAAATTTCACATAAAGGATTTGGAAGTTCAATATCAAGGTCATTGAACACCATACTTGTACATGAATCCTTGTTGAATGCTAAGATTCTTGGACAATGACTTAAGAGCAGCGTCATCACCTCATCAAGATGCAATGCTGATAACAATTGAACTAGCATGAGAAGTAAAAAAAACGATGATAGATAGATAAAATTCAATAAATATTTTATATAAAAATACATATGACAAATGAGGGGATCCCCAATATTTATACAATACAATCGCAAATAACATTGATTGGTTTCACTAGGAGAGATGATAATTTTTTCAGAGAATTAACTTTGTATGTGGTATAACACGAGTTTGAGAAGAAGATCTAGTGTTTATTCATGATAATGAATGCAAATTTTTTCATATAATATAATTATGGGAAAGTCATGACTAGATTAAAGACATGTTGTGATACAGATAGTACATCAGTGAATTTTCTATGTAATCAATGGGAATGTAGGAATGATCCGAGTAAATTAAAGAGTTTCAAATTAATACTAAGCTACTTTCTTCGCACTTAAAAATTAGCAATCACAAGGGTCATGTTATCTTGGATAATATGGATGATCCTTGAGAGGCCACACACCTTATATAACCATAATAGGAGATAAAAATCATACATATGTAAAGAAATAAGTCTTAAGACTCAACCAATACATTCGTACCAATCTCACAACAAATTATTTAAGATTTTACAAAAAAACCTTAGACATTCTTGCTTGGACTACCAATGATATTATAGAGTCTAAATTTGTGCTACACAAACTATCTATAGTTTTAGTCAATCAAGTAAAAAAGGACATTGTATTCCTAGCAAAAAACATAAGTGATAATGGAGAAAATTGATAGACTTACAAAAGTAGGAGGTTACGTCACTATCCGATTTAGATGAAAAATATATTGTTGTTGAAGGAAAATAATTTCAAATAGAGATGTGTGTAGACTTCACAGAACAAAAAATATATGCATGAATGACCTCATCCGCTTTTTAAAATTGATCCATTAATAAATGCAACATCACAAAATAAGATGTTCTCTTTGTGAATGCATATTTAGGATACAATCAAGCCATATTATTTGAAGATAACGAGGAACATATTAAATTAATTACTTATAAATGTCTTCTTTAATAAATTAATCTCCTTTGGACTAAAGAATATAAAAGCTATATATCATATAATTGTCAACAAAATTTTAGAAAATAGTTATTAGCATTCAAGATAATGATGATTTGGCTAAATTGGCCAAAATATTTGGAAACTTAAAAAAAAAATAAGCTTAGTCCATGGAAGAGTACATTTGGTGTAAGGTCTATGAACTTATTGAGGTACATGGTTAGTGAGAGAGACATGGTTAGACTTTGGCTTATTAAAAATTCTTCAAAATATCAACATAGTCATGACTTCTCGAAAGGTATTATCAAAACTGAGGTCACTTGAGTATTTATTCCTCTATTTAGTAGTTTTAGAGTTTACAGTTAGTGTTGTATTGATACAAAAAATGAACGTGAGGATATTTATTATGTAAGAAAGTCTATGTTATATGTTGAAACTAGATATTTATAATTAGACAAGTCGTCCTTAACATTGGTTATTACAGATAGAAAGATGAGACCCTACTTTATAGCTCACATAATTATAGTACAAACTTCCTCCTACCCTAAGAAATATATTGCAAAATCATATACATTTAGAAGGTTAACTAGATAGTTAGTTAAGTTATGGGATTATGATATAAAGTTTGAACCAACAACTGCAATTATAGCTCACGCCTTGTCATACTTCCTCATTGAATTTCAGTCAGATATACCTACACTTTAAATGATGAAACTTGATGAATAAAGTAATAATTTAGGCTCCAGGACATGAGTTTAGTTAATATCTCCAACATCAGAAATTTTGATTCAATCCATATAATATTGTTTATCTACTTCTAACAATGACATGAATATAAGACTAAAATATCTAGAATTTTTCTAACAAACATATGTGGCATTAAGCGAGTTAAGCTCCTCATAGAATCTCAATTAGTAGTTGTTTTAGGCCAAACGAAAACCTCATACATTGCCTTAAAGGATATTCATCATGAGGAAGTTCTCTGTGAGAATGTTATCTTTGAGGAAGAACTAAGAACATAAAATGAAATTACGAATGCATTAGCTTCTTCTCCCGATGCAAAAACATCACCATGAGTAATCCTTCACAAAATTGTTAGTTGTAGGCTAGAAGTTGATAATGATGTAAATAATTAAGAAGTGGAAACAACTACTGAAAGTATCTTTAATTGAGTATTTTATTGTTAAATAATAAAATTAATATCAAATGTATATGTGAAGGACTAAGTCTGTAATTTATAGAAAATATGTTTGTATTAAGTAATGAAGTAGGGTGAAGCATGCCTAGCTTCTAACTAATTCAGTTGTACGTAACCACCTACAATAACTCAACTACTTTCTCTCTCCAGAAACTTGAACTACATTCTATCTCTAAACTACTCCAATTTACATTTGTTATTCAATTTTCTATTACAAAGAGAATCAATACTTATCACATGTAACTCGTAAGCAGAGGTATTTCCGAAGAACTACATAGGTGTTGGATCTACCGTTACATGTATAAGAAAGAATTATTGAAAATATCTGGTGCTTGAGTTGTGACGTAGTTGTAGAAACGTCTACTGATCCTAAAGGCTAATATAAGTTGTACAAGATTGGTTACTATTTAATCAAAGTAAATATGTGTTATCTCGAAGGTGGACTATTCGAAGTAGACTAGCCAAAGCAGGTGGACAAAAAAAGTGATTAGAAACACTACTATGATCTGAAGCGCACTAAATCAGAGTACCACTAAGCTGAAGTAAAGTATCATATTTCCTAGGTCTCATATTTTCATTGGGAGTTCCTATGTTCATAGGTTATAATTTATTTCAACCGTTTATTAATGGGATTTAATCTGGAGCATTTGATGAATAATTAGGGTGTTACTTAAACATATAAATAAAATAAGATACCGTATTTAAAAATGTGATGTGATACAGTTATAATCGTAGAGAGAAAATTATGTGAGAATATATTTCATGAGAGAGTAAAATAACTTTAAATCTTATGAGAGATAAGTAAGGTAACAGATAAACATTGAAGTGAGGGTTATGTGAATCATGTTATCATTTGTTATAAAGAATTATTGAGTTTTTTTTATATTTGGAGAGTCTTCCTGTAACCTACTTATATATAAAAAAAATGTTCATTTCCCGTGGATGTATGATTTCTTCACAATCCGAACAACGTTAAATATTATCTTGTGTGCTTGGTTTTATTACACTTTCTTTTATTTGTTGATCGTTAGGTACATCATTGTTCAATCATTATTTTGTAGGTTCGTTTAACCGTATATATATATAGATATATTCTTGTCACAATCGATCTATGTACTGGTTTAACCCCAAAAATTGTTTTAGTAAGTGTGGACCAACAATAGAAGAAGTAGATCAATTTGTGATCTATACGTTCGAGAAGTAAATCCACCTAGAAACCGTAAAAGCCACGAAAACGGAGTTTTATGAATCTTAACATATAAAATTTCAATGGATCTAATGATTTCAACCTTACGAAAATTAAATTTAAACCTTAACTAGTACATTAATCTACACATGTTACTGTTATGGGACTATCTAATGCTCAAAGTGCCCTTATATTAAGCTTGGGAGATGAAGTGTTATGGGAGGCATCTGAAGATCCTACATCATTATGGATATGGAATCGTCTAGAGGTAATTTACATAAAGAAGTACTTGGAAAATATATGGTATCATAACAAATAACTTTACATGTTGTTTTTGGACAGTAGCATAGAATTTGAAGCCACTAGATAATTACAACCAAATCATATTCGACTTGAATGGAGTTGGTGTAAATATGGAGTAGGAGAACCTAGCAACTATTTATCTAAGTTTTCTATCATATTAGTATGAACATGTTTTGGAGATCGTGATATAAGAGAAATATTCCCATACGAGGGCCAAAGTCAAGAGCACCTCAAAATCTAAAAATATTCAAAAGAACTATGTTTTGAAGTTTGATCTTTAGGGGAACATACAGAGTGTGAGGGGTCGTTCAGGAAAAAAAATTCAAGTAAGAGCAGAGGAAACTCTAGATTGAAGTCCAAAGAGAGTAGGATGGGTTTAAAAATAATCTGATTGATATGCAAGAACAAAGGATATATTAGTCAAAACTGTCCGGAGAAGGAAAACAGAAACAACTATTAGAGGACCGAAGTTGGGATTAGAACATTATGACTAAAGTTGACTACATAATTTGAGAAATTAATTAACAACGTAAGATATGTACCCAAAGTTAAATATAACATTCTTTCTATTAGGAGGTTAGGTAAGGAATGGTTTACATATAAGGGTGGCGATGGAAAACTTAAGAATTTTTCAAGGCTACCTTGTTGTTATGAAAGTGTATAAGACTAATGGTGGTGAAGGACTCCGCCAGGTTTTGATATCATTGATTGGGGAATTTAAGTGAGAATATACTCAACCAATAAAGTAAACAAGGTTTGTTAGACGGTACAACAGTTCAGAAGTTGAGCCTTTATAAAAGTTTCATTTTGGGTAAGAGTAAGAGATTGAATGTTTTACCTAACAACCAGACATCTAATGGATTAATTGATTATGTTCAACCTTTAGGGTCCAACACAATAACCTACCATAGGTGGTGCAACTTTCTTTATGTCACTAATTGATGATTATTTCAAGAAATTTTGGGTTATAATTTTAAAGACCAAAGATGAAGCGTTTAATGACTTTGTAAACTGGACGACTTTAGTAGAGAATGAAAAAAGGGAAAGTGCTGAAGAAGCTTTGTACTGGTAATTGATTAGAATATGTGAACAAATAGTTTACTATATATTATGCAAAGTTTGGAATTTGTATACATCAAACCATACGTGGGACATCCCAACAGAAAGGGCTTGCTAAGAGAATGAATCAAACCCTGTTCAAACGAGTTAAATATATGCTTCATAAAACTCGTATGGGTCAAAGGCTCTGGGAGAAGTGATGCCAGCGGCTGCATATATCATGAACAATAGTCAATCTAAACCACTTCAGTTTATTTATCCTCAAGATGCGTGGATATGAGAGAAACCTAAGTTAAAATATTTGAGAGTGTTCAAAAGTGTTGCTTACGGATATGTGAAGCATGATAAACTTAGGTTATGAGTAATTTAATGTTTGTTTCTTGATTATATAGAAGGAGTAAAAGGGTATAGGTTGTGGTGTATTGAACGTGGATATCAATATGCTTTTATAAGCATGCACATGGTTTCAATGAAGAGAAAATTCCATTTCATGATGGATCTGAATAAAAATTGAACCTGGTGATGCTTCTACCAAAGAATATTTTGGGCATGGTTCCATCTCAGGTCGTACAAAGGAAGTTTAACCACTTCATGAATCTAAAGTAGAGCGATGGTCTATTGTCACATTCAGATAATTAGATGGGAGAGTAACATGAACATGACAGTTATCAACTAGCAAGAGATGGAGCACAAAGACTAAGAAAATAGCTCCAAGGGTATGGTTTTGTAGATGTAATTGGTTATGTTTTATCGGTTAAAATTCATGGAGATATTCTTGAGCCGGAAACGTACCACAATGATATCAAGAGCGGTGATAAGCAGAAGTGGCTTACAACTATTAAAGGAGAAATGATATCTCTTAAGATGATGACACCTGGATTCTTGCAAACCAACAGAAGGGTCAGAAGCTGGTCAGGAGTAAATGTACATTCAAGATAAAGCCAAGTATTCATGGTGTTGAGTTTCCCATATACAAGGTTAGGCTCGTGGCTAAAGGAATTTACACAAAAGAAATGTGTCAATTTTAATCAAATATTCTTGCAGTCGTGAAACAAACCTCATTAATGTTGGATCGTTGTAGTTGGTTGAGTTGAGTTGCCTTATTAATTTGATTGACCTGACTACTAATGTTGGATCGTTTTTGGTTTGTTGAATATAATGGCACCAAAAAAGAGGGGTTAGAAAAAAATAAAAAGTCGGTATAGGTGTTGGCGACGACACGGAGGCGGAATAAAAAGCGCTAGTTTCTTACACCTAAGTATAGATACTTAACAAAGGATGGCCTCTAAGATTATAGATTTAGGTATGGTATTCACTTCGACGTAATAGTGAGATTACCTTCAACCGGAAAGCAACTATATTAAGCAAAAGATGGTGAAACTTCTTTGTATACCACGAATTTTCATTGGGGTTTGCGGTTACATTCGCCACCTCTAATGCATGACTTTTTAGCTTTTAAGTATTTTCCCGACACAATTAACTTCTAACTCATAAAGGGTACTATTAAGTACGATCTTGAGCTCCCGTTTGGTAAGAATTCCCATGTGCATCGCTGATTTGCTTGTCGTGGTATATGTGGTCAAGGTACTATTAACTCAAGGGACTAGTCGTGATACGAAAATCTGGGGACTATGGTGACAGGTGGCAACCTCTCATAAATCAGAGGATCTGGTGGACTAACTTTATCCAAACGTGATAGTCCAGGGGCTCTCAACGGACATTTGAAAGTCAAAGGACTATCTGCCACCAAACGTGATAGTCGAGGGATGATTTACTGTTCAATGCCTTAATAGATAATACTTTGACTGCTTGTAAATATAGACGGCTATAATAAAATTATACAATTTGTGTAACCGAATTAGTTATACAAGTCAATATTCTTATAAATAAAGGTTGAGGCTCTTAATAAAGGGGATGATACTCTCTTTAGTTCGATACTTACTTTCACTTTTACTTTCTATCTTTATAATACGACTCACTCTTTCTCTCTCAAGAATCTAAATTTACACTTATCAAATTCGCGACCATAATGTAAGATCTATTTGATTGGTATCTTGATTTCGTATAAAAACCAGAAATTGTAGAGTTTTTGCATAGTAATATCACTCCAGATCGATGTGGAATCAGGAAACGAAGTTGATCCTATGGTTCAAAAGGAAATTGAAACTTTAAAATCTGATATGCGTGGGAAATAAAGTGAAGAAGACAATCTAGCTCCGATGAACCAATTGGTGGACAAAATTCCCGCGTTGAATGAAAGATACGTTCAAAAAGAAGAGTATATTCAGTCAACAAGGCTAAAATTTGAGGTAAGACAATTTGAAGAAAAATATGAGCTAGAAAATCAATTTGATGGATCATATACAGCTCATCGGATTCGAATTTACCCGGAGAAAACACATTTTAATTCTAATAAAGAGCATCGTACCTCACGAAAAGAGAAAAAAGACAAACACAAGTATATTACGTCCAGTAATGACGAATTTGATAGTTCAGAATTTGAGGAAGAATCATTTAAGCAAAATAGGTATCAGGGATCTTTGAAACAAGAGAGAGATCGGCCTTGAAAATCATGTAAAGAATATAGACCAAAAAGAGACAACGTGCCTCATTGTTTGAGGGAAACAGAATGGTGTGAAGGAAACACATCGAATCAGTACGCATGAGTGGTTGATTGGAATTTATATGTTGTTATGGGAAGAAGAGGAGATGACTAGTATGTACAAGGAGTAGACTTGAGAAAATCACCTTTAACAATTGAGATAAGGTCGATTGCTCTTCCAAAGATATTTGACATCTCTACCATCAAAAACTTTGATGGGATACAATACCATGATGATCACATCGAGAAATTTAAGAACTATATGATGAACTTCGAAGACCATGATAGGCTGGAAGGATAGCCTTTTCTCAAGAATTTAAGGGTACAAGATTGAAGTGGTATTATATGATTCTGATGGATACATTTCTAATTTTGAAGATTTCTATATAACGTTTCGGCGAACGTTTGTGGGAAGTAAATAAATACGAAAAAATGGTGAAACTATAATACAATATAACTAGGTTGTGGGAGAGAAGTTGAAGGATTATACGAATCGTTTTGTGGTAACAAAAGTAGAATTAGTTAATTGTGAAGGGCTGGTGGCTATGGCTGCATTTCGACAAGGTTTATTACCAGGTGATTTAACAATTAAAACAACAAAGAGGAGAGCCTTGACTTTTGGAGCGTTGATGGATCGAGTCAATGATCAAATTAAAGTGGAGGAATCAACTAGGTTTGAAGAATGGTTGGACCTTGTCAAAATAATTTAGGGTAGGTGACAATTAATCAAGGACACTCTTCGAATTATCAGCCACCTCGTCCAGGGAATAACAAAAGTGTTCCTCATTGAATTGGAGGGAAGGAAAATCAAACTACAAGTTATCAGTTTCAAAGACCAAGGACAAATCAGTGGATAAGACCAGAGTATTATGCTGATTTAACTGAGAATGTTGCTGGGATTTGTGAAAAGGCCAAAGGATACGTAAGCTTGAAAAAGCCGCTCCGATAAATAAGCCAAGAGAAGAACACAACAACAAGGTCTACAAGTATCATAATTATATTTAGTATGATACGACAGATTGTATAGTTTTGAAAAAATGAGGTACATATTTTAATAGAGAATGGCAAGTTAGCTGCTTTTGTTAAAGGGAAAAAGAGTGGATCAAAAGCTCCAAGTGCGTCGACTTCACAAAAAGCAAATCTGAATTCGTAGAAAGAAAGTGCACTGATGATTCTAGAATCTGAGTTCCATGAGTTTAACTAGGCATGGGCATATGGGTATGGAACCGAAGAACCAAAACCGAAATAACAGATTCGGTTCGGTTCCGGTTCCGGTTCCTTATAAATACCCGTACGGTTCCTTATCTTAAATACCCACGGTTCTTGGTTCGGTTTGGTTCGGAACCGAAAACCAAATAGTACCCATAAAAAACCGAATAAGCAATAGTACCCTTGAATATCCATGGTTCACTGTTCGGTTCCAAACGATTCTTTTGGTTACAAAGTAACCATTTGGTTTTTTTTGGGTTCAGTTAACCATTTGGTTAGAAAATAACCATTTCGTTCCTTTCGAGTTCGTTTCCAAACGGTTCTTCTGGTTACAAAGTAACCATTTGGTTAGAAAGTAACCATTTGGAACCGAAACCCGAATGTAACTGAACTGAACCGAGAAGAACCAAACCGAACAGAATTTTAATTAGTTCCTAAATGGGTACTAGTTTTAAAGAACCGAAAGAACCGAGAACTGAACCGAACCGAATATTAATTGGTTCCTAAATGGGTACTAGTGCTAAAGAACCGAAAGAACCGAGAACTGAAAGAACCGAACCAAATCGAACCAAAGAACCGAATGCCCATACTTAAGTTTAACGCATCCTCGGAGTATTTGGATACAAATCCAGATCGATTAATTTTGATGACTGTGGATGAACAGGTAGAGAAAAGACGTGTTCAAAATTTTATGTGAGTATTTTGAGACCTTGGCAATAGTTCGGGGAGATTCTATGAATGGTAACACTAATAGCTCCAGAAAAAAGCTTGTTGTCAGTTTAGCAACTCAAGTAGATGGAAATATGTCTGCTAATTTTTATGACAAGCATGATAAACTGTATAGTTAATAGATAGTACTTGTATTGCTTGTAAATATGTAGGGTTATAATGCAGTTATACCCTTTTTGTAACTGAATTAGTTATACAAGTCAATATGCCTATAAATAAAGGCTCATGCTCTAAATTAGGGGCTGGTACTTTTATTGGTTCGATACTTACTTTTACTTTTAGTTTCTCTCTCTAAAATCAGACTCTCTCTTTCTGTCTCAAGAATCTAAGTTTACACTTAACAAGAATTAGCCAGGCGATATGCTCCGTGGTGACCCTTCGAAATGACGGTATATACGACTTTCCAATTGGGACCTAACTTACCGGCAGCATTGTCGCCTGCACTATGAAATATTTTCCGCATAAACAAATCTCCCAAATGCAGAGTTCAAGGTCTCGAGCAAGCATTGAAGCGACCCCTCATTAATATTCGGTAATGCTCGGTATGTATGCTTGCTTGGTCGCGACGCTCCTCGACAAGGTCAACCTGGATTCCTTGGTTAGTATTGGTGGCGTCCTATCCGTAGTTTCAAATCATATGACTAGGGACGATCACCTCAATAGGAACAACAACCTCGGTACCATATACTAGAGCGAAAAACGTTTCCCTGGTTGCAGTTCGCGGGGTTGTACGGTAGGCCCATCGAACCTCTCTTAGTTTATCCGGTCATTTTCCATTTGAACCTTCCAGTTTCTTCTTGATCTTGTCTACCATTATACGATTATTCACCTCAAGCTTCCCATTTTCTTGCAGGTAATACGAAATGGAAAAATGTTGGGCAATACCGTAGCGTGCACAAAACGTAGTGACAACTAAGTCTTGAAATTACAGGTCATTGTCTGTCATGAGGATTCGAGGAAACCTAAAGCGACCCAAGATCTGGTGATGAATAAAATCACAAAATTCTTGGGCTCGAGTGCGTGACAGAGCCTTCATCTCAACCCACTTGGTAAAGTAGTCCACTTCTACTACTAAAAATTAACGTTTCAAAGTGGTCATTGGTAGAGGGAAACCAGGTCGATGCCCTACTTGTCAAATGGGGAAGGTATTATTTTTCAGATTAAAGGCTCATTGAGAAAGTGGCTCATACTGGCAAACTGTTGGCACAGGTGGCACTGTTGAAAAATCCACATCGCATCACTTGCTACAATAGCCATAATGGCCCCAAGCTTCACCATCATGGAAGTCATTCAGAACTTTAGTAGCTTTTTCATAACCTAGACATCGAAGTAGTGGCCGCGTTGCACTCTTTCTGTATAAGATACCATCTAACACACAATATTGGGTTGCTCGTATTAGCAAGGCACGATCCACATGCTTTTCCACCGGGAGCGTCCCCTCTTGAATACAGAGCAATAATTCCGCCAATCAGTTGACACATCAATCAAGAAGACAGTGTTTGGTTGGACTCTGGTTCGGGTGGTGGGTAGTTGCTGTAAAAGAATCAATGAGTGTTCAGCCAACGCGGCGGCTTTTCCAATGGATCGACGACAGAGATGTGAGTGCGTGGAACCTGCTCGTAGCAAACCTGGTGGAATTTAGCCTCCTACTCATTCACAAAAGTTAAGAAATTTCGAGTTCCCTCATGTTTCTCACCATAAACCCCATTCGTTTTATTGACCACCAATTTTGAATCAGAACGAATACAAAGTTGTTGAGCCCCACATGTTAGAGCAAGTTTCATACCTCCGACAAACGCCTCGCACTTAGCCGTGTTGTTAGTGACTGGGAAGTTAAAGCGGATGACCTGCTGTATATTTTTGCTTGTTGGTGTTTTTATTATCATCCCTATACCACCTCTTGATGTACTTGAGGGTGCATCGAGTTTAGCAATCTGTTCCAAATACGGTTGGTCCCGAAGTGGCTGCTGAATTTGGTTCATCTCACGATGTAAAGAATTCGGTGATAAAATGCTTGATAGCCCGCCCCTTGATCGTGGTACGCGGTTTGAAGTTAATATCATATTCGCCTAATTTGATGCTTCATTTTGTAAGGCGACCAGAGATGTTAAGATTTTGAAGTACCATTTTGAGAGGGAAACACGTGTTTAAAGTGATCGTATGTCCTTGGAAATAAGGGTGCATTTTCCGTGTTGTCGTCACTAACCCCGACACCAACTTTTCTATGTTCAGATAGCGGGTTTCGGCGTCGACCAAATTCTTGCTTGTATTGTATATCAATCTCTGGATGCCCTCTGGTTCCCTATCTAATGTCGCCTTTACTGGAAATATGGAGACATATAAGTAGATAAACAGGGGCTCACCTACCTAAGGGGCTTAAAGTATCTCGAGATGTAAGATATTTCTTCAGTGTTCGAACAACATATTACATTTCTCATCTTACGCGAATTGTTTGGCACCGCGGAGTACCTCGAAAAACGGGTGACTTTTATCGGATGTCCTAGATATAAGATGTGAGAGTGCTGCAAGGAAGCCTATCACACATTAGACTTCATTGATATTCTTTGTGAGGGGGGGAGGGTATTTAGATTATGGATTGCATCTGATCATGGTCTGCTTCCATCCATATACCGTAGGAATTTTCCACTGCGAACTCTAAACGATCATTTCACGGGGTTGAGCTTCAAATGGAAGCGATGCAAAACATCGAACATATTTTGTAAAACCTCTAGTTGTCTTTCCATTGTATTTGTTTTGACGATCATTTCGTCAATGTACGCTTCCATGTTGTGCCCCAGTTGATCCTTGAAAATTTAGTTCACAAGTTGTTGGCAAGTAGAACCTGCTTTATTTAAACCAAATGATATCACAGTATAGCAGTAGAGCCCACGCTCGGTTTGGAAGGTCGTATGCTCTTCATCTAATGGGTTCATGCGTATCTGGTTGTACCCCGAGTAGGCGTCCATAAACAATAAGAACTCGCAACCGGACGCAGAATCTACCAACTGGTTAATACAAGGTAGTAGAAACAAATCCTTATGACACACCTAATTCAAGTCCGTGAAATCAATGCACATGCGCCACTACCCCCCTTTGTTCTTTACCAACACAGGATTAACTACCCAGACCGGATACCGAGATCGGATTATGTGGCCTAGTCAAAAAAACGTTTCCACCTCGGCACTTGTGGCCTCTTACTTCTCTACCGATAAAGAATGACTCTTCTGCCTTATGGGCTTGGTGTATCTATTGGTTGCTAACTCATGGAAAATTAACGGCGGGTCGACCCCCATCACATCACTAGATGTCTAAGAAAATACATCCAAACAATTTCCGAATAAGTCTATCTAAAATTGTTTACAAGAATGAATAATATATTTTCCGATTTGGAGGTTGTGACCCTCTGTCATTAATATTTCTTCAACATATCCGGGATCAGTTTTGGGCTAGTCTAATTCCCTGGGGTCATCCATAGTATCGTCTGAGGATCACTCGAGCAATGTACATTATGCTCCCATTTTCCTGCTAATTTCTATCAGAGCAGCTTGGTCGGGTCAACCGTTACCGCATAGCATGTTCTGGCGGTCCCCCTGACTTCCCCGGATTATCCTTACTGTGTTTTCGATCAGATACTTGATATGTTGTCTAAAGGTCCAAGGGACAGTTTCTATCTGATGCACCCAATGACAACCGATGATGGTGTTATAACAACTGGATGCATCAAAGATCATGAACAAGGTCATGAGCTTCTTCTTAGTGACTCCATAACCCATCTTGACCATGAGTTTGACCTCACCGACATATTATGAAGATTTCCTTATGTACCTTACTAATGTGCGTTGTGTGGGCTTATAAGGTGGCACCTCCAACATGTGGATGTAGTTTTCATTGAATATTATGTATGTCGAACTGCCCCAACCAACCAAGACTCGAGTTACCATCACGACTATAATATCCAGATTCACAATGAGAGCGTCTTCATAAGGCGTGGCGAGCCCATACAGATCATCATCATTAGCAGTAAGATTGGGTACAGGTTGATGGTGTTGCTCATGCTACTTGGCAAACTGAACTAGCTCACCACTATCGACTAGCATTTGAATTTCCTTCTTTAGCTGCCAACACTCATCAGTTAAATGGCCGTGATCGTTATGGTACGAGCAAAACTGCATGCTTGAACGTTTATAACCCGCTGCAATCATCAAGAAACGGGCTGGTATATCGCCCTTCCTTTCATACAATCATAAATAACATAAATAGTTTCAGTCAATGGAGTGAAGCGTTGGTTCGGGTTTTCATAATGTGAGGGTCGACGGTTTCTGAGCCTCAGGTCCCGGCACGGTGCTGGACCTTATCAGTCTTTCTCATGTGAAAATGATCGCCCCTTAGAATCTAAGAGGTATCTTTCTGGGAGACCTCTTTATTTGGCATCGCCGACTCGGATAAATTGGTAAGCTCGGGCTAGCATATCGCCCATATATGCATATAGCAGCCGAATCTGTATAAGCCTTGCTTGAGAGATGCCACCACCATAATCGCCTCTAGGTCTGCCCATGCGTTCGTTGCATAAAAAAATTATTTACATAGCTTTTCAAGCATTCACCTCGCCTCTTCTAGAGGTCCATGATATAATCTCTCTCAAAGCGGATTTCTTTATTGCCCGCAAATCTTTCTCTAAATGCTCTCCATAATCCTGCGAAATCACAAATATAACCTTCAAGGAGGCTACTAAACCAGTCCATGACGTTACCTTTGAGAGTCATAAATAACGATCGGTAGAGCATGGCATCACTCGGGTTGAACACCATCATCATGTTGCAGAACTGCTTCAGATGCCTCTCGGGGTCTCCGGTTCCGTCGTAACCCTCAATCCTGAATAGATCAAACTTCCTAGAGAGCTGCGCCTCTAATATCTTCTCCATAAACGTGGATTCCTTGAAGACGTATGATGCGGACTTGGTCATATTGTAGGTTATCGTCCCTTCTTGCCCATCTATAGACGTCCTAATGTGCTTCTATAGCCGGCTCTTTATCCTTAGACTATTTTTTTACACTGCTTTCGCCTTCTCCTTCCCCGTTATCTTCCCATTTTGATGATCAATTGCCCTGATGCACACCTATTTTAACAGCTCTCGTATCATACATTGGCATATTGGTAAATCCTCCTAGGATCTCCTAATTCTACCCACTGCTTTTGTCAACCACACCCCTTCTACGGCCTGTACAACTATTTCGCTCCAGAGTCTACCTTTCAAATCTCTGACCTAGTTACTAACATGGTTTAAAAATTTGCTATTGCTTGCTCTATTAGTCTTTTTTTTAAGTTCCCACAAACGACATCGAATTTGATAAGAGGAAACTTAACAAATTATATATCAAGTAGTAAATTTTTGTATTAGATAGAAAAATATCTTTTTTTACATTCTAATCGATCTATTTATCCTACTTACAAAGCATTTACGTTCTTAATAATTACATTTTCCCATTAACTACGTTGTTCACCTTAATTTAAGGTCATAAAGTCATAAAAGTGGTCGACATTCCAATCGCGAGGTATTACAAAGGTTTTATGTTTACTTACTGCCCCATTAATGCGCGTTGACTTGCTGGCATCGGTCAGCGAGCGTTTCCTCCCGCGTTCTCTTGTTCATACTGCTCCCTGAGGGATTGTTTGCTTGTGCACCCTGCTCAGTTTCTCTGTTTATCAAGCATGCTTGCTCCTTTTCCGTTAGCTTTTATCCATCACCTTGGGAGACCTCTGCTCAGTATGATTTCCACTTGACAACGTGTTCTCTTATGCCCCTCTCTTGACTTCCTTATCGATCGATCGTTCCTCAGTTCAGTTTTAGAGCGTCTGCATTATTCTAATCGACTCGAATCTATGCTAACCTATCAGCTCGGTGAGGGAGTCCTCATCACTTGACTCATGTAATACAAGAAATGCATGTTTTCGAAATACCTCTTTAGATTATTTTAATATGAATCTAATGTTATTCCATATGAAACTATAGCAGTTTTTCCTACCATTGTATGTGAGAAGTCTATCATATAGCCATGGTCGACCTAGCAATAAGTGACAAACACCCATAACAATAACATCACACCATGCCTTATCCTTATAGTTTTTTTTATACATTATGATACTATACATCGTTTCGAGATTGTTACCTCACTACATTTCTTTAACCAAACTAGTATGTAAGGTTTGGGGTGGCCTTCTTTCTTCAAAGCCAGCTTCTGCACAACCTCCTCAGAAAACATATTGTTACAACTTCCTAAATCGATTACGAATTTACATACCTTAGAACCAACGCATGTCTAACATTCCCTCCGGTATATTGGTCCAACTAAACCTCATCAACATCATCCTCTAGTTCCTTATCAAACTCTGGCTCACCATTCAAATCGACATCAGGAGCTCTGGTGAATAAACCCCCCGTCTGCTATCGTTGTTATAGTAATTTTGGACACTCCAAAGTAACGTGCCCTGCATCTTTACAATGGTAGTACTTTAGCTGTGAGGAAGTACCTATGCAACTACAAACCTTTCAGTTAGAACGTGAATGAACAGGGGTTGCAGTTGGTACTACTGGGCTATGACATGAGACCATCCTTTTTGGAAACGTCATCGGTATTGTCCTGCCCGTATCTCCTCCAAATGGCCTTCATGAAAAGGATTTCTCCACATACAGAGAACACCTATGTGCTTCAAACACATTCATATGGTCAAACATATTCAGCTTGTCTTGAAAGTGTTGTCTCATCCCACATATATAGTAAGATACCAATGTATCTGATAAATCAACAATATTCATACTTTTTTGCAACTTGAAAAAATTGTTTGTATATTCGTCAAAAGTTATTGATCAATTTTAAGGTTTTAGAACTCCTAGTACATTATACGTGCATAATTATAAGGTAACATGCATCTCCCAAGTGCTTCGTAAACTTAACCCAGGTTATTATTTTCGGCTTACCTTGCGTCGACCTGGTCTGCTTTAGTTGTTGTTACCAAGATGCAGCTTGGTCTCAGAACTTAGTCCAGGCCAACTGTACCCATTTTTTATTTGGAACCTCCCTGAAATCAATGACTTCTTCCACCGATGTGATTCAATCTAAAAACTCCTCTAGTTCAAGACCCCACTGGAACTCTGGGATCTCAGTCTAAATCCTGATTCTTATCGATTGTTGGCGTTCAATCGAAATCTCTCGCCGACGGTTGCTCAAACACCTGTTCATGGTAGTCTTGGGGGTAATATGGACCTTTACCTTGTTCCCTCTGATGAGCAAACAGATTATTTTCTCAGCCGATCTATCTCTCTCTCGCTTAGATCTCGACGGTTGGTTACTCGAACCTGGAGCTCGAAATCCATTGGTTTGGTTGTTCAACAGCCTACGCATATCCTGTTCTAAGTTCCTCATATGGTCTCCCAACAAATGCATTTGTTCACCGATCTGTCCAAATCGGTTTCCTATCTCTTCTTGATCGACTGGTTCTACGAATTCGATAGTGGACCTCCCGCAAGTGCTCCCTTAGGCGACATATCTCCTTAAACCACGTAGTCGGAGCTCTAATGTTGTGATACCAATTATGATGGAAGTTGAAATTTGGAACATGATAAACGGCTGCAAGAATAGAACAAGAGAAGCGAAACATTAGGTATAAACCTTAACCATAGATTAGATTCAAAATATACTCATAGAAAAATGATCTCAAAATTTAATTCATCAAAGTCGGATAACGAAGTAAGGTTTTAGAATCTTTTATTGAAGTACTTGAAACCTTATACAAAAAGTACAAATCGTTCTTAGTGTAATAAAATAAATCGCATCCTAATTTCAAAATGAGTGGAGTTGTTTAAGTATTTTAAATATATAAAACAAAAATAGAAAAATGGTGAAAAACACGAAGACATGTAAATGAGGTCATAAACGCTGGATTATTGGTCCCAGACTTCATCATATGATGTTTCCAAAAATCATTCGGCTTATCGACGTGTTCAATTTGAATGGTCGCAACATCAAATTTTGATACTCGAGTCTCAAATAAGACATGTTTTCGTTTATTGAAAATGACCTTATAGACATGACTTTCTATTGCTACATCCTTATTTTAGAGGATTTGTACGATTGATCGTTACTTTAACTAATTTTAACGCGAAATTAGTTAATAAGATATAAATTAATTAAAAAATATTCCAAAATTCAAATATTTGTAGTTACTATTTTAAGATAATTAGTTTTAGTTAATTTAACTAATTAAATCGTAATAAAGTTTGATTGTTTAAATTAAGAGTATTAGTGTTAAGAAAATAAAGTGTAAAAGTAACTTACTTATTATTTTGGTGAGAAAGAAAGAAAAACTAGTTTTTAGCTTAATATTTTATCGACAAGGTAAGAATTCTACCAATTGATGTACTAGAATTTATGAACTTTGTTTTAACATTATTTTATGTTAATTCATAATATATATTTTTATTGTTCATGTAATTCTATTGAATTTAAAAACCAAATTCAAATATATTTATTGCATTATATTATCTTAATTTATTAAGTATACAACTTGTAAATATTAGTTAGTATATGTTTAAAATTTCTTATCATTTAATATAGATATAATGAATTACAAGGTTGTTATCGTGTTTTTAGTTTCTAATATCTTGTAAGAGTTTGATAATAATAACTTTACAATTTGTGATTACCTTAGCCGAATTCAATTTATAATTCCTGAGTAGATTTAAAGTAATTTAGTAATGATAAATCAAACATTAAAAACTATAAATAGTTAGTTTATAACTTTAATATAATTACTTACTTTTCAAAAGCTGATAACTAACTTAACCATTATATGATTTACCTGATTAGATTAGCAATACTATTATTATTAATAATAAGAATGAAAATATACCAAATAATTAATTTAAAATAAGTTAAAATATTCAAATTGGTTAGCTTAATGTTTAAATATATTATTTTGTTGTCCAGTTAAGATTGGCTAGAGTTTTTAAATTAATATTCTATTGACACGGTAAAAATTTGAGTGGTTGAGATTCTAAACTTATAAACCTCGTTTTAATATTCTTTACACTAAATTTTAGAAACGTTTACTAATAACTTTATTTGTTGACTTATATTATATTAAGAGTTTAAATGTAGAACATCTTATTTACCCTCATCTTTGTATTTATTAATAAGTAAGTATTATTTTTGGTTTGCAAAGTAAAATCAAATAAGTAAAGAGAAGTTGAGAGATTTTGAAAAATTAGTTTTTAGAGAGAGAATTAAGAAGTGAAAGTAGATTATCTCAAATGTTAGAATCCTTTCTCAGTTCAGACCTGGCCAATATAACAGAATCGGTTACATAAATGGTAAAATTGCGTATTAGTCCCTCATTTATTCATAAAGTTTTAAATCTCTCTCATAACTAATTAGCTTATGAAAGTCCATTAATGAGAACTACTTAGCTTCAGAAATCTTTATCAATAGAGAGAAATCCCTTCATCGAGGATTTAAGCTGCTTCAGTTTTACTGTTTTTCATACTTCTAGCCGAACGCCTCGAATTATTTCATATGGAGGCATTTCCTTCCACTAGTCATGATCGTTCGAAGCTGAAATCGAATAGGTGATGAGGCCTTAGACGCTAGTTCTGCCACTCGGCAAGTGATGATGCCCTAGGCACTAAGTCTGCCACTAGACCTATCATATGACAGATGTTAAATCCTCATTTACGCAGCCGTTTGAAATTCTTTTCAATTACTTTCTCCACCTCTTCCACTTCTCAATATTCTTTTTCTCAGCCTATAAATACTTTTGTAAACCATTGTTTTATTCACAGACTTAATTTTTTCTCAGAGAAACTGAAAATATTAAGAAATCTTTGGCTACCTTCATCTAATTATTCAATCTGTTGGTTATCCTCATCGGAAGACTCAAATTTTATATTCAATCTTCAACTAGTTTATGAGAAAGCATCCAAAAACTAGAATATCCAAAGCCAAAATTCCCAGAAAAATCAGCTCTCCAAAATCACACAACAAGGTCTTCGGATCATACGACTACTTCTGTATAAGCGAAAGAGTAGATGAATATAGAGCAGCTGAAATCATAAGAAACACTCCTTGTGGTTTGTCTACAGAGACAATATACTACGGTAACTTCGATTCTAACAACATTCTTCTTTCCTTTTCAATTTTTTCCCTTACAGAAGAGAGTCAGTCATCCAAAACTCAAAAACTGAAGAGCCCTCAAATTTTACCCCCTTTAAATACACCATCTCCTTGAATTCCTTCTGCAAGCTCAAATTCTCAAATCAATCATAAGGTAGCCCAAGCTAAACCCTTTTGAGGAAGATCAGAGGAACCTCTTTCCATAGTTAATTTTAAACCCCCTCGCCTATTACGCAAGGAAACCTTTTAGCTCATAAAAAAACTCAACTTCCTCAAACTCTGAAATAAAAAAACCTTCATAGTCATGGGTGACGATGCTGATCTTGCCCCGAATCCATCAATATCTTCTCCTCCCATAAAGGATATTGTTGAGACGACAAAAAAGTCTCAACAAAATCCCTCGAGCTATCCACCTTGACTGACAGATGAGACATCCGATGAATAAATGGATTTTGAATCCACACAGTCAAATATCGAATTTGATACAAAAGAAGATGCTTCGAAGGAAACATATAGTGAAACAATGATAGTGTTTCAAAGGTAAAATCACCTAGGATAAGAAAAAAGAAATATCTTGTGAAACTCTTCGACGAACTAGCCGTATCAGTGAGTGAAAACCTAAAGCCTCTCATTGCACAATATATCTTAGCGTTGAATAATGTTACTTACACACATTACCAAGAGAGCCAAGAGGATGAGCTCAAAAAACAATGGGGAATGGGAGAAAACATTATACTTTGTCTACCCAATGATAGTAGAATACTTTAAAATTATACATCTGTGCCTAACTCAATTGACCCCCAATCAGTGGTTCACTTTTCCCTCTTTAATTATGGTTTCTCGATTGGTCAAAATTCCCCTCTGGATCGAAGACTTCATCTCCATGACCAAATTGTCGAAGGGACCAATACTTCCATTCTATTGTCTAAAATTGGATAATGACTTGAAGATCATCGATGATTTGTCGGAGGCAGCTAAATTTTGAAAAAAAAGATTTGTCTTCATCTCAGAAGATTGGGAAAATGGTAAAGAGATTTCTGAAACCAATCCATCGAAGTTGAACCTCATTTGAAGGAGTAACAGTAAGTATTTTATTTTATTATTTGAATTATATCTCCAATTAATTTTCTATTTATTTTTCATCAAGTCTTGTGATGTGTCTAGAAAATTTGAGGCGTTACAAGCTTCGTCCAAAACATGCCAAGGACATTTTTAGTAAGCTTGTAGTCTGGGCTGAAAATAAATGGGGCAATACATTTCACATAACCTTTCAACCTATCAATTTTCTCAATACTTACCTATGGATAATCAATGTGGGAGCTCCTCTCTTTGAGAATCTAATGGAGTCACCCAATCCTTTGCATGCTATTAAAAGGTTAGTGCCCCTGACTGCAAAGTATTTTTGCAAGTTTGAAACAAATCGAATAGCCACCTTCCCCAGAAAAAGAATAAAAAAACAAGTAGCACATCTGGTGCTAGCCCTTCAGAGGACCGATTCTGAAAATTTCAAAGAGAAATACGACAGAAAATAACCTCCACACTATTGAAGAGGGAGTTTAGGTGAGTCTTCAGCAAAAAGGAAAAAGACTGTTGCCGTAACAAAAGATAAGAGCACAGCTAAAAAAAACCCTTCAGAAGAAAGCAAAAAATAAATTTGTTCAAATCGTTCAAGAGGTGTCTTCCGATACTGATGAAATTGTTGTTGTGGAGAATGAGTAGAAAGAAAATGAAGCAGGTATCGAAGAGCGAGGAACTCAACAAGGAGAGACTTTTGCAGGCAATGATCGAGGTGATGATAACTTTGATCCGCTTCATCAACTTCGATCAATATCAAGAGCTCGTCAGAGGTGAAGATTCTTTTGTTCAAGAAATTCAGGACCAACTGTAAAAGTTTGGTAAAACGCCTGCTCCTGTTCTTCTCGGAGAAACTTCACCAGAGGTCTATTTGCCTCCATCCTCCAGTGCTCTTATACATGTTCCCAGTCCAATAGTCTTTCCTGCTGAATAGGCATCCGAAAAAGTTGCGTTTGCTCTTCAACCCTTTTCCAATATTGGTGTTGCAACACAAAAATTAACCCAAAAAATCGAATCTGCTCAAAATCAGCTAGAGCATATGGCAAAGAAGATGGTTCGCTATAA
Organism: Limnanthes douglasii subsp. nivea; assembly: GCA_036936605.1. NCBI lineage: Eukaryota > Viridiplantae > Streptophyta > Magnoliopsida > Brassicales > Limnanthaceae > Limnanthes > Limnanthes douglasii. The sequence continues at coordinate 140,721,624 of JAUPFV010000002.1, read as the reverse complement.
GAAAATTGCTGTTGTTGAAAAAAAGAATGAGGGAGATCTTTCGTGGCCTCGTTAAAAATCAATTTCATGGATTTCAACTGGCCAGAACTGAATTCATCAAAGGGCTCATCTATCTCAAGAATCACCTAATATTTTTGCATAAAAAAGAATTGGGAGAGCTAAATACTTCTCATCAACATGAGACATATCAGTTCAAATCCAAGCACTGTGAAGAATTAGCTATAGAGACAAATTTTACTCAACCAGCTTGAGGAAGAGAATAAAAAATTGATAGAATATATGTGAGCTCTGAAAAATCAATTCAACGAAGAGAAAAGGCTCGATATCTTTCCTACTGAGAACGAATGTCGAAAGGACATGTTAGCAGCCATAAAATATGCTAAAGAACAAATATCCATTAATCTTCTTCGCGAAATTCATGCCACATTTCTAAGGTTGACCTCTCTGACGTTTAGGAGAAGATTCATATTGAAAGTCGCTCAAGCAAAGCTTTTGATCCTATTCCTAGCTCTTCATCAGAACCGGAGGAAAGCACTTCTAAACAAGGGAAATCTTCTGAAGTAAGCTCCGAGGACAAATAACTTTGCTATCATTTTTTTGTTTGTAGTTATCATTCCGTTGTTATAGAATGACTTATTTTTGGTAGATTTCTTTTTTACTTGGCATTTAAAAATCTATTTTGTTATCACCGAATTAAATTTAACGCAGAACGGATTAGTTTCTCCTCTAAATCTTATAGGTCATAAGATTTAGTTTATCCTCTAAATTTAACAACCTTATAACTCATGTTCACCTTGAAATATAATTTATATCCTAACTAATTGTAACTTTTTTGAAGTGATAATACTTTACTGGTGTGTGATACTTCGAGTAATACAGTGCGTTTAGAGAATGTAACACATTGAATATTATAGTGCGCTTAGAGAACGTAGCACTTTGAATATTATAGTGCGTTTATAGATAATAGAACTTCGAATATTATAGTGCGTTTAGAGAACGTAGCACCTCAAATATGGTTGTCACTTCGAAAAGTGTATTCAAGACTTCAGAATAATTACTCTTAATCAACTTCAAAGATGATCAGTCTTTGACTAGTTACCAAAATAATTTAGACAATCATTGGTTAAAAAATATTTTTATTTATAGCTTCGAATATTTACATAACACCTCATTAAAACCTACTTGGGCCAACAATTTCGAAAGACAGTTACTCCTAGTACAATTTTAGATGTTGTAAATTCCAAGGATGTTAAAACATCCTCCCCTGCTCATCATAAAAGCGATAAGAGTCTGGCTTTATTTTTTCAAAAACCATTTAAAGACCTTCCCAATTTGGGGCCATCTTGCCAAGATTCTTTTCCTTAGTATGGAGGAATACCTTCCTTAGAACATTATCACCAATCTTGAAGTCCTTCATTATGGGCTTTGAATTATATCTACTATTCATAAGAGTATGATAATGAATCATATACAGATGAGCTCTAACTCTTTTTTCCTTAATCAAATCCAAATTTTCTCTATTTGCTTCGTCATTCAGGTTTTTTTGGAATATTGAGCTACTCTAACAGAAGGCATTGTAGATTCTGCCCGATTAACAGCATCCATCCCATAGGCTAATGCAAAAGAAGTTTCTTTAGTAGCCTCCATAGGAGTTGTTCGATAAGCCCATAACACTTCCTGTATATAATTAGGCCATTTTCCTGCAACCTCTGTCCAATTATTCTTTAAACCTTCTAAATTAGATCTCTTTGTCATCTCTACCTGACCATGTGTTTAACGATGAAAAGGCTTGGAAAACATTAATTTATCCCTTTACAAACAGATAAAGAAGTTTTTTTTTTTAGTTTGAGGACCATTCTCCACGGTAATTTTTTGAGGTACCCCAAAGCGGCAGCAAATACTGTTTACTATGAACTTAATTACATCCTTAGCCTTTGTCCCAGACAATGGTTCAACTTCTGCCCAAGTCCTCCAGAAGCCATTGGCAATGGCCCTACCAAGTATATTCCCCATCTGTCAAATGGGATGCCTTTGGTAATGGACATAAGTGGAATTTTTGGCTTATGAATACAGTTAACAAACCTTTGACTAGATTATTAGCGTCGTTCATAATTGAAGGCTAATAATACACTGTCAATAAAATTCGACGAGTCAATGCCTTGAACCCACAATGTGTTGAGCCCTCTCCATCATGTAACTCTGATAGAATTTTTTATGATTTATGTTTGCTTAAGCATCACAATAATGGCCCACTCAATGCTTTTTTTGTACAAAACCTCATCTAGCACCATATATCCACATGCTTTGCCCCTCAGCTTCTTGGCTAATTGCATATCCTCAAACAGTGTTCTACTTAACAAGAAATTAAGAATGTCAGTTCTCCAATCGCCTTAAATTATATCTGGAGTGATGAATATCTCCTCAATGTGTTCAAATTGATCTTAACGGGTTAAAATCGAAGGACTCTCCTGTAATAAAATCCATGGGTAGTCTTCTGTGTAAGCTACTATTTCCAAAGAATCAACAATTTTATTGTTTCCACGGTTGATATCTTCTACAATAACATGATCAAATAGAATACTCAAATTCTGAAGGTCTCGAAGATATAACATTAGATGGTCTTTTTTGGTTTCAGAAACTCCAGCTACTTGATTTGCTACTAATTGGGAATATGTTTTTAAACGAACTGAAGCTCCACACAATTATTCGAAATATGGAACCAACTAATGCAGCTTCATTATTCGAAATATGAAACTCAAACTTAATAGATTGAAGGGTGAAGCTATTTCTTCCATCACAATTATTTTTACCTCCGTCTCAAATTTTTGAAAAATAATCGACACTTGTTTTTACCTTAATTCCCTCTATATACTATCCAATTTATATTATATGCCACTATCCGCAATAACCATTAAAAATAAAACTTATTGGATCCCACGTTTCGACCGATTAATTTGTTAAGATAGAAGATGACTTAAACCATACCCAATATTTTCATCTTCTTCCCAACCAAAAACCCTAATTTGCAAAACCGTAGCTTCAACAAATTGAAAAGTGCATGTATGTTCAGTTCCAATCTCCTTACCAGGTTAATTGACGACATTTTTTATTTTAATAAAGCAATGCCAATTCAAATTACAATATTTAACTATCCTCGATGGAATGCATTTCCATTGTTAGATTGGTTTAAACTTGCAAGAAGTTTACCTCTTACAAATTTTTTTAAATCAATCCGATTCATCGATATTCATCGTTTGTGGCTAAGGCTCTTGAAAATCACACGAAATGAAACTCCTCACGGTAACAAAAAGATTAACTTAGATGATCTAATTCAAGAATTTGAGATCCTATCAATGGGTTCAACTTAACAAATACTAATCTTTATACAAGAAAATATAGTTTGTTTTAAACCCAATATATTTTATAACAACTCCGTACTTGGTTTCACATTTGTTTGTTTTGTCTATTTTATATGTTCTTTCCTATATAATATTTATTCGGACGGTGTGTGTTTAGTTTGTACAAGAGATATGCGCAGTTGTGATACATATGTCTTGTGTGTTTAGTTTGTACAAGAGATATGCGCAGTTGTGATACATATGTCTTGTTGATGTAAAGAACTAACACCAATTTTGATTAAATAGTAAGCATGTATTCGAATTACCTGTTTTTTGGGTGGATGGCTGTTTAAATAAATGTAGAAATTAAAATGGTTGAATAAGATTTTGAGTAACTGGATAGATATAAAATGTTTGGATGAACAATAATAAAAACGGTAGATTTGGGTTTTTTTTATGGAAGAAATAACAACATGGAGTTTCTTTTGACACGTGAAGGAAATAATAAATCCAATGGAAGAAATAGCTTCAGTTGAACTCTAGCACTGCATCCTAAAATGCTAGAACCCCCATCGGTTCGAACTATCCACATCAAACTCATTGGAAAAACTTATTTGTTAATCTCTTCGTCTCATCTTCTTGAATGAAATTCAACAAGAAAATCTGCCAAGGCTTGGGCCTTGATAATCGTTCGAGGTGAAAAGGTGATGTCATAATCTACTAACTCAACTGACCACTTGGTCATCTTCCCAGAAATATCTGGATGCTGTAAAAAAATCAGTGAAAAAGAAGTTTGAACCTCAATAGTGTGAGCTTGAAAATAAGAGCGCATTTTTCTGGAAACAACTATTAAATCCATAGCTAATTTGTTGAGCTCCAAGTACCTTTAATTTGTTGCTACCAGACTCTTGCTGACGTAATACACCGACTTCAAAATTCCCGAATTTTCACTTATCAACACAACACTTACCGCAAAATATGATACTGCAATATACAAAGAGAGTTGTTCTCCACTTGGAGGTTGGACAGTATTTCTGGTGATTATAAAAAATCTTTAATTCTTGAAAATGTTGCTTCATATTCCGAGGCCCATTCAAATTCTTTTGGTCTGCGTAACACTTGAAAGAAAGGAAAACATTTATCAGAAAATCTAGACATTAACCTTCATGTTAAAATTTGCACTTCTTTGATAGTTCGAGGAGATATCATTCATACCACAACTTTTAGTTGTTCTGGATCAGCTTATATTTCTTTTTCACTAATAACATAACCCAAAAACTTTCATACTAAACCTCAAAGGTACACTTCTCTGGATTTAATTTTAGCTTAATTGACCTTAAATTCAAAAAAGTCACCTTTAAATCTTCCAAGTGCGCATCATTTGTTAAGCTCTTAACCATCATGTCATCAATATACACCTCCATGTTTCTTCCGATCTATGAAGCGAAAGATTTATTCATTAATCTATGATAGGTTGCTCCAGCATTCTTTAACCCAAAGGGCATAACTCTATAACAATGCAAACCTCGATACATGATGAATGTGGTACTCTTTTGATGTTTTGGATCCATTTGACTTTGATTATACCCTGCAAACGCATCCATAAAGGTCAAAATGATATTATAGCTTGTAGGATAATCCACCACCATGAACAACACCTGAACCTTCTTTTTGAAAGGTCCCTTTCCCAAACTCACCTCTACCTCGAATTCCCCAATTAATTATATCGTCACTCTCGTAAAACCAATGATAATGCGCTCTGATTGGGAAATCTGAGGAGGATTGCGCATTCTGTCATAAGTTATCTTGAAAAGAACGTTCGCAAATCTCCTTGTACACGCTTCGGATCTCGACACCAGCTATCTCTGCTCCAATAACTATTGCATCTTCATGTGGTCCTATAGTACCTCTTAAATCATATTCATCCAAAAGAATAAAAGAAATACTCTCTTACCATATAGATGAGTAGACATTCCTCCTTCTATCTAAGTAGCTAAGCTCACTACATGTATTTTTCTAGAGCTATCAGTATTTCTAGCCACAGTATCTCCTCCGAAAATTACCAAAGACTCAAAGTACTCACATAGACTTTGAACATGACCTTGTTTCACCGGCTCCTCAACTAGCATTAAAATTAACCTATCTGGATCTGCATCTAAATATTCTGATGCAACATCAAAATCATCCACCTTTGAATCTAGAATCATCAAATTTTTTGCCTGTGTATTTGGATTTGCTGCATGTGAAGTCGATGCAACATGGACCTTTAACGCAGTGCTCTGTCCTTTTACATAGGCGAGCAACTTTTCATTCTCAATAAATATTTGTACCATTTTTTAACGCAATACAGTTCGCAATATCATGTCCAGGTCATTATGATACTTATCAAACCTATTATTTCTCTCCTTCTTTGGCATATTTATCTGGGAGGCTTCTTGAAATTCACATACCCCTTTGCCATTTCATAGATTATAGCAACATTTTCAATTAAATCGGCATAGTACTCATACCTTATCCACTGATTGGGCCTTGGTCTATGAAACTGGTATCCAGATGCTTGATTTGAATATCCCCAAGTTCAAGGAGGTAAATTGTTATTGTTCCTCGAACATGCTGGTTGAGTTGAGTTCAAAAACTGCCCTTGATTGTTTGGAACATGTCCTGAGTTCTTTTAATTCATTCCAACTACTCGTCGAACCCTAGTCGACTCTTCTACCTTAATTTAGTCCTCCACCTGAGCCATAAGTATTCCTAAAGTCATATATTTTCTTTGTTGTCTCATTCGCTAGATCCCCTCGCAACAATCCTTATCCAAATGCTTCCATTGCTACCAGCTCTTCACAATTATCTAAACCATCTTTGGTCAATATAAATCGGTTAGTATCGTCCTTCAAGTTTTTCTCCAATTGCTTGTTTACATTAAATTGTGGTATCCTCATTTTCTCGCATTTCTTTGCTCCTCACAAAATGTCTTCGGAAAGAAGTATAAAACTCTCTAAAATTTGAAAATAGACCCCCTCGGAATTATGTTGTATCACTTTAAAGTTGTTCCTTTGAACATTTGAGAACATGCTCGACACACCAACCTGTCATCGTTCTTGAAATTCATCATGTATTTTTTGAACTGTTCGATGTGGTCGTCAGGGTCTTGCATCCCAACGATTTTTTTTCAAAGTTTGAAATATCAAACCGCGTCGGGAGAGACAGATTTTATCTTAGTTGTGAAAAAAGAATTTCTCTAGTCAACACCCTGAACATATTAATTGTCATTCCTAGCTCCCATCACAACATATAAATTCTGATCATCCACCACATTGTATTGATTCGATGTTTTCCCTCCACACCAATCAGTTTCCCTCAAGCATCGTGTTGTACTTTCCCTCCTAGTTTTGTATTCATTTCGCGATTTTCGAGGTCGATCTTTTTCATCCTTCAAAGATCCTCGATACCTCCTAAACTCTGATCCTGAACTTCCTATTTCTTTGTCACTGAACGTGATATACCTCTGTTTGTCTTTTATATCCTTTTGTAAAGTGAGACACTCCTTAGAATATTCAAAACACGTTTTTTATGCTCGCTTCGGACTTGGCGAGCTGTACACGATCGATTAGACTGATCGACGACGTCATTTTTGTCATCCAACTGTCTTACCTCTGATTTCAGCCTAGCTTATTGAATTTCTCGTTCTCTCTGGTTATACTTCTCATTGAGAGGTGAAATTCTTTTTAATAGTTGATACATTCGCATTTCAATGTCCGACTGAGTTTGTCGAATTGGAATAGATTTCTCATACTTTTCATTTCCTCCTTGTAAGTCATGTTTTAATGTTTCAACAACCATTCGAACTAATAATTTACCTTTGTTTCTTGGATTCATTGTTGATCGAAACATTTTTTTTGAATAAAAATAAGAAAAAGCAATCAAACGAGAACAATCAAGACACCAATCGTGATCGTCCTCAGTGAAGTCACCAATTTTGTGAGTATTATGTCTCGTTTGCAAAGTAAAATCGAATAAGTAAAAAGAAGTAGCGAGAATTTGGAAATATATTTTCTAAAGAGAGAAAGTCAAGAAATGAAAGTAGATTATTTGAGATGTCATAATCCTTTCTGTGTTCAGCCCTAACCAGTATATAACAGAATCGGTTACATAAAAAGTAAAATTGTACATTAATTTCTTACATAATCATAAAACTCTAAATCTCTCTCATAACTATTCAATTTATCATACAAAATTTTATTTATTTACTTTTTAATTTTGAAAGTTCTATTTCCTCATCACTTATTAAACTTAAACTAATATAAATTTTAAATTTTTTAGCATTATATATCAACCTACCCAACGAAAATAATAATACTTAATTATTGTTAGTATCTAACAATTAGAAACGTATACCTTATCTCGTAAAAGTCCGTTACGCAAACTAGATATTATTTTAACTAATTTTAACATAAGTTGAGTCAATAAAGTAAAGGTAGATTTCGAATTGACAAATCAAACGTTATAAATCATAATTATGTGTTAGTTACTAACTTAAGATAAAATCTAAAGTAAATAATTAAACAATTATAAGGTTCATATAGTTTGATTAGAAATAGTAGTGTTAAAAATATAAATTATAAAAGTAACTCATATAATTTTCTAACAAATTTAATTTGGAGTGAGATGGAATATACAAATTGAATAACTTAATATTTGCTATCTCCATTTTCTGCCATGATTGATAGGGTTCTTAACCTAGCAATTTTTATTAATAAGGTAAAAACTTCATCAATTGAAATTATAATTTTTTTAACTTGGTTTATCATTCTTTGTACGTTAATTTCAAAAATTTAATGATGATGTTAATTCTAGTAAATTAACATGTAAATTAAGGTATATGTGCTGATGAGTTACACCCTCTTAACTTATTAACTATATAGCATCTTACTTAAATATACCTCAAATGTATTAAAATTGAATAACTAATCTAATATAAATTGAATAACTTATTGTAGTTATATATCAATATATAAAATTAAAATTATATACTTCATTATTACTTGTTTCTAACCATTAGATATATAAAACCTGTATTGTAAGATGGGTAACAATTTATCATTACTTCAGTTAATTTTAAGAATTAATTAATAAAATATAAATTTATTTAGAATTGACAAAGTTATTGACTTTATTAAAAGTTACTAAATTAGATTAGAATTATAAGAATTAGCTAGCTAAATTATAGCATTAACGTACTATTCTAAATAATAATTTACCGTATAATTTGATAGGTGTAATTTGCCGCAATTTGACCTCTTTATTTCACGAGAATTCTTAATCAGAGTAATGTTGCATTGGAAAGATAAGAACTTACCAATTGAGTTGACTTCTCAGTTATTTTTAATATTAAGTTATGTTGTTCCGTAATAAATTTATTGCTAACGTGATCTATCGAGTTTTAAGAACAATAAATTTTATCTTAAACAAAAATAGTGCAATATATCATGGTATTCTTAATTAAAAATATATCATGGATTTCATTTTATTTTTATAAAATAGATTAGTTAAAAACATAATTTTAATCTAAATACACAAAACTTAATTTTCATCAAGTTTTAAAAGAAAGTCATATGTACTGGTGTCTCGATCATTAGTGGAGATGTGTAGGTTCCAACACATTATAAATCATCTCTTAATATAGTACTCTAAAAAGACAATATTGATTCAAAGCCATAATTGAAAATATCCGAGCGGTCTTTATATATTGTAGTTGAGTATCTCGTGATATATTAAACGAACTATTCAACACTAAAAAAATGGTTTACTCACCATTATAATGGATCATCTTCTGTAGCAGCCGACTTACATACACTACAATCGTTCTTTAAGCTATGAGGCCCCAAACTCTTTTCATCCCCAAAAACTCTATTTAATCCAACTTGTAGTTGCGCTATATGCATCCCTAATACTTATTATTATTATTATTATTATTATTATTATTATTATTATTATTATTATTATTATTATTATTATTATGGTCATATATATATATATATTGATTAATTTAATTAGTTAGTCTTTTATATAAGTATCCATTTGTTTTTGTTAACTATATATTATATAGTTATTAAAGATAAAATAACTAAAATTTAAAATTGATATATTTATTTATATTTATATTTATGTAAGTTATATAAAACAAGATTGTTTTTAACGGTGTACAAGTAGTTTTTATTGAGAGAAAAAAAGTAAATGAAGTTTGTTAGGATATTTTTCTTTATAAGAATGAGAATATTGTATCTTGTTTTTTCTGAAAGATATCTTGGAGTCTAAGTTCTTGATTTACGTAAAGCGGCTCCCTTTTCAACTCTAATCCTAATTCACGAAGTCGAAGTCTGATCGAGACTTACCTTCTGATTGAGCTATTGAGCTTTTTCTTTGAAGGTATGATCACTATCTTCCATCTTTTTTCTAATTGTGAATGTTACTGTTTCCCATTTTGATTAAATGCATAAAGATCGGATTTGCTCAGAATTCAACTTAGATTCTTGTTCTTGATTATGGTTTAGTCTTCGTTTTCTAGTTGTGTTGAATACTATGGAGGAGTTAGTTCCGTCGACCGTTACAGTACAACCACCGACGACGTCACTGTACGTCGGAGATTTGCATCCGGACGTGACGGAAGCTATGCTCTTTGACGATTTTTCCGAGTTTCAGAGCCTGTCGTCTATTCGTGTTTGCAGAGATACTTCGACTGGCCGCTCTCTCTGCTACGTGTATGTTAATTTCATGGCTGAGCAAGACGCAGTACAAGCCCTTAAGTCCAAGAATACCCTTAAGTCCAAGAATAACTCGATACTGAATGGGAAACAGATCAGGGTTATGCGGTCGCATAGAGATTCTGATGGAAGAAAGAGTGGAATTGGAAATTTGTTTGTAAAGAACTTGTGTGCGTCCATTGATAACTCGCGCCAGCAAGATATATTTCAGAAATTTGGGGACATTGTCTCTTGCAAAGTTGCTACTTTAGAGAATGGGAAAAGTAAAGGGTATGGGTTTGTTCAGTTTGAATCCGAGGACTCTGCAAATGCTGCTATTGGTGCTCTTAATGGCTTGACTCTTGATGGCAAAAAGATTCATGTACGGAAGTTTGTGAAAAAGAGTCACCGTGTTTTGCCGCCTAACACTGAGTTTAGATATACGAACTTGTACATGAAGAATTTAGATACAGAAATTACAGAAGAGGTTCTCTCCGATACGTTTTCCCGATTCGGGAACATTGTGAGCCTAGTTATTTCCAAGGATGACAATGAAACATCTAGAGGATTTGGTTTTGTCAGCTTTGATAACCCAGATGATGCAAGACAAGCTCATGAGACGTTGAATGGATCAAAGCTTGGTTCGAAGATTCTATACGTAGCAAGGGCCCAGAAGAAAGCAGAACGTGATGAACTGTTGCAGCGATCTTTTGAGGATAAAAAGAAAGATCAAGGCTCAAATCTATTTGTGAAGAACATTGATGATGATGCCACCGAAGAAGAACTCAGAGAACACTTCAGTAGATGTGGCACAATTACTTCAGCGACGCTTATGATGAATGACGAAGGAATTAAGAAGGGGTTTGGATTTGTTTGCTTCTCAAATCCCGAGGAGGCTACTAAAGCTGTGAGCATTTTTCATGGAACCATGTTTCATCGCAAGCCATTGTATGTTGCTGTAGCTCAAAAGAAAAAGGATAGACAAGCACATTTGCAGCTTCAGTATTCACCGCGTATGGCTGCATTTGGAGTAGGATCTTCAACTAGTATCATACCTGGTGTATACCCCCCTATCTACAACCCAGCAGCTCCTGGTGTATTTCCACAAGTATCTCCACGACAAAGTTTAATGTACCAAACCTCGGGTTTAAGACCAACATGGAAGTCCTATGGCTTTGCGCCTCCATCGAGGCCACTATTTCAGCCACCACGATTTCGTCTGATTCCTACTGCTGCAAGACAAAGCAGGCTACCCAGTATTATGATGAATGGATATATCCCTCAACAAAACTATTGTCACTATGGTCCATACATGCCGAATATGCAACAGCCTGCACATCCAATTCCTTCTTCAAATGAATGTACTAATGAGCTGTGGTCACGACATGCAAAATATATGTCTTGTCGTCACCCTGTGGCCGAAGGATCACTTGCTGCTTCAAATTCAGTTGGATCAATGTCACAAGGATCATGCACCCTGGGAACCAAGTTTTTTGTTTGAATGCTCACACAGAAATCAAATTTGATTTCTTACTCTTAGTTTAGTTCTTCGGGAAGGGCCTGCTCTTGTTATCAATTGTCAAATTAATTAATTTGGTACTGATTTGATAATGGCAATTCTGATTTCTCAGGATATAATATTTGATATTTGTAAGCTCATATACTCAGATGTCAGATAGTCTACAGAATCTAGATCATGCGGTCTGCATCCCTTTCTGCGGTGGTTTCTCCTAAGAGGATAAATCCAAAGAATTATATAGCTATCTTATAATTAATATTCCATTTTAAATAATAATTGCGTTCATTATAAAAGAATTATTTATTTAAAATATAGCTATCTAATAATTAAGATAATTAATATTCCATATTAAATAATAATTCGTTCATTATAAAAGAATTATTTATTTAAAATATAGCTATTTAATAATTAAGAAATTAAAACAATTTAGATTACGTTAGAAATAGAACTTGTATAAATATATAACGATGATTTAATGCAAAGGATTTAAGCAGAAACTTTAATTATGCTTTCAGTTTCCCATGAACAAAGCAAGATTCCCATCTACTAATATTATTATTTTTAATCCAAAATATTTTATGCTCTAACAAAACTATTAGTTATTTTTTATTTCTTTCGAGACGCTTACCGTATTTGTTATTACACTTTACTTTTGAACCAATTTTTTTTTAATTTAGACCGACTTTTATAAAAGATATTTTATTACCTTACTCACAACATTTCCAACAAAACACTAACATAAATTAATTGACTTCGTTTGTTGGAACCGATTGGTATCATAGAATTTTTTTTAAAACCCAACAATAATAAATAAATAAAATCAATGGTAAATTTAGATGTAGGGACTTATCAATTTCGTCACAAGAGAACACTTAAAGAAGAATCGGTTGCTCCCACCGCCACAATCACTCCAAAATGTTGATCAATGGATAATAGAAAAGAAGGGAGAGCATGCTAATCGAATCTGAATCTTGCAAAATATGATGAATATTCCTACTCATGACTAAGATCTCACATCAAGCCTTTAGAAAATAATGATGAAGAGGAGAGTGACAATGTAACAACATGTATAATAAGATAACACTACCAAAATATCAAGAGTATACCTAAAGTTGTTGTTCATAATTTTTGTCCTAAATAAAAATCAAGCTAAAAGTCATTTAATATGAGTGAAAACTTTATCATTTTTTACGAAGCACAAAGAATAACAAGACCCCAACCTCAAATCATGACGATGAAAAATAGAACGAAAGACATGTGTTTGAGCACCCTACAACTCATCACCAAGAGAATAACTAATGGAAGTCAACCTAACCCCTAAGCAAGTATGCATGATCCTCAAACAAGTATGTCTAATTACCCAGGTTCTCATCAAGATCTTTCCCAACATATCCTTCTTCGGTATAATTTTCATATACCTACGTCATTACAACAAATGACAGAAATAAAGTTTCGACATGTTGAGACTATATAACAAGTGTATCGACCAAACTTCCCTTAAATCCCTCTAACAATGCAACCAACTCGACAATAATAGCACCTTATCCTTCTACCAATGTATCAAATAACATTCACAGGTTATCATTCAAACTTACTACTAACGAATAATATCCAAAGCCCCCCTACATAATAATATATCAATCAACAACTACACGTGAGGTTCCTTCCATTAACTTAGACGAGAGTTTAATAGACGGTGAGACATCAACATAAAATCTCTCAAGCCTACCCACCAAATTTTTCTTAAAATGGGTACCTCGAACCTTTGGCTATTTCAGTGAGAGGGAGTTGGGCATCACTATGTTTATCTATTTTTAGGCGAAAAGAATAAGAACAAATAAAATCCATTCTTTCCTCATGATGAGTCTTCATTGGCCCCATATATACTATAAAAGGAGCTTCCACCAAAACTTAACAATCACAAAATGGACAAATATAATGGTAAAAGAGATACATAACACCATATATAGCACTTTAAAAGTGTAATATTATGCTTTGGGATAGACAATAAAATGCAATACAAAACCTTCTCTTTGAACTTTAGAGAAGGTTCTTTAACTTGGTTTAAAAGTCTTCATTTTTGTTGCATCAAGAGTTTCAAACTTTTGCAGACAACATTCAAGAATCTATTTATTGGCTTGAAAATTATCAAATGATGAAGATTACATCATTCATTGTAAACAAAATTCAACAATTTTTTTGAAAGAGTACATACAAAGATTTATGGAGACAAATAATGTGTTGCATGACTGTCATGATATGGTGGTAGTGACATAATACAAATAAATATTTTTTGACTTTTATTAAAAAAAATTATAACGAAAAAACACTAAATTGAAGAGACTTATTAGCCCAAATAAAATATTAAATTAAAGAGGAAAAGAGTGACGAGACCATGATGGATGGAAATACTGAAAATACAAATGTGTAGCCCCATAATCATCTTCTGGTTAGCACTAACGAACCAACTTTAGTTGCGCAAGTTAATTTTAGGTTTAATAATAAAGCTTGAACCTCCAAGCATAATAACAATAAAGCCTCTACTAGGCTGAAAAATAATATTCATGGCCATAATTTAAGAAAAAAACAAATAGGGAACAATAATGCAAGCTAAACTAGCGTGTGAAGAAATATATGTACATAGAGTTAATAGAGAAGTTTGAGATGATATGAATTAACCAAAGACGTGATAAAATATCTATGACTAGAGAAGATGTTATATGTTAAGGAACATATAGATAACAATATTATTTTCAAGTTTCATAATAATATTACAAATTACCCAAAAGATTGATTGGGTTTAGAAGATTAACTTCAAAACATAACATGTGAAGGTACAATCCATGAGTTCGTGAAATGAAATTAAAAAATATTAGCCGAGAATATTGTAGCCTAACATGATGCTTCAGAAAATTAGAAAGGACAAACAACGACATCAGATATTGAACCAAGGGCGTTAAATAACAATGTTGTTATAAAGACAGAAGACGAAAAAAGAACATTTGGATCTAAATCACAAACATACAAAGACTTTGTTAATTGTATGAGGATACTCATTTTATGTGATATTTAAGAATTATAGGAAATTTCACATAAAGGATCTGGAAGTTCAATATCAAGGTCATTGAACACCATACTTGTACATGAATCCTTGCTGAATGCTAAGATTCTTGGACAATGACTTAAGAGCAGCGTCATCACCTCATCAAGAGGCAATGCTGATAACAATTGAACTAGCATCAGAAGTAAAAAAAAAGCGATGATAGATAGATAAAATTCAATAAATATTTTATATAACAATACATATGACAAATGGGAGGATACCCAATATTTATACAATACAATCGCAAATAACATTGATTGGTTTCACTAGGAGAGATGATAATTTTATGAGAGAATTAACTTTGTATGTGGTATAACACGAGTTTGAGAAGAATATCTAGTGTTTATTCATGATAATGAATGCAAATTTTTCATATAATATAATTACGGGAAAGTCATGACTAGATTAAAGACATGTTGTGATACAGATAGTACATCAGTGAATTTTCTATGTAATCAATGGGAATGTAGGAATGATCCGAGTAAATTAAAGAGATTCAAATTAATACTAAGCTACTTTCTTCGCACTTAAAAATTAGCAATCACAAGGGTCATGTTATCTAGGATAATATGGATGAGCCTTGAGAGGCCAGACACCTTATATAACCATAAGAGGAGATAAAAATCATACATATGTAAAGAAATAAGTCTTAAGACTCAACCAATACATTCGTACCAATCTCACAACAAATTATTTAAGCTTTTACAAAAAAACCTTAGACATTCTTGCTTGGACTACCAATGAAATTACAGAGTCTAAATTTATGCTATACAAACTATCTATAGTTTTAGTCAATTAAGTAAAAAAGGACATTGTATTCATAGCAAAAAACATAAGTGATAATGGAGAAAATTGATAGACTTACAAAAGTAGGAGGTTACATCACTATCCGATTTAGATAGAACATATATTGTTGTTGAAGGAAAATAATTTCAAATAGAGATGTGTGTAGACTTCACAGAACTAAAAAAATATGCATGAATGACCTCATCCGCTTTTTAAAAATTGATCAATTAATAAATGCAGCATCACAAAATAAGATGCTCTCTTGATGAATGCATATTAAGGATACAATTAAACCCTATTATTTGAAGATAACGAGGAACATATTAAACTAATTACTTATAAATGCCTTCTTTAATAAATTAATCTCCTTTGGACTAAAGAATGTAAAAGCTATATATCATATAATTGTCAACAAAATTTTAGAAAATCGTTATTAGCATTCAAGATAATGATGATTTGGCTAAATTGGCCAAAATATTTGGAAACTTAAAAAAAAATGAAGCTTAGTCCATGGAAGAGTACATTTGGTGTAAGGTCTATGAACTTATTGAGGTCCATGGTTAGTGAGAGAGACATGGTTAGACTTCTCGAAAGGTATTATCAAAACCGAAGTCACTTGAGTATTTATTCCTCTATTTAGTAGTTTTAGAGTTTACAATTAGTGTTGTATTGATACAAAAAATGAACCTGAGGATATTTATTATGTAAGAAAGTCTATGCTATATGTTGAAACTAGATATTTATAATTAGACAAGTCGTCCGTAACATTGGTTATTGCAGATAGAAAGATGAGACCCTACTTTATACCTCACATAATTATAGTACAAACTTGCTCATTGCTAAGAAATATATTGCAAAATCATATACATTTAGAAGGTTCACTAGATAGTTAGTTAAGTTATGGGATTATGATATAAAGCTTGAACCAACAACTGCAATTATAGCTCACGCCTTGTCATACTTCCTCATTGAATTTCAGTCAGATATACCTAGACTTTAAATGATAAAACTTGATAGATGAAGTAATAATTTAGGCTCCAGGACATGAGTTTAGTTAATATCTCCAACATCAGAAATTTTGATTCAATCCATAAAATATTGTTTATCTACTTCTAACAATGACATGAATATAAGACTAAAATATCTAGAATTTTTCTAGCAAACATATGTGGCATTAAGAGAGTTAAACTCCTCATAGAATCTCAATTATTAGTTGTTTTAGGACAAACGAAAACCTCATACATTGTCTTAAAAGATATTCATCACGAGGAAGTTCTCTGTGAGAATGTTATCTTTGAGGAAGAACTAAGAACATAAAATGAAATTACGAATGCATTAGCTTCTTCTCCCTATGCAAAAACATCACCATGAGTAATCCTTCAAAAAATTGTTAGTTGTAGGCTAGAAATTAATAATGATGTAAATAATTAAGGAGTGGAAACAACTACTGAAAGTATCTTTAATTGAGTATTTTATTGTTAAATAATAAATTTAATATCAAATGTATATGTGAAGGACTAAGTCTGTAATTTATAGCAAATATGTTTGTATTAAGTAATGAATTAGGGTGAAGCATGCCTAGCTTCTAACTAATTCAGTTGTACGTAACCACCTACACTTATATATATGGGGGTTAACTTTAGAATTAAGATTGATTGACATTTTTCCTTACTATAACTCAACTAATTTCTCTCTCCATAAACTTGAACTACATTCTCTCTCTAAACTACTCCAATTTACATGTGTTATTCAATTTTCTATTACAAAACGAATCAATACTTATCACATGTAACTCGTAAACAGAGGTATCTCCGAAGAACTACATAGGTGTTGGATCTACCGTTACATGTATAAGAAAGAATTGTTGAAAACATCTGGTGCTTGAGTTGTGACGTAGTTGTAGAAACGTCTACTGATCCTAAAGGCTAATATAACTTGTACAAGATTGGTTACTATTTAATCAAAGTAAATATGTGTTGTCTCGAAGGTGGACTATTCGAAGTAGACTAGCCAAAGCAGGTTGGACAAAAAATGATTAGAAACACTACTATAATCTTAAGCGCACTAAATCATAGTACCACTAGGCTGAAGTAAAGTATCATATTTCCTAGGTCTCATATTTTCATTGGGATTTCCTATGTTCATAGATTATAATTTATTTCAACCGTTTATTAATGGGATTTAATCTGGAGCATTTGATGAATAATTAGGGTGTTACTGAAACCTATAAATAAAATAAGATACCGTATTTAAAAATGTGATGTGATACAGTTATAATCGTAGAGAGACAATTATGTGAGAATATATTTCATGAGAGAGTAAAATAGCTTTAAATCTTATGAGAGATAAGTAAGGTAACAGATAAACATTGAAGTGAGGGTTATGTGAATCATGTTATCCTTTGTTATAAAGAGTGATTGAGTTTTTTTATATTTGGAGAGTCTTCCTGTAACCTACTTATATATAAAAAATGTTCATTTCCCGTGGATGTATGATTTCTTCACAATCCGAACAACGTTAAATATTATCTTGTGTGCTTGGTTTTATTACACTTTATTTTATTTGTTGATCGTCATGTAGATCATAGTTTGATCATTATTTTGTAGGTTCGTTTAATCGTATATATATATATTCTTGTCACAGTAGATCTATGTACTGGTTTAGCCCCAAAAATTATTGTAGTAAGTGTGGACCAACAATAGAAGAAGTAGATCAATTGGTGATCTATACGTTGGAGAAGTAAATCCACCTAGAAACCGTAAAAGCCACGAAAAAGGAGTTTTATGAATCTTAACATATAAAATTTCAATGGATCTAATGATTTCAACCTTAAGAAAATTAAAGTTAAACCTTAACTAGTACATTAATCTACACATGTTACTGTTATGGTACTGTCTAAGGCTCAAAGTGCCCTTATATTAAGCTTGGGAGATGAAGTGTTACAGGAGACATCTGAAGATCCTACATCATTATGGATATGGAATCGTCTAGAGGTAATTTACATGAAGAAGTACTTGGAAAATATATGGTATCATAACAAATAACTTTACATGTTGTTTTTGGACAGTAGCATATAATTTGAAGCCACTGAGATAATTACAACCAAATCATATTTGACTTGAATGCAGTTGGTGTAAATATGGAGTAGGAGAACCTAGCAGCCATTTATCTAAGTTTCCTATCATATGAGTATGAACATGTTTTGGAGATCGTGATATAAGAGAAATATTCCCTTACGAGGGCCAAAGTCAAGAGCACCTCAAAATCTAAAAATATTCAAAAGAAGTATGTTTTGAAGGGTGATCTTTAGGGGAACAGACAAAGTGTGAGTGGTCATTCAGGAAAAAAAGTTCAAGTAAGAGCAGAGGAAACTCTAGATTAAAGTATAAAGGGACTAGGATGGGTTTAAAAATAATCTGATGGATATGCAAGAACAAAGGATATATTAGTCGAAACTGTCCGGAGAAGGAAAACAGAAACAATTATTAGAGGACCGAAGTCGGGATTAGAACATTATGACTAAAGTTGACTACATAAGTTGAGAAATTAATTAACAACGTAAGATATGTACCCAAAGTTAAATATAACATTCTTTCTATTGGGAGGTTAGATAAGGAATGGTTTACATATAAGGGTGGCGATGGAAAACTTAAGAATTTTTCAAGGCTCCCTTGTTGTTATGAAAGTGTATAAGACTAATGGTGGTGAAGGACTCCGCCAGGTTTTGATATCATTGACTGTGGAATTTAAGTGAGAACAGACTAAATCAATAAAGTAAACAAGGTTTGTTAGACGGTACAACAGTTCAGAAGTTGAGCCTTTATAAAAGTTTCATTTTGGGTAAGAGTAAGAGATTGAATGTTTTACCTAACAACCAGACATCTAATGGATTAATTGGTTATGTTCCACCTTTAGGGTCCAACACAATAACCTATCGTAGGTGGTGCAACATTCTTTTTGTCACTAATTGATGATTATTCCAAGAAATTTTGGGTTATAATTTTAAAGACCAAAGATGAAGCGTTTAATGCCTTTGTAAACTAGAAGACTTCAGTAGAGAATGAAAAAATGGAAAGTGCTGAAGAAGCTTTGTACTGGTAATTGATTGGAATATGTGAAAAAATAGTTTACTATATATTATGCAAAGTTTGGAATTTGTATACATCAAACCATACGTGGGACATCCCAACAGAACGGGCTTGCTAAGAGAATGAATCAAACCCTGTTCAAACGAGTTAAATATATGCTTCATAAAACTCGTATGGGTCAAAGGATCTGGGAGAAGTGATGCCAGTGGCTGCATATATCATCAACAATAGTCAATCTACAAAACTTTAGTTTATTTATCCTCAAGATGCGTGAATATGAGAGAAACCTAAGTTAAAATATTTGAGAGTGTTCAGAAGTGTTGCTTACGGATATGTGAAGCATGATAAGCTTAGGTTATGAGTAATTTAATGTTTGTTGCTTGATTATATAGAAGGAGTAAAAGGGTATAGGTTGTGGTGTATTGAACTTGGATATCAATATGCTTTGATAAGCATGCACATGGTTTTAATGAAGAGAAAATTCCATTTCATGATGGATCTGAATAAAAATTGAACCTGGTGATGCTTCTACCAAAGAATATTTTGGGCATGGTTCCATCTCAGGTCGTACAAAGGAAGTTTAACCACTTCATGAATCTAAAGTAGAGCGATGGTCTATTGTCACATTCAGATTATTAGATGGGAGAGTAACATGAACATGACAGTTTTCAACTAGCAAGAGATGGAGCACAAAGACTAAGAAAATACCCGCAAGGGTATGGTTTTGTAGATGTAATTGGTTATGTTTTATCGGTTAAAATTCATGGAGATATTCTTGAGCCGGAAACGTACCACAATGATATCAAGAGAAGTGATAAGCAGAAGTGGCTTACAACTATTAAAGGAGAAATGATATCTCTCAAGATGATGACACCTGGATTCTTGCAAACCAACAGAAGGGTCAGAAGCTGGTCAGGAGTAAATTTACATTCAAGATGAAGCCAAGTATTCATGGTGTTGAGTTTCCCATATACAAGGTTAGGCTCGTCGCTAAAGGAATTTACACAAAAGAAATGTGTCAATTTTAATAAAATATTCTTGCAGTCGTGAAACAAACCTCTGTCCGAGTTTTGCTTTCAATTATTGCTACATTTAATCTTCAGCTACATCAAATGGATGTTTAAAAAATGGAGATACACCTTCCGCTTGTATGGTGAAATAAAAGAGATAAATTATATGTGTTAATTAAAGAGGTTTGAAAAGGGGAAGAAATGTTATGTATGTTTGCTGAAGAGAACCGTTTATGGGCTGAAACTAGTGCTCAATACGTCTTAGATGCTACAATAACAATGTCTATTAGAATGGGGAAACACACATGGTGATACAAGTCTTATTTTCGTTGTATGTGGATGACATACTAATAGCGGGTAGAAATAGAAAGACGATTTAAGAGGTAAGGACAGAGCTGAAATGAGAGTTTTAGATAAATAATATGGGAGATACTAAGAAGATGCTTGGTATTGAGATCAAGATGAACAAGCGGAAGAAATATCTATTCTTATATTGACAATAATATATATAGAACCTTAAAGAAATTCTCGATGTCCAAATCAAAATCGGTTGGAGCTTCATTAATTCCCAATTCAAACTCAGTGTCCCTCCAGCACCAACTAAAGCATTAGATAAGATGGATATGCACGAGGTATCTTATGCCAGTTACAAAGTTTTAGAGGACGTATCATCAACCAAATTCTAAGAATTCCATTACCTCATCAAACAAAGAGAAATACTAATATCAAAAGTAATCTCAAAAGTCTCTCCATCTATCAAATAAAAAATAAGGCAAGAAGGATTAAAAATTAGTCATTGGAAATTATCTCTAATAAAAAAATTAAATAAAACAAAGTTATATGTGGATGATTTAAAATAAAAGTAGCCATTAACCTTTTAAACAATACAAAAAACAAATATTTGGATGTTATAGACCTAATCGAAAGAAAAAAACCACGTGCTCGTTTTTTTAAAGTGTATGCCTTCAGAAAATATTACTCAAGTGAGTATAACAAAGTCTAGGAAACTGCACATGGATTGGCTTACTACACCCGGATCGCTTTTATAAAATAGATCGACGCATAGATTCTTGTTTTGGAGTAGTGGGGTTCAACCACTACATCGTTCGGCCTTCGACATTAGTTTAATCTTGGCTTTTGGATGATTTGTTTTAGTATGAGTTAAGTCTCACCCATCGGATATTTGGTATCATTATGATTTCGGTTGCAACTATGGGGAGAACATTATCTATATGAGTTAAGTCTTGGTATAGGAATTTTGGTCTCAACTTAAGATAAGTTTGAACATGAAATGTTTGGCTGTAGGTAGCTTCAATTAAGTTACTTTTTAAGAATCAGTGGTAAACTGAATTTGATATAGGTTTTGATCTAAATGGATAATAGTTGAAGTGTCACTTCAACTTTAATATAATTTTTTGGTGTAATTGCAACTTTGATCATGATCATAGTACAAGTTGGCTATAATATTTTGATGTACTATTTGATATCATTCATTGATTTGGATATTGGTCCATGTTGTTGTAAAAAACATTCTTTGTTATTATGTGTATGATGTATGTTTGTACTAATCTACACGCCATTTATGATTATATATATATATAGAGCCTCATGTGTACAAAAAAGAATATGTTTACTTAAATTATAGAGAGATAATCAAGCATCTCTGAGACAAAACGACGAAAACGTTGAGTGACTTTAAAATTGAAAAATTCTTGATAGATCACAAATAAAACACTAAATATTGAGATATGAAAGATACCTCTATAAACATGTACTATATTTTTGAGAATTTTTGAACATAATGTATTTGTTTGCATTTCGTGCGATTGTAATTCATCATGAATTGGTTCATCTATAAAGTCGAATATATTTCCCGTGAACGTAGGATATCTCCACAATTAGAGCTACAATTTTTTTTTGTTTATTTGTTTTTTGTTTCTTTCAAGTGTTTATACTTACAATGACCTAAGTATCACGATCAAAGTGTTAATTTTAAATTTTTCTCTATCCTATATCTACAAATTTATAGGTTAATTTAATAAAAATTTCTAACTAACTAATTTGTCAAGTGTGAGGTCAATGGTTTTCGTTCTAGTTGGTTTGGAGATTTAAATATCAAAACACTACTAAATTTTTTCATTTTTCCACAAATTTCTATGTTGATTGTATATGAATACGGTTCCTCGGTAAAATATATGCAAATTGCTTTTGTTAATTTTTTACCTTATAAAATCTTGTAATTCAATTTATTAATTTTTATATGAAATGTTGAATAAGTACATTAAAAATTCTAGTAAATTTCTTTATCCCTAAGCAAAAAATATTATAAAAACTTAATTAATAAAAATTAAAATATAAAATTATTGATTTTTTTTTTATCTCTAGTAACTCACTAAACCTAAAGTATATTTCTAAATTACATTTTTAAAAGACTAAAATATCTAATTTTCTAATCTTCAAGATCATAGAATTGTTTATAATATTATTTATATATATATATATATATATATATATATATATATATATATATATATATATTAATATTTAATATCTTACACTATAAGGTTATAGTTTGAAAAAATGGGGATTTTAAAGTCTAGATTTGAGAGTTTGAGAATTCTCCAAGAAACTGAGTTTTGGATCTGAAAATCATCATTAAATTTTTGTCGGAATACTAATATGATCTCGGGAGTTAGCTCTGGGTGGTCTTGATGGAAGAAGATAAAATCTTATCACCAATGTTTTCAAAAGATACTTCAAATCCGATAACTGAAATGGCTTCTCATCATGAAACATAATTCTCGCCTTTGCAAATTAGAAAACAAGATATTCGACAAGGTAATTCATTGATCCAAAATGATATTCAACTAACATATAATGCATGGAATATACCAAAGATAAGAGTTAATCCAACATTTGAACAATCCAATCATAAAAATCAGAACATCCAAGGCATTGGTATTTCAATTTCGTATCAATGATCTTATGATGATTTATTGAAGTCTAACAACAAACCTATCTACCATGAGAATGTCATTATTAAACATAAATAACATCATATTACCATTAATTTTACGGCGAAAGATAAATAAAAACCGAAAAAGATTACGAGACAGACACTAATTGGAAAATTTGCCACATGAAAGCCTAGTATGGAGACTGTTAAGCAATTTATGGATTGTCTTCGATTTTCTAGGGAATATAGTATTACTCAATGAAATTTTAGACACATATTCATTGAATTATATTCTAAAAATATGTCAAAATATATGGCTAATAAATGTATGGAGAGTTGGGAAAAACTATGAGGCTCCTGAAATGGACTCCATTCTTCTACCCAAACTTTGAATGTCATATCTCTCCTGTATGGATTAGTCTACCTAATCTTCCTGAATTTATGTTTAACGAGGACACTATAAAATCTATATCAAAGGACATATGATCACCTTTAAGTATCTGGGTGTCTCCTAAAAACAGAGCCAAACAAAATTGTTCCAATGTATGGCTTGAAATGGATATTTTGAAATATTTTAAAAAAGAAGTTATGGATTAGCTTTGGAGAGGATGCTGGTTTCTCACAGGAAATTTTATATGGCTCATTACCATCTTATCGCCATCAATTTTATCATCTTGGGCATGAACTATAAGACTATGAAATGGTAACACCAATAGAAAAAAAAGTAGGTTGTTATTGGCTTTATATCTACTGATACTATAGCAACCCCAAAATATAATCCAAATCAAGGAAGCTTACCTCCTAGCATAAAATTTGCTATTATCAAGGGAATAAACAATGCAGAAACCTCAAGATGCATTGGAACTTCATCTGTCAATGAAAACCTAAAGAAAATACAAGATGGTGATTCTCAAGAAAAATGAGAAATGGATAAAACAAATAAAACCTTAATGTAAAGGGAAATAACACAAACAAGAATGAATTTGGAATTGATCCAAACACAGTCAGCGAGTCTGAAGTTATGGAAGCCCTTCAAGCCATTGATACTATGGTTATGTTGCCATTAAATAAAAAGTTAGATACCGCTAGTGGAGAAACAAACTCTCCAACTAAAGAAAATATTGGCAGTCGTCCAAGCTCACCACGCGTAAAGAGGATAGATGCTAGGAAAGAATTTAAAAGATTTAAAGGAAGAAAATCAAAGATTCCTAAAGGTTGAAATGCAAAAGGTCCAATCTAAAATAAATCATGAAGTTGATAAGTTCTGTTTAACATTTTACTAACCCTTCAAAATGACTAAGCTATTTTAAACTGGAACGAGAGATGTTTAGGGAACAAAGAGACTATAAGAAGATTAAAGTCTCTCAAAAGATCATAAATAACTAATTTTATGACTTTGCAGGAACCTATGATATCTCAAAGCAACTTGGATATTTTCTCAAAAAAACTGGGTTATCAATGGTTTATTGTTAATATTAACAACAAAATTTGAATGATGTGTAATAATGATATTATTCTAGATGTTTAGCTAATGAAGAGCATAATATTCACCTTAATGTCAAGCATCAATCTATGATCAAAGAATTTAGAGTCATTATTAATTATGGTAAATGTAAAAGAGAGGTGAGAGCTGATATGTGGAACAGCATTAGAGCAATTGAAGATGCATCAAAGATATAGATTTTTCTAAGAGATTTTAATTTCATTTTAAATTCTAATAAGCAATTATATTGTCCTATTACGTTTCCAAAGGAGTATTAAGGAATTTAATAATATTCTTATGGATTGTTAGTTAAGTGATGCTGGGTTTTCGGGTTCAAAATTCACCTCAACAAATGGTAGAAAGTGGAAAAGATTGAACTGTTTCTTATACAATATTTCTTGGCTTAATTACTTTGATTATAATAAACTTAAACATGTTATGAAGACATGCTCAGATCACTCTCTTGTTATTATATCTTTATGTTTTAATCAAGGTCATATCAAATCAAGTTTTAAGTATCTCAATATGTGGACTATGCACAAAGAATTTCGGAGTATGATGGAAAATAATTGGAAATAAGAGATGATTGGTAGCCCTATTCAAAAATTCTTCTATAAGCTTAAAAGATATTGAGCTTAAAATTTGGAACAAATACACCTTTGGTAATGTTTTCTACTCTAGAAATTAGGTGGAAGATGAATTCAATTTTAGATAATAAAACTGCAAAACTCCAAGAATGCCGAGGGCAAAGTGTTACTTGATAATGCTAAAGCTACCCACCTGGAATTACTTGTAAGAGATGAAAGCTATTATGAGTAAAATAATTATTCAAACTGGCCAATAGACAATGATAGAAACATTGCCTCATTTTATAAATTTGTGACAAAAAGGTTTAAGAAACAAAATTCATTGGATATGGAGTAGTATTAATTGGCTAGAGGATCAGGATTCTATTTGGAAGTCCGCTGAAGAATATTTCAAGAATTTATTGACTTAGCCTCATAATCCTAAAGAAAATGAAGAATTATTAAACTGGATTCCTAATCCGATAACAAAGGAGGACAACACACTACTGATGGTTAATTCTCATGAATATGAAATATACAATATAATAAAGTCTCTTAATCCTAATGATGGTACAGATCCTGAGGGTTTTAATAGGAACTTCTTTCAATTCTGTTGAAGAGTCATTGACAAGAACTTATATGAAGTTGTGCGGGATATCTTTAAAGACAAATCTACTCTTATTGTTGTCCATGCTAATGTTATTTGTCTAATACCAAATATAAACTCCATAAAGACATTGATAGATTTTAGACCAATTAGTCTCAGCACTATGTTCAATAGAATTGTCTCCATAATAATTCACAACAGGTTGGATAATTTGATGCCTAAAATAATTTCTGATGAACAAAGGGATTTTATGAAAGAAAGAATCATTCATGAAAATATTTTGATTGCTCGGGAACTCAGTTATAACCTCAACTTTAAGACTATATGAAGTAATATTCTGTTGAAAATTGATATATATGTATATATATATAAAGCTTTTTATTAGCTATCTCATCAGTTCATCTTAAGAATTATGTCTTCTTTTGAGTTTGATAGTATGTTCTTAAATCTGGTTCTCAATAGCATCCATAATATCAATTCTTCAATAATTGTGAATGGTGAAATGAAGGGTTTATTTAATTCAACAAATGGATTAAGACAAAAAGACCATTGTCTCTTAGTCTATTTATAATCGTTGAAGAACATCTGATCATGGGTTTCAAGCAGATTGCTAATGTTAAATATTTCTTAAGATATAAGAATAGGGGAAGTTGTTACATACCATGATTACCCTCCGTCGATGATTTTATTATTTTTAGCAATGGTTCTTCCTCCTCCATTCGTATGATCAACAAATTCCTCGTTCATTATCAAGAGAGATCAGGGAAAGTTATCAACAATGAAAAATCAATACTTGGTATTGGAGAACATATTAGGGTTCAAACATAACACTCTGCATATTCAATACTTGGGTACTATTATTAAGACAAATAATAGGATCAGTAAATTTGAGGAATTGATTAACAATATAAGAAGCATAATAGCTAAATGATATAGTATTCTTCTTTCCTTTGGTGGGAGGGTTACTTTGGTCCAGTATGTTCTTAACAACATCCCTAACTACTTCATGAAAAACTCTTATCTTCCAAAGTCTGCAATTCAGATTATTAACGATATGTGCAACAAGTTTTTGTGGGGTTCAAAATAAAACAAGTGGACTATTAATTTGTCTTGTTAGAAAGTTGTAGGATGTTCAAGAGGTTTATTCTTGAAAGCTATAGCTGAGATTCAGAGATAAAAACACTATATAGGCTAGGTTTCTGGCATCTATATACTGAAATCTATACCATCATATCACAATTCCAAAACCATGCAGATGTTCTAAGATCTGGACCAGATTGTTGAAAATTAGAGATCGAGCAGAGAATTATATCTACTGGAAGGTTGGGCAAGGTAAAATGGATTTTTTGTCAGATCAATGATGCTCTACTTATCCTTTCATTCAACTTAATTCAATCAAAAATTAAACATCGTATCATCATGTGGAAGTGAATGAATTCTTGGTTGATAGACAATAGATCATGGTTAAGCTAGAAGGGACATATTCTACTTCTAACATAACTAAAATTAAGAAGATTACTTTGAATGCAACAAACGACTCAATCAAATGGTCTTTTTCATTGAATGGGGTCTGCAACAAAAAGGAAAGTTGGAATTCGAGTAGATTGAAAAACAATAAAGTCTAATATTTTCCAAGAAAATATGGAACTGTATTACCCTAGGAAAATGATTTTTTTATGGCATGGAGAACTATCTATAGCTGACTTCCTATTCAGTTACAAAAGAAAATGTTCCAATTGGCTTCTAAATGTTAGCACTGTGAGAATTTTGAAACCATCGGCCGCATCTTTCTCCATTGTCAAAACTCATGGAATTTTTAGATCTACTTTTCCTCTATGTTCAACATTACTATTAGCAAGAATATGTCATTTACTCGCTTGATAAAGACATGTTTTGGTCAACCAACAAGAAGCCATATACAGACTAGTCTACCTACAATTATCTAGTGGGTTATCTGGTCTTCAATAAATAAAAAATAACATAAAGAGTATAATGTCAACTCAAGATCAATGATAGATTAATTCATATATATCCTTTTAGTTCTAGACTCTGTAAGCTTCTAAAAATATCTCACTGGGGAAAGTATACAAGAATTATGGTTTCCATTGGGTGTGTTAAGCACCCGAACAACCCCAGAATTGCTCTATTTCTCAAATGGAACCTATCTAAAGTTAGCAAGTATAAATTAAACTTGTATGGAGCATGTTGTTTCACACGAGAAGTTAACGGTTGTGGCCTAACAATGGATCATAATGGAGATATAGTTGTTAGATACAGAAGAACATATGAAAACAATAACCTATTGTGGCTGAGTGTCCAGCATTACTCGATGGGCTTTGGGTTTGCAAATCTAAAGACATTAAAATGTTGACACTCAAACATACTCTAGCATCCTCATTAATATGGTTCTTAAAGGGAGATCTCATTTGTTCCTGATGCCTATAATGTAGTGCTCTAGAAAGCTATTAACATCTACAATGACAATTATCCATATATTTCGCGAGTCAAACGTAACTGCATACTGGATTTCAAATAAGACTCTTAAAGAAACTGTTAACATGGATTTCAATCATGAGTAGCCTCCAAATGGTGTTAGAGCTATAATCTGATTGGAAAGTCTGAATACACGATATATCATGCTTGTCAATAATGATTAATCATTTAATTTGTGATTCACCTCAAATCTATGTCATACCTCCAATTGATTCTTTCTCAAATAACGCTTTGTGGTGGCAAGCCCTGGCTTGACTACTTGATAAATATCTTTGTATTAGGTTTCAAGTTGAAGATAAAGAAAAAATACATCAGTAATCAAGTTGATTGATATTAAAAAATCGAAATCGAACACAAAATCTATGAAAAAAACTCAACTGGATTTAAGTTGGAATGGTAGCTAGTTGGGATAGAACAAGAAAAATTGTTTAGCGCTAATTTTCGATTCCAAGTTTTGTTTCCATCTAAATTTAAAAAAAAATTGTAATTGATCTTAGATAAAAAAAAAGCAAATATCAGTCTTAGTCTTAAATCTTCACGAGATTCGAGTCTTGTATCATTTCAATTGATTAATAAAATGTCCCATTAATAAAAATGTTACCCTCTAAACTAAATACCCCTCGACTATATATACCCATTTTTCAACTCAGTCCAACTAGTAACTACCTTCTGTTCAAGGAAGTTGCCTTCAAGTCTTCTCCGACCGGTTAATAGGACAACGTTTAGAAGGAAACAGGTATGCATTATCGTGGAAAGTGTATTTTTTTGCGTTTTTGATGAATTCGAACCACTATTTTCTGTTATTTTACGGTAGACGTTGCTTTTTATACTAGAATGAAGTATCTACTGACGATAGTTGCTCAGTTTCTGGGTTTATCGTCGAACGCAGGGTAGAAGTTTAGTTGCATGTAATGCTAATACTTTCCTGAGAACTATTATGTATGTTAGATGTGCATTAGGTAGTTGATTGTTGATTTTGGTGTTGATTCAATATTTCCCAGATCCCTACAACGCGCATGTAAAAAGTAGAACAGTTCGCATCTTGATCACCCATTATGCAAGAAATTCGCAGCTCGATTCAATTTTTATGTCGTTTATTTACAGACAATTCGCAGCCTCATAAATAGGCTATTCGCAGCTTGTCATGCGAATTGTTTGTAACATTTTAACTGATAATACATGAAATTCGCAGCTTGTCATGCAAATTGTTTATGACATTTTAACAAATTATACATGAAATTCGCAGCTTGTGATGCGAAGTTTGTGACACTCCAACTGATTTGTTTTTGTTTAGGAAGTATGACAACAAAACCTAGCTATTACAGATCAGGGTTGGTGAGCCTTCTGAAGCTACTTAAAGAGATGCGTATTACCAGGGCCCACATTGAAGCTGCAAGAAACACACCCTTCTACACACTTTTGAAAATGGATTTCGAAATCCGTAATGAGGCAGAGCTGCCAAAGAAGAAATTCTACTCAATCATTCCGTATGTCGTCGAGCAATTCTCTGTTGATGGAGACGCCTTTAAGATTGGCAACAAGTTTGTAAAGATAACTGAAAACGATGTGAAGATCATATTTGGGTTGAGGCATGGCACGGAGAAAATGCGGTTAACGAAAACCGGAGCATTTCACAACAAATACGCACCCGGCAAGGAAGACGAATTGAGGATGATGAAGAATTACTTCATGGGTAAAACTGGCAGGAAAGTAGCAGCTAGTAATACTAAAACAATAACAAATGCCATTATAAAGGTACGTGTAAAATCGACTTCATCTTTATACTACAAGATTCTGTACTTTTCTAATATAGCATGTTGTCGTTGGTTTTACAGGTAGGTATATAGAAGGCCATAAGAGAAGGAGGGGAGCATGAGTTGGAAGACGTTGCGAGGCTGCTGATACTGCTTTTGTTCTCCACCATATTCTACTCCGTATCTGGAGATATCCTGGGTTAGAGCAGGGTTTATTATGTTGAAGACCTCAACAAAATAAACAGTTACGACTGGTCCGGATCAATACTGTACAAGCTTCGACAGTTTACCAGGAGTTGCTTAGCAATCGAAAAACCCGATAGAGTCGTCGGCTGCGTCGCCCTTCTAATTGTAAGATTGATCTATTCAATATAAAAATTAGTTATGTACAGAGAATCTTGATGATAAAACTCGTCCCCATGCAGCCCTTCTTCATGGAACACACAACAGTCGGCCTCGAGGTAGCGAAGCCAACCTTGATACCAAGGTTTTTCAAATGGTTCGGATTAGAGTGCCAAGCAACAACCATGGCACTGCTTCTTAGAATACCCTTGCTGGATAATGACCAGGTATAAGCTTTATATAGGTATTGAACTGGGGGTGCAAACAGTTCGCAGCATATCATGCGTTTTGATTAGTGTTATATTAGAAAAATGCATTAATCATTTCGCAGCCTGATATGAATATTTAGTTCGCAGCTTCCTGTTTCCACACAGTTCGCATCATATTGTTTTCCCACATTTCGCAGCTGAGCATGCGAGTTGTTGAAACTCTAACATGGATATAGTTTCAAACATTCCGCAGCATATCATGCATTTTAATTAGTGTTATTATAGAACAATGCATCAATCATTTCGCAGCCTGACATGAATACTTAGTTCGCAGCATATGGTTTACACATAGTTCGCAGCATATGGCTTACACACAATTCGCAGCTCAGCAGGCGAGTTGTTTGCAACTCTAACATGGTTAGAATTTCACACAATTCGCATCATATAATGCGAACCATTTGTAGAAAACAATTTGTTTGTCTACACCCTCATACTTTCAAAACAACCCGCTTGTATCTATTTACTTACATGTACCTCTGTTGGTAGGTTTTCGAAGGTCCATTACGTATTACCGAGGCTGAAAGTGAAGCTTTCGGAGAACGAGAAGATAGTAGAGATGCAGATGAGGAATCTATTTCACCGGAAGAAAGACCAAGGAAGAGGAAGAAAAGCACAGCATCAAACCCAAGACAAAGGAGACGAGCATCACAGAAAGAAACGAATAAGGTGATGTCTCCTAGACCCGAACAACCAACACCACCCGAGCCAACGATTCCACCCCCAAGACAACCCAAGCAAACAATTCCACCACCACCGAAAGGCAAATCCAGGCAGGAGCCCGACGACAATGACACAACCAGTATGAGTGAAATAATCGGTGATTATGTACTCAAACGCATAGGTTCTAATCCCGAGATTTCTGTAATTTTTGCTGAATCAAAGCGTATGAAGACATATGCCGACAAGAACAAGTACGAGAGAAAGATAGAAAAACAGGCCAGAAAGGTAAGTATGACTTGAGCCTTAAATAATCGCTATAATCAGCACTTAATAGGTTTATAAAACGTCTGTTATTATTTTTTCAGCTGGAAGAATTGAAACGGAACATAGCGGAACTTGAAGCACAACAACTCCACTATGCTATCTCTCAGCCAATTTGCCAGATTGGAAGCCCAATAGTTGAGTAGGTACTAGCATTTCCAGATAGAGCAGCATCCACTGTATTGCAAGCATCCTTGTCTGATGCTGATTAGCACCATGCTGATGGAGTACTGCCAGAAGAGAGGGACGATGATGCCAACCATTCACCCATACCGGTACAATCTGCAAGGATGAACGAACAGTTGTCGGTGTCCACAAAGATGGACACTACGGAGACACAAACAGAGAAAGAAAGACACGATTCTCCTCCGGATGACCCAAAAGAGATAGAAGATCGTGCGAAAGAAGTGAGAAAACCACGCAGCCTAGAAGATGTAAGTGGATGAAAAGTTCACTAAGATTCATATATTTTATTTATTTGTTGTGATGAAATTGTTACCATAATATTATTTCATGTTGTATAAATATTCAAACAAACTTAGTGTATCTATTTAAAACAGCCAGCGGGGTTTCCCAGTTGAATACACATTCCAAAACAATGCCATCACATGATATGATGATATCAAACAAATATCAGGACTCTTGTGTAGTCTTGTACAAACAATTCGCATCTTATATTGTGAATTGTGTATTCAACGCGTTGGTTGGTTATTTTACAATTCGCATGCTAAGCTGCGATTTATTTGATCTTTGGACAAAACAAATATCAGGACAGCATGCGAATCGTTCGCAACTATGATTATAGTATGCTTAACCCTTCCACCTTGTTTTTTGGAATTTTGTTATGAAACAGGAGACCGAAAGACAACAACAACAATAGCAGCAGCAACAACAGCAGGAACAAGTACAACACCAGCAACAACAACAACAACAATACCAGCAACAACAACAACAACAACACCAACAACAACAACACCAGCAGCAACAAGTTCAACACGAACAACATCAACAAGAACAACAAAGACAACAAGAACAACAACAGCAGCAACAGATAACATTGGTAAAGAGATAAAGGCTAACGCAAGAGATAGCACCACAAGAGTCGGAACCACAAGAGTCAGAACATGTCCATCCCGGTGAAAAGACGGAACTACTCAGCCAGGAAGGACCATCCTCAGAAGACAACACCACATATGCAGATGCACCTCAAAGACCAACAGTGTTGTCAACAAAGTCAGAATTGCTAAGCCAACATGAAACTGTAGCACCAGTAACAAATCAACTGCAAGCTCCAGAGTCCCACGATAACACAGTAGGTTTACCCGATGCTTTTGTTGATGGTATTTACACTCAAGTTTCACAGACATTTTTAAATAAAATTGATAATGTATATTACGATTCTATAATAAAACGGTCTTTGGAGAACATGTCGGAGGATGGCTTTAATGATCTTTTCCGACACGATTCAGATCCTATGTCGAACAAGTCAACGGCATTGGTTGTCGGTGACCGTGCGGTAAGGGCTACTTATAATGATTTCGCATCATAACATGAGAATTGTGTGGATCTAATTTAAATATTACAAACGAATATCAGGCTAGCATGCAAACTGTTCAGTGGAACCTCGAACAGTTCGCATGCTACCCTGATAGATACTATGAAATTTATTCAGCTCGAACCAAACAGTTCGCATGTTAGCATGCGAACTGTTTGGGGTCGTTCCAATTATAATGACTGACACCCTTCTACTTTTGATTTTTGTTATTTACTAAGCTCGAGCCCAGTAAAGAGACAGAGGAGGTAAGTTTTACTCTACTGACACCAACACAACCTCCAGTGGCAGAGGAAGAGGAAGAGTTCATTATAATAGAACGGGAACCGCCAAAAGTAGAATACAGCGAGGGGCCAAAGAAAATAAAAGTAACTGACCGTATCTCTGTCGCAGAATACCATAAGATACAGTTAGTTAAAGCCTACGAGAGCGACACCCCTGATCCAGTGGTATGGCAGTTACCAGAGTCCAAATTTACATACGGAATCCGAGTGCAAGCAAGTCATGCGATGGCACTACCTTTAGAACTGGAGCTGGACGTAAAGGTATTCAATTGTCAACCAATTATATTTTTAATGTTTCAAATATGTCTTGTATATTTAACATAAATAAACAACTTCTTTCTTAGGTTATCGATGCTTGGATTCGAAAGATGCTTGAAGAAGCAGACTTTAAAGTTCCATGCACTAAAGCTGAAGGAGAGCATCATGACACTGTACTAATTTCGGGCATGACTGCAGTAAGTTTAGCTAAGGTAAATTTCAAAGTTTCGGAAAATGTTCTCATTGTAATGTACTCTTGCTGGATGCAGCATCAATTGAAAGTAGGATGGGAAGTAGCAAATTTGGTGGACGCAACTTTTAGCAAGGCGCCCAAAGACCCCAACATCATCATGATTCCAGTATGCACCGAGACAAAGGACACCGTAAACCATTAGATGTTGCTCGTCATTGACGTCGACGGCAGGTCAATAACAAACTACAATCCACTTCTGCCTAAACTGAAAGCCATAGACTACACCACAAGGACACCTGTACAACTGGTAATATTCCCAACTATACACTTACGTTTAAACACATGCTGGTAATTATGCATGATCTACACATGCTGCGAACTGTGATCGAGATAGGCTGTGAAATGTGAGTAAATCAGTTGGATTTTGCAGCGTATCCATGACACATTTCGCAGCATAGCATGCGAATTATTTTGGATGATGCATTTCAATAAAATAGGTTGCGAAATACTTGTAGAGATATCAAACAATTCGCACCCTATGCTGCGAATTGAATTACATGTCCATGTTGGATTGGTTGTCACACAATTCGCAACCTAAGGTGCGAATTGTGTGGTACCAACTGTTTGTTGTTTTTCTGCTGGTTCCTAACAGTAATTATTATAACCAGATCAAATATATGTTGTACAAAGGATTCCTACCTAAATCAAGCACATGATGGAAGGTGAAAAATGAAAAAAAAAAATCCCACAACAAAAATAAGGCACCCTGGACTATGGTATTTTTGTCTGCAAATACGCCAGAGATATTATCCAGCGTGAATTTGTGCAGAAAGAATACGATAAAGATATGGTCACTGCCTTCAGAGTAGAAATGTTTGATTTCTTCTTAAATAACAAAGACACCGTGACATACAGATGATTCGAAGTAAAACATTATGTTTTTCCCTTGTAAATACATCTATTGTAATTTTTTGGTGTGCATATCTTTACAATTATATTTTTGGTCAGCATATTTTTTGTAGGACATATTTCGCAGCATGATTCTTGTAAATCATCAAACAGTTCGCATCCTAACCTGATAGATGCTTACTTATCAGTAAACATTCCGCAGCCTGGTATATCACATTAACAACAGTTCGCAGCAAATCCCTTGTATGTCTTAAAACAGTATAATCATCAAATAGGTCGCAGCCTACCCTGATAGATGCTTACTTATCAGTAAATAGTTTGCAGCCTAAGTTATTAGTAAATAGTTCGCAGCCTAACCTGATAGATGCTTACTTATCAGTAAACAGTTTCCAGCAAACCCTGGTATACCACATTAAGCACAGTTCGCAGCCTGGTGCGGAATAAAAAATTTAAAATATAAAGTTAAAGAATACGAACAGGCTATGGCTTATTCCTTGGTAAACGTTTTCTCCATTGAGAACATAAAAAACAGTCTAATCACGTACATAACCCATTAATTGCTGATTGGACATGGAGGTTATGTAACGATTACCTCATTTCCCTATAAATAACACTAGTAACCAGAGGCTAATTTTATAACAAACTCTATATTTTTTTAAAACCACCTCTTGTTCTCTTCGAATTCAAACAGTCATGTCTTTTTCCACCACCACAACCACCGCTTCATACTCAAACTCTAACTCACTTGGTTCTCTGGGTGACTCCTGGTCATCCTTAACCGTTAACCGGAGCGATGAGTTGATCATGCCAGCAGCACCACCAAACAGCCAACAAAAGGAAAAGGGAAGACGAAGCTGGTCCATCAAGGATAATTTTTTTATGCATGATGGACGTAGATAATGAAGATGAAGAGGAAGTGGTAGAGCAAAAGGCTGATGATCAGCATATAGACAAGAAAGAGGAAAAAGATGGTGAAGAATCCTCTACTGATGACTGATAGAGTTGGCTTTTGTTTTTTGATTTTTTGGAATGCAACTAACTAACAACAGTAGCTAGTAGTGATCTGTGTAAACATTTGTTAGTGCATGAAATATTGTAATCCTCTTTTTTTGTAATCCAATTTGTTTATAGAATTTCAATCATATAAACGATTCGCATCCATTGACAATTTCCGAATTATTCACATGTTAACTTGATATATTACTTGTTTCCAACATTACTGAATTCCATGCAATTTGCAGCCTAACATGCGATTTGCAACCCACTGAATATCCTGGTATTTTTATCAAAGCACACTTCGCAGCTTAGCATGTGAACAAATATTAGGACTTCTGGTTGTTCTCCATTCGCATCATATCTCTGTACACAAGCAGCCAGGAGTCCTGATATATGTTCTCGTCATAATTCGCATCCTAGCATGCGAATCGTGTGCGAATAATTGTTGTCATATGTTTGTAGCATAATTCGCAGCCATGAGTCCTGATATTTATTTGAAAAGGCATTACGTTATAGCTCAACACAATTCGCAGCATATAAATGTTGATAAATATTTCATATGATTTTACTAACGATTCGTATCCTGGTGAAATTTCACACAAATCGCATGGAATCCTGATAGATGTTTGCAACAAGATATCAACATATTATACACAATTCGCAATACCGGATGCGATATGAGTTGCAACTCAAAGCACTTAACATTTCTTTACTCTAATAACAGCATTACAAACACAGGAATGTAAAAATGTTTAGTTTTATGTACAGAACAATAACAGTACTACAAATAAATGTGGCCAACTAGAATTGTCCACAACACGGATTGTCCTTTAAACTGGAACATCACAAGTCATTCGGTTATGGCCTGATTTCGAACATCGGCCACACCTCAACTGCTTGGTTGAGATTTCTCCTCTAGAAGGGATTCACTTTTTCTTAGGCCTTCCGGAGCGTCTCTTAATGTTCGGAGGCAGAACTTCAACAAACGAAGGATCGTTAGCGTTGGACCCTTCCCCGAAATCCGTTATAGCTGGTATGCTGAAAGAGTAACTTTCCCTGTAATTCATAACCATAAAGAAGGGCTCTATTATGGTCTATGGATCTTGGTCGGTATATTGAAATGCCGTTAAAGCATGAGGACATGGAAAAAACTTTTTTTGCCATGATCCGCAAGAACATTTGAAATCCAACAGATTAACAACAGCCACAGGATTCGAAAAGACTTCAAACATAGCGTTAGAGGACTTACGTACTACCCAAGTTCGGCACATGTCAACATTCTGCTTTAGCTTCTTCTCGTACTCGAGAACCAAATTAGTACTCCAGCTGAAACCCTCTTCGTATCTTCGTGAAACTTGAGTCATAAGCAAGACTCTAATCCAGTCAATAAACTCAACAATGGGTAGGCCATAATATTTTTTGATCTGATTGTTAAACGGTTCAGCTGCAGTTGAGGCCATAGAGCCGTATCGCTTCCCTTTTACGTAAGCCTGCGCATACTTTTCAGGGGGTAAATTTGCAAGAAAATCACTCATTCTGTCACCACCTTCACATAGAAAAACTGTTAGTATATCTTTAAAAAGCTCTCGAGTAGGAGCATAAGCAAGACGATGGAAGAAACTCAACATCCTTTTTTTATAGTCTCTGCTTGTATGTTCGAGTTTGGCTTTCAAATTCTGCATGAGATGGAAATAACAGTACGCATGATAGCAATTTGGATACAAGACAGAAACAGCATTAACAATACTAGAATGACGGTCTGAAATAAATGTGATCTGGCGATCCAACAAATGTGGTTTCAAACCCCCCAAAAACCACATCCAATTATCCCAATCTTCAATTTTAACTACACCAACAGCAACAGGGAATAGTCCTGGAAAAAGGCAGATCAAATGATGACTACAACAGTACCCAAACATATAAAAATTGTACATATTTCGCATGCTGTCCTGGTACAAGCATAAGCTGCGATGTAAGCACAGTTTCAAATACTA
Organism: Limnanthes douglasii subsp. nivea; assembly: GCA_036936605.1. Taxonomy (NCBI): domain Eukaryota; kingdom Viridiplantae; phylum Streptophyta; class Magnoliopsida; order Brassicales; family Limnanthaceae; genus Limnanthes; species Limnanthes douglasii. The sequence goes on along the minus strand of JAUPFV010000002.1, from coordinate 140,683,403 downwards.
CATAATTCGTAACCTCAAATGCGAAAGGTTAAAATCACAACAACAAAAGGTTTGCATATATAGGATGCGAACTATTATCGTATAATTCACATCTTGAAATGCGAAATGTGAAGATTCGAACACTACTTAATTTGCAGCCTCGGATGCGAATTGCATCAGCAAATTCATACAAAAACATGATTCAGATTAACTAGATAAATGTAACTAACCGTTGTTTCCATGCTTTGCTACAACAGTGAGCAAGGTACCCTTGTACTTTCCATATAAGTGGGTTCCATCGACAAACAACATTGGACGACATGAATGAAAACCCCGAAGGGACGAACCGAATGCTACAAAATAGCGCTTGAATCGGTTTCCAGCTGACAACTCCAACTGGCAGTCTGAAGTAATATCCTGGCTCTTCAAGCGTTTGAAGTATCCGCTTAGTAAACTAAAAGAACTTGAACTATCTCCGAAAACTCCCCGCCTAGCCTTCTCTAAAGCATTCCATGACAAACGGTAAGAGATGTCAAGACTGTAATCTTGTTTGACAGTCGATTGTATTGTTTTGGCTGTCAACGAATGACAGGTCCGTAGAGAATCCTGAATTTCCTCTACAATCAAATCTGATGTCAAATGCCTGTGCCTCTTATGCTTATGCTTCTGGGAGAAAACAGGACTGCAAGTATGGTGCGAAACATACTTCTTGATCGTCATCAAGCCAGTGCTTGAATCAATAGATGCATAAAGCCTCCATTTGCACCCGCTTGTGAACTTATTTTCATAATAAGAAGTGATTGGTTGTTGTGTTGTGCAGGTATTTGAAAGAAAAACCATGCTCTAACGCAAACTTGCACAAAGATAACCTCAGACCGGCAGCACCTTCTTCAAAAGCTTGACCCACTCCTGTAATAGCATCAGCCCAACCAGCAGTAGCAAGTTGTTTTTTTCTCTGATCAGAATTAACTAAACCGTTACTACTCTCCCCGCTAACTAGTTGATTGGGAGATGGTTCTCCCAAACTCAAGTTACGCTCTTTACGCTTTATACCACAATGCTTACCACCAGAGCTCTTATCAACAACACTTTTATCACCAGAACCCTTATCCAAGACGTGTTGTTCTATGAGAAAACTAACCCGTTTTAAACGCTCCAAATCAAGATATAACATCAACCCAAGAAAATCATTCTTGTTATTAAAGAAACAATTATTGTGATCCCCGCAGGAGTAGGTAATTAGGTAGTCACCTATCGCAAGCTCCTCCCATGTGTTCTTCACATAAGCTTGGATACTTTGAAAGCTTTCAAACTCCGTGAAAGGCACAATTGCGGTTTGGTGACCATGTTTAAAAATACAAACTCTTGATTTGGACATCCCTTACCCTGGACAGAACAAGCTATTAGTTATTAGTCCCAAAAACTATGTGCAAATTATTTATTACTGCATCAAACAATTCGCATCCTATCTTTCGATTTGCGTATATCTACAAGCTGCGAACTGTGAATAAATCAGCATCCTATCCTGATATTTGTTTGTAAAAAAAGTCCTGATATTTGTTTGAAAAATAAATACTCTAAAAAGTTCTAGATAGTTTGCATCATTGCATGCGAAACGTAAAAGCAACTACAAAAGTACTGGTATTTGTTTGAAAATGCAATACTTTAGAGTTCTATACAGTTCGCATCATAACATGCAAAAACATAGAAATTTAACTAAAAAGTCCTGATATTTGTTTGAACATACAATACTCTATGTTTCACTTAGTTCGCATCATAACATGCGAAACGTATGTTCTTCATTCCATTCGCAGCATATTTCTAAGCAAATTTTGAAATTCTTTCATGTGATTCGCATGGTGACATGCGAATTGGTAATACAATTAGCATCTTCCTCATCGAATACATCAAACAATTCGCATCTTGCGTGGAAGGACTGGACAACTAAAACTCGTAATCTACACATGTTTAACGTCCGAAATAAAAATCTAAAGCACTATGAAATTAGTATATAACATGAGAAAACAAGGACATGAGTATATAACCACAAATAATAACAAAACAATAACAGATCACTGTAACAAAAAAAAACAGAGAAAAGCTCAAAATCAGGCTATGGCGTCTAGAAACAGTAAAATATAACCTATTCCAACTGATAAAACCAACAAAATAACTTCGAAATCAGTAGGTAATTACGATTACCTGGGACCAGAAACACGATTACTTGCAAAACATTAGATTCCTATACGTAGAAACACGATCAGTTCCTGTACGTAGAAGACAATGGTTAGATACGTTTTACACCACAAAACTAAATAAATAAACAGACCTCAAACACTCCGATCACCGGAGAATGTGATTTCAACCGGTCTTCGTGGTGGTTCATAGGGTTAGGTGGTTAGAACGGCTAACAAATTCAAATCTTCAAAAAGCTAGAAAAAATAGAAAGAAAACATAAAATTATGTTTATATAGTGGGTTAAGGGTAGTTAGGGTATTAAAATAATATTAGGTTGTAAGTGACAATAAGGTAGTTGAGTTCGGTATTAAGTAACAATTGATCAAACCTTGGGTAGTAAGTGACAATTGAATAGTTGAGTGGGTACTTTAAGTGCAATTTCCCTTGTTTTAATCTTAAAATAAAATTATACTTTTTGTAGTTATAAAATAAAAAAAATTGACAAGTAACCCACCAAATTTACAAAATTAATAGTAACATAATCTTGAAAAATAAAATAAAAATAATCAAACAAAAAACACATAAAGTAGCAAAACAAAACAAAAGAGTAACCCATCACATATCACCGTTTTTGTCGCCATAATTGGGATAAACAAAAGGGGAGAGAAATCCGGATATATATATCTTACAACCTACTATGGTCGTAACGCATCATTACAATGACCGATTCGTTTTTTTAAACCAGGCGGGATATAAAAAAAAATTCAAATAAAAAAAAATTAATACGGAAAATAGCTTCACCCAAACCCAAACGTATATTTATAAAATTTTCGTACAATGTAACAAGAGGGTGCTATGATTTGTAAAATTATTCTCATCCTTAGCTTTAAATCACGGTCTTAACGTTATTCGGAAAAGAAAAAAACCACCTTTCTAAAATGATAGGTGTGGTAAAATTTTCAGTATAGTAATTGTCAATTATGTCGTGAAATTTGGATTGTCACCACTACTACCTATCCATTTTTTCCTGAGTTATTCTTTCCATTGATTATAATAGTCTGAATATGTTTGTAAAAAATTGGTTCCTCCTACTATGTCCAAGATCCCTAATAATCTTCAAGTCTCTGTTAATTTACAGATATCTACCAATCTTCAGAACTCTGTAAAATACAAGATAAATGGATTTACTGAAAACAACAAAAGCATACGTTTAAATTCAATAATTGTGAAAAACCAATTAAGCAGTTTCTCAAAAAAAAAACATAAAAGAATATGGATGATTCCCTTCAGAGTGATAACAGTGCTAACCTAGATTTTCAGAATGATTCTACTGAATTATGCAATGTTGAAATCATTGGGGCGCTGCATACTATTGATCTTGGATATGTCATCATCTTGGGTAAGTTTAATGAACATCAAAGCTCTCCAGCAAGGAATTACTCAGGAAGTCTTTCTTGTTCCCATGTTACAAAGAAATAAGACTTGAATAAGATTCAAGATAATGAATATAAAAAAATAGTTTACAAGAAACCTCGTAAATTGAAAGGTATGAATACAAAAGGTTTTATATCTACCAAGATTCTGCAGCACATAGGCGTTGCCAAATCTAACAATTCCAAAAGACTATAACCATTATCAATTGAAATGTTCGTGGATTAGGCAACAAATAAACAATCCAAATACTTAAAACTATCAAAAGATTTGAGAAAACTGCATTTATGGCTCTTCAAGAGGCTATGGTTGACAACTCTAAGATTACTTCTATTGCTAAGAAGTTGGGATCTCAGGGTTTTTGTAGCAACATCAGCAAGAAAGTTTGTGTTTTCTGGAAACATGAGTTTGTTGTGGATATCATTGCTAATGATGACCAGTTTATTCACCTGAATATGAAGCACAACGGTTTTAACAAATATTTTAGAGTTTCTATTGTATATGCTAAATACAAAAGAACTCTAAGACAAATCTTATGCGATAATCTTAGATTTCTAGATGATGACAGTAGGGAATGGCTTATTCTGGGCGATTTTAATACAATTTCTTCTACTGGTGAGCAACTTAACTGTTCTACAACTTGTCTAAAAAGTATTGAGAATTTCAACTACTTTATTTATGATTGTAATCTTACTGAAGCTGGTTTTTTGGGGACTAAATTTACTTGGACTAGTGAAGGAAATGAAGAAGGTTGGATAGGGTTTTATTCAACAATTCTGAGCTAAGCTAGTTTGAAGAAACTAGGGTGACTCATTTAGCAAAGACTTGCTCGGATTACTCTCCTCTCATTGTCAAAATCTCCAATACTCTTAACAGGTGCAAATCTTCTTTTAAATTTATGAAAATGTGGATATTGCATGAAGATTCTAACAGGTTAGTGGAAGATAACTGGTCTAAAGATATTAAGGGTAATGTTATTCAAAAGTTATGGTTCAAATTGAAAAGGCTAAAGACTGATCTTCAAGTTTGGAATAAAACTACCTATAGGAATATTTTTTACTCAGTTAAGCATATATAGGAAGAAATTGATTATAAGGAAATCAATTATCAACAAACTAACTCTATTGAAGATAAGAAGAGTTTGGATTATGGCAGAGAACATCATTTTAAGGTGCTTGAAATAGAGGAGGTTTTTTGGGAACAAAAATTCCATTCTAACTAGGCCAAAAATGGTGAAAGAAATACAGCTTTCTTTCAAAATTTGGTCAAGAAAAGGGTCAAAATGAATAAGATCTACAGAATCTGGAATGGGATAGGGTGGATTGAAGATCAGATAACCATTGGGGAGTTTGTAGTGGACTATTTCAATGAGCTATTATGTGATAGTCGTACTCCTTGGAATTCAAATGTAATTCAGGATCTTATCCCTAAAATTCTAGATGATGAGCTGAATGATACTCTGATGAAGATAATTAATTAATAAGAAATTCAAAACATCATATCTAATCTTAATCTTAATGCTGCTCCTGGACTTGATGGTTTTAATGGCAAAATTTTAAAGTGTGATAGCCTACAATATCTAAAAATTTGTGTGAAGCTATTGGAGGTGTTTTCAGAAATCAGTCTATTCCTAATTATGTCTTTGCTATTGTAGTGTGTCTTATCCCTAAAGTTAGCAATGTTGATGATTTGGTTTTCAAAATCAATCAAAAAAATTATGAATGGGACAAAATAGTTTTATCCTTTGGAGGTAGGCTTGTCTTAATTCAATAAGTTCTTTCTACTTACCCTATATACACTTTGTAGAACTCTGTTATCCCTAAAAGTGATATGCAAAGAATTGAGAGATTATATAGTAATTTCTTATAGGGCGCTTAAGACTCTTAAAAGACAGTAGTTTGGTCTAAATAGAGAAATGCTTGTAGAAGTTATGGGGAAGGTGGTTTGAACATAAGGAGTTTGGAGGATCTTCTAGAGGTATTCACTTATAAGCTATGGTGGAGTTTTAGGAAGCAAGGCTCTCTTTGGTCTAAATTGTTATACTATATTTACTGTAATGGGAAGTACCTTTTGACTGTTTCTAAGGGTGCTAAATGTTCTACAGTCTAGAATAGACTTCTGAAAGTCCGGGATAGGGCTGTTAGGTTTATTCTTTGGCATCCTGGTGAAGGGTTGATAGACTTCTGGATGGATATGTGGTGTTCATCTCAAACTTTGGTTACGTTTGAAGAATGTGAAGACAGGTCTGGGTTTGGGAACAACTTGGTGAGGGACTTTTAGAAAAATGGTAGTTAGAATTCTGATCTGTGGAATGCTGGCATATGAGATATCTACTATACTAATATCAATAAAATTTCTCTTTCCAATCAGAAAGACTTTCCTAGATGGACTCTTTCTATAAATGGGCATTTCAGTACGAAACTAACTTAGGAAGAAGTCATAAATAAAGGCAACAATACTTGTCTGTTTGGTAAAAATTTGAATTCTATAACTCCTCTGAAATACTCCTTTTGCTTCTGGAAAACTCTGAATGAATGGTTACCCATGGATTCTGTTCTGTAAAAAGGAAAATTTTCGTTAGCTTCAAAGTGTAAAAAATATGATTGAATTGAAACTATACAGCACACGTTTGTTGAATGTCGGGCTGCTTGGGGAGGTTGGGTATTTTTTGCTAGTTTCTTCAATATTCGAATCAATCAATCTATGTCTTTTTCTCATATGATAAGAACTTGGTTCTGGAGTTCTAAGATGAATGTTCATATCTGTTTTATCCTTTCTTTTATGATTACTTGGGTATTATGGGACTCGAGGAATAAGAAAAAACATGATAATCAGATCATTAGCTCTAAAAAGATGATTGATCATATTTAGTTCATTCTCGCCGGTTTGGATAGAGCTTTTCTCCTTAAAAGGAAGCACTCGGGAAAATTTAGTTCTACTGGTCCTTTGTTGACCATCTTCAAAAAACCATAATGGTTATGTCTCTTTAGTGGATTCATCCTAAAACTAATCAATACAAGCTCAATACTGATGGAGCTTGTAGTCTATTAAATGAAGCCAGTGGAAGGGGCATTGTTAGAGACATTAATGGGCTTATTTTTTTTGGGTATGGCAGATTGTACGGTAAGAGTACCCCGATTGTAGCAGAATGCAGGGCTTTATTAGATGGGTTGATCCTATGTGAAGAGAATGGTATTGCAAATTTGGACATAGAGACTGATTGAGCTGCCAACTGGATTGCCAAAGAGACCTTAAAATCCACTTATGAAATGAATTTTAACAGAAATCAAGTACTTAATGCTCTTAGGGCTATCACATTTCTGGAGAGTTTGGGAATCGGTTACATAAGAAGGTTGTGAGTTTTGAAGGTTCTGAAGAACATACCTGAGTAATTTGATCTCGACCTGAAGCTCGATGAAAGGTATTGTTCAGTCAAAATTCTAGTCTCAAAGGATTATGGTTTGTTCGAAAATGGTTTGGTTCGGTTAGCTATGGTTCTTCAAGGTTCAAGGGATTTCGCATGAGAGATGAAGAGGGGTTTGGTGTAAGGTTCAAGGTTCAAAGAGCTTCAAAGATTTCTGGATATTCAACGATCGTAGAGTTTTGCTTGTGAGAAGAAGTTTGGTGACTGCAGAGGCGGAGGTTGATCTGAATTAGAACTTAGGTTTTGTGTGTTTTAGCCGAATCAGATCTCACGATCCATCTTGGCCCTAGTTTTGTATAAGGCCTTTGGGCCTTTTTTATTCAATTAATAAAAGATTTGAAATTAAAAAAGAAAAAAAAAACCTAATTCTAAAAAATAACATAATTATGGGTCTAATTAAAGCAGTGGAGTATGATTTCACGAGTTGTTAATATATGTAGTATAACTATATAGGTAGTAAAATTCTGACTAAAATGTTGACTTATGTATAAAGGTGAAGTGTTAATGGATGTTTTGACGAGAAAGTAGTTAAAGATTTCCAAAAGAAATTACCATATCAGGTTTATATGAGTTTTATGTCTAAAAAACTAGGCTACACTTAAATATATTTTAAAATCATTAACATAGATATCTGTCTTTTAAAAAAAGTTATTTTGCCAAGGTGTTTACGTGAATGATTTTTAATACTCCATCGCAAAATAACCCTTTAGAGGTGTAATAGTTTTTTTTGGTCTCTAAAGAGAAATATTGGACAAGACAGGTCCGGCTTAAATATTTTTGGAAAAAAAAACTATACATAAAACTTTTTGAGAATATATTATATACTATATATTAATTAATGGATTATACTTAAGAGTACTAATTTATATTATAATTTAATATATTTTAGTTAAATATATTTTAGTAATGCAAATATTATTTAGTTTATTATTTAGATATTAATTATTATAAATTAAAAATATAATTTAATATGTATTTAACAAAATTAATTCAATATTTATCGGTTTAATCAGTTCGGACCGTTAATCGCTTCAGATTCAAACCTAGGCTCGTTAATGATTCGTTAACATTATTATCAGATCGAATGGATTTTATCTAACCGGCCATGAACGAATTATCGGGTTGGTAAGTCTAGTAATAGCCTTACTCTATACGACTATAACACTTGTATCAAACCACACCTTCATCTTAAATTTGATAATTAGAAAAAAAAGTAAAAAAGAAAATAAGAAGAAAAATATAAAAAAAAATATAAAAATAACAAAATAACAAAATTAAAATAGCTTAAAAATCAAGAAAAAAAATTATATAAAAAAAGATGAAACGGATAAAAAATGAAAAAGAAAATAAAAAAGAAAAGAAAATAAGTAAAAAGAGACGTGGAAAGATAAAAATAATAAGAGGCTAAAAAGTTGTGAATATCAGCGAACATTGTCGTAAACCGAAAGAAGATTAGCAACAAATGAAAACCGGTGAAAACTCGCAAAAAACAACAATGACTAATACGTTGTTGAGGATCGGTGAAGATGGTTAATTGCCGATGAAAATCGACAAAAAACTATCAAAGATCGCTAAAGACTAATAGAAAAGATTGTTTTATCAATTGAAAGAGGTTGAAGATCAATTATTGAGTTAGCCATCCGCGATTGGATGCATGAAGGAGTCTAAAAAATAAAATAAAAAATCGAATAAAAATATTATGAAAGTCGAATAAAAATTCAATAAAAATCCAATATGATGCAGCAAAATATCGATTTGTTTATTATTAATGTAATATATTTTACCATTATGAAGTTTACGTTTATTTATCTTTTAACTATAGACTATATTTCCAACTTCTTAATACTATAACGCCTATATGATTAATACTTATTGATGTTTCCAAAAGTTTATAAATGATTTTTTCGTAATACTATTAATAAATGAATTTTGGATAATGTTTAGAGAGACAATTGAGCTATTTGGGTATTAATTGTAAATGAGAAAAGTCTTACAAAAGTATTTGAGAGAATAAACGTTGTTTTTTATTCCATACCTAGGACAAGCTATATATAAGTAATTTGGGCCCTAATGGGCTTATACCGTTAATTAAACTATTTGAATAATCGAAGCTCATAAAATCCCAAGACTGCAATTATATTTTATTACATGTTTATGAAATTGATATAAAAAATATTGGTTCAATAATGGCCTATTGGTCTGACTCGTGGGTCAGATAATTCGGTCATTATTAGTTTCCCTTTTTACCAGTACTGGTCGATCCGGACAATGGTTGGATAGCCTTGACCGATTATGGGACCGTTTCAGATATAACTGCTTATGTGCTCCATATTTTTGCTAACAATAATTGTCTCGAATAGCCTAGGTTTGTATATCCTTACTTCTAATCATTATTACCCCGGAAGCTGCTACATGTAGTTCCACTGTGGTACACATGTCATGGAGACATCCTCCAATTATGTTGACTATACTAGTGTTAATAATTGGTTATCGCACAAAGACCCTGCTCGGACTAAACCCAAATTAACTATTTTCTTGGAAGTTAAAATTTTTGGTTCCTCGAGTCCCCATGCAATAAAGTTGTACTTTCTTGGATTGGTACCATAGTTGGTTGTTGTATGACCCTTTTCTCAGCTATCATTTTATTCTTACCCTTTAATAGCTCTTGTTTATCTGAGGGGTGATGTCATTTTTTTACTCTCATCTCGCTCTGCGTTTTGGTATAAAGTGAAGTGTCTTTTTGAATAATTTTTACCACCATAATTTATTCTTTTTTATGATGATTCCTACTAATGGAAGAAGAAAATCCATCAGAATCGGACAAAGAATATTCACTAGACTCTAAAGGATAGTAGCGATACCTTACCTTTTATTTATTTTTCGAGGAATTTTAGGTTCTGTTCGATCGACCTCTTTTCTATTTCTCCCACTTTGTAAAAATCAGAGTCAATAGCTTATCTTTTGTTTCCTTCTTGTTTTCCAAATTTTGGAGTTCCGAGCGAACATTTCCTGGTTGAGTCTTCATTGGTTCTTTTTATGATTTCAATACATCAATTTTCTCTCGTCATCGATCATGATGCTCTTCCGGGATCAACCGTTCTTGCTTGTATATATTTATATGTTGTGGTTAAGCATTCCAACCTAACTAGTTGGACCCTTCTCTGACTATAAATTCTTCGGTAACTATTATAGGATCCACCTACATATGAGACTTATTTCCTTGGTAGATTCTGAAGAATAACTTGAAATATTTAAGGTTTTAGACGTTTCTATCAGGGTACCAATCTAGGCTCCAACTATGGTCGCTATAGATGTTTTCATAAACTTTGAAGTGTGTTTTCGTAATATAGATAATAAATAAACATTAGATAGTGTTAGAGAGATAATTTAACTTCTTAGGTATTAATCGTAGAGAGGGAAAATCCGACACAAGTAGTTGAGAAAATAAACGTTGTATTTTATTCTAAAACCTAAAACAAGCTTTATATAAGTGATTTGGGCCCAAATGGACTTACACGGTTAATGGTCCCATTTGAATAAACCAAGACCATAAAAATCCAAACTATAAGTATATTTTATTACATGAAATATCTTATTATTAAATATTTATTACATTGACACCACAACACAAATTTCGGTCCAGTCACTTATTAATCTAACTTGCAGGTCCGATAGTTCAGTTCTTATTACTTATAACTGTGGGCTATTATTGTGTGTAACTACTGAATGACTAAAAATATATTTATGGTAATCAATAATAACTTCTTTAGGTATTAATAATTTATAACCACTTTTTATTCATGTCTTTGCCTTCTGCCAAATGATGTTGCAACAGATTGTGCTTATGTCGAATGATGTTGCGGCCGACTGTGCTACGGCCAATTGATGCTTTGACTAAAACAATAATTTTCATCCTCATCAATAGTTGATAGTCCTTGCAAACCAATTTTGGAACAATTACTTAAGTAAAGATTATCATCTTGTATGGTTTGTTTAAATATGCATGTCAAAGCTTGTTGAGTATTCGTCAAAGCGTGTATAGTGAGTGATAGAAAACGAAGTTATCATCTTTCAGTTGGAATCTTATGAAACTTTAAATACATTGCTAGACTGATTTTCGACTCTAGCTGAACTAACCTTAGCGAATCTATAGATTATTTTGTCCACACCTTGTTCATACCTACATTAAAAAACCTTCACCGACTAAAACGTCACGTGAGAAAAAAAACTCTATATTTTTGAAGGAAAAAGAGTACAAGAACAATAGCAGTCTTCTATAGTTTTTTGGGCATTGTGTTGGCTCATAAAATATATGGTTTTCGCTTCAAAACGCCTTGAACAACTAGGGGTATTGAAGTTTATTTAGAATGTGGGTAATCTTTCAAATAATTTGAAGTTTGATCATGGATATAATAGAGTAGCCTCCTTACTTTTTTCCAATTATGCAACAAAGACTATTATTGACTTTGCGCGAGAAGAAGAAACACTCATTTTAATTCCATTTTTGTTGTGGTTGAGTATCCCCAATCATTTAAAAATATGTAGGAATGACTTTATAAAATGGATTTTGAATCCACACAGTTAAATATCGAAGCTGATACAAAAGAAGATGCTTCGAAGGAAACATATAGTGAAACAGTGATAGGTGTTTCAAAGGTAAAAGCACCTAAGATAAGAAAAAATAAATCTCTTGTGAAACTCTTCGACGAGCTAGCTGCATCAGTCAGCGAAACCCTAAAGCCTCTCATTGCACAATATATCTTAGCGTTGAATAATGTTACTTACACACATTACCAAGAGAGCCAAGCGGATGAACTCAAAAAAACAATGGGGAATGGGAGTAAATATTATACTTTGTCTACCCAATAATAGTAGAATATTTCAAAATTCTAGATCCATGCCTAACTCAATTGATACCCAATCAGTGGTTCACTTTTCCCTCTTTAATTATGGCTTCTCGATTGGTCAAAATTCCCCTCTGCATCGAAGACTTCATGTCCATGACCAAATTGTCGAAGGGACCGATACATCGATTCTATTATCTAAAATTGGATAATGACTTGAAGATCATCGATGATTTGTCGGAGGCAGATAAATTTTGGAAAAAAGATTTGTCTTCATCTCATGAGCTTAGGAAAATGGTAAAGAGATTTCTAAAACCAATCCATCGAAGTTGAACCTCGTTTGAAGGAGTAACAGTAAGTATTTTATTTTATTATTTGAATTATATCTCCAATTAATTTTCTATTTATTTTTCATCAAGTCTTGTGATGTGTCCAGAAATTTTGAGGCGTTACAAGCTTCGTCCAAAACATGCCAAGGAAATTTTTATTAAGCTTACAGTCTGGGCTGAAAACGAATGGGGCAATACATTTCACATAACCTTTCAACCTATCAATTTTCTCAATAGTTACCTATGGATAATCAATGTGGGAGCTCCTCTCTTTCAGAATCTAATGGAGCCACCCATTCCTTTGCATGCTATTATAAAGTTAGTGCCCCCTGACTGCAAAGTCTTTTTTCAGGTTTGAAACAAATCGAATAGCCACCTTCCCCAGAAAAAGAAGGCGAAAAAGAATAAAAAAAATAGCTAGCACATCTGGTACTAGCCCTTCAGAGGACCGATTCTGGAAATTTCGAAGAGAAATATGACAGAAAAGAACCTCCACACTATTGAAGAGGCAGTTTCGGTGAGTCTTCTCCAAAAAGGAAAAAGACTGTTGCCGTAAAAAAAAAGAAGAGCACAGCTAAAAAAACCCTTCAGAAGAAAGCAAAAAAGAAATTTGTTCAAATCGTTCAAGAGGTGTCTTCCGATGCTAATGAAATTTTTGTTGTGGAGAATGAGTAGAAAGAAAATAAAGTAGGTGTCGAATAGCGAGGAACTCAACAAGGAGAGACTGTTGCAGACAATGATTGAGGTGATGATAAATTTGATCCGCTTCATCAACTTCGATTAATATCAAGAGCTCGTCAGAGGTGAAGATTCTTTTGTTCAACAAATTCACCAAAGGTCTATTTGCCTCCATCCTCCAGTGCTCTTATACATGTTCCCAGTCCAATGGTCTTTCCCGCTGAATAGCCATCTGAAAAAGTTGCGTTTGCTCTTCAAACCTTTTCCAATATTGGTGTTGCAACACAAAAATTAACCCAAAAATCGAAGCTGCTCGAAATCAGCTAGATCATATGACAAAATCGAAGCTGCTGTTGAAAAAAGTATGAGGGAGATCTTTCGTGGCCTCGTTAAAAATCAATTTCATGGATTTCAACTGGCCAGAACTGAATTCATCAAAGGGATCATCTATCTCAAGAATCACCTAAGATTGTTGCATAAAAAATAAATGGAAGAGCTAAATAGTTTTCATCAACATGAGACATATTAGTTCAAATCTAAGCACTATGAAGAATTAGATATAGATACAAGAAAATTCGATGATCTTCAAATTTCACTCAACCAGATTGAGGAAGAGAATAAATAGTTGATAGAATATATGTGAGCTCAGAAAAAACAATTCAACGAAGAGAAAAGGCTCGATATCTTTTCTACTGAGAACGAATGTCAAAAGGACATGTTAGCAGCCATAAAAAATGTTGAAGAGCAAATATCCATTAATCTTCTTCGCAAAATTCATGCCACATTTTCTATGGCTGACCTCTCCAACGTTTGGAAGAAGATTCCTATCGAAAGTCGCTCAAGACAAGCTTTGGATCCTATTTCTAGCTCTTCATCAGAACCGGAGGAAAGCACTTCTAAACAAGGGAAATCTTCTGAAGTAAGCTCTGAGGACAAATAACTTTGCTATCATTTTTTTGTTTGTAGCTATCATTCAAGTGTTATAGAATGACTTATTTTTGATAGATTTCTTTTTACTTGGCATTTAAAAATCTATTTTGTTATCACCGAATTAAATTTAACGTAGAAAGGATTAGTTTCTCCTCTAAATCTTATAGGTCATAAGATTTAGTTTCTCCTCTAAATTTAACAACCTTATAACTAATGTTCACCTCGAAATATAATTTATATCCTAACTAAATGTAAAATTTTCAAAGTGATAATACTTTATTGGTGTGTGATACTTCGAATAATACAATGCGTTTAGAGAATGTAACACATCGAATATTATAGTGCGCTTAGAGAATGTAGCACTTTGAATATTATAGTGCGTTTATAGATAATAAAACTTAGAATATTATAATGCGTTTAGAGAACGTAGCACCTCGAATATGGTTGTCACTTTGAAAAGTGTATTCAAGACTTTAGAATAATTACTCTTAATCAACTTCAGAGATGATCAGTCTTTGACTAGTTACCAAAATAATTTGAACAACCATTGGTTAAAAAATATTTTTATTTATAGCTTCGAATATTTACATAACACCTTATTAAAACCTACGTGGGCCAACAATTTCAAAAGACAATTACTCCCAGTACAATTTTAGATGCTGTAAATTCCAATGATGTTAAAGTATCCTCCCTTGCTCATCATAAAAGCGATAAGAGCCTGGCTTTATTTTTTCAAAAACCATTAAAAGACCTTCCCAATTTGGGGCCATCTTGCCAAGACTATTTTCCTTAGTATGGAGGAATACCTTCCTTAGAACATTATCACCAATCTTGAAGTCCTTCATTATGGCCTTTGAATTATATCTACTATTCATAAGAGTATGATAATGAATCATATACAGATGAGCTCTAACTCTTTTTTCCTCAATCAAATCCAAATTTTCTCTATTTGCTTCGTCATTCAGGTTTTTTTGGAATATTGAGCTACTCTAACAGAAGGCATTGTAGATTCTGCCCGATTAACATCATCTATCCCATAGGCTAATGCAAAAGAAGTTTCTTTAGTAGCCTCCCTGGGAGTTGTTCGATAAGCCCATAACACCTCCTGTAAATAATTAGGCCATTTTCCTGCAACCTCTGTCCAATTGTTCTTTAAACCTTCTAAATTAGATCTCTTTATTATCTCTACCTGAACATTTGTTTAACGATGAAAAGGAGTGGAAAACATTATTTTATCCCCTTCGAAACCCATAAAGAAGTCTTTTCTTTATTTTTAAATTGAGGACCATTCTCCGTGGTAATTTTTTGAGGTACCCCAACGCGGCAGCAAATACTATTTACTATGAACTTAATTACATCCTTAGCCTTTGTCCCAGACAATGGTTTAACTTCTGCCCAAGTCCTCCAGAAGCCATTGGCAATGGCCCTACCAAGTTTATTCCTCATCTGTCAAATGGGATGCCTTCGGTAATGGACATAAGTGGAATTTTTGGCTTATGAATACAGTTAACAAACCTTTGACTAGATTATTAGTGTCGTTCATAATCGAAGGCCAATAATACCCTGCCAATAAAATTCGACGAGTCAATGCCTTGAACCCACAATGTGTTGAGCCCTCTCCATCATGTAACTCTGATAGAATTTTCTATAATTTATCTTTGCTTAAGCATCACAATAATGGCCCACTCAATACTTTTTTGTACAAAACCTCAACTAGCACCATATATCCACATGCTTTGCCCCTCAGCTTCTTGGCTAATTGCATATCCTCAAACAATGTTCTACTTAACAAGAAATTAAGAATGTCAGTTCTCCAATCGCCTTAAATATATTTGGAGTGATAAATATCTCCTTAATGTGTTCAAATTGCTCTTAACGGGTTAAAATCGAAGGACTCTCATGTAATAAAATCCATGGTTAGTCTTCTGTGTAAGCCACTATTTCCAAAGAATCAACAATTTTATTGTTACCACGACTGATATGTTCTACAATAATGTGATCAAATAGAATATTCATATTCTGAAGGTCTCGAAGATATAACTTTAGATGGTCTTTTTTGGTTTCAGAAACTTGAGCTACTTGATTTGCTACTAACTGGGAATCTGTTTTTAAACGAACCGAAGATGCACAATAGATGTTCGTAAGTCTTAAACCAACTAATGCAGCTTCATTATTTGAAATATGAAAATCAAACTTAATAGATTGAAGGGTGAAGTTATTTCTTCAATCACAATTATTTTTACCTCCGTCTTAAATTTTTTGAAAAATAATCGACACTTGTTTTTACCTTAATGCCCTCTATATACTATCTAATTTATAATCTGATGTCACTATCCGCAATAACCATTTAAAAATAAAACTTATTGGATCCCACGTTTCCACCGATTAATTTGTTAAGATAGAAGATGACTTAAACCTTACCCAATATTTTCATCCTCTTCCCAACCAAAAACCCTAATTTGTAAAACCGTATCTTCAACAAATTGAAAAATACATGTATGTTCAGTTACAATCTCCTTACCAGGTTAATTGACGATATTTTTTATTTTGATAAAACAATGTCAATTCAAATTACTGTGTTTAACTATCCTCGATGGAATGCATTTCTATTGTTAGATTGGTTTAAACCTGCAAGAAGTTTACCTCTTACAAAATTTCTTACATCAATCCGATCAATTCATCAATCTTCATCGTTTGTGGCTAAGGCTCTTGAAAATCACACAAAATGAAACTCCTCACGATAACAAAAAAAATTATTTAGATGTTCCAATTCAAGAATTCGAGATCCTATCAGTGGATGCAACTTAACAAATATTAAATCCTTATACAATTATAGTTTGTTTTAAACCCAATATATTTTATAACAACTCCGTACTTGGTTTTACATTCGTTTGTTTTGTCTATTTTATCTGTTCTTTCTTATATAGTATTTATCCGAACGGTGTGTGTTTAGTTTGTACAAGAGATATGCACAGTTGTGATACATATGTCTTTTTGATGTAAAGAACTAACACCAATTTTGATTAAATAGTAAGCATGTATTCGAATTACCTGTTTTTTGGGTGGATGGCTTTTTAAATAAATGTATAAATTAAAATGGTTGAATAAGATTTTGGGTAATTGGATAGATATAAAATGTTTGGATGGACAATAATAAAAAGGGTAGATTTGGGTTCTTTTTATGGAAGAAATAACAAGATGGAGTTTCTTTTGACACATGAAGGAAATAATAAATCTAGTGGAAGAAATAGCTTTAGTTGAACTCTAGCACTGCATCCTAAAATGCTAGAACCCAAATCGGTTCGAACTATCCACATCAAACTCATTGGAAAAACTTCTTTGTTAATCTCTTCATCTAATCTTCTTTAATGAAATTCAATAAGAAAATCTGCCAAGGCTTGGGCCTTGATAGTCGTTTGAGGTGAAAAGATGATGTCATAATCTCCTAACTCAACTGACCACTTGGTCATCTTCCCAAAAATATCTGGACGTTGTAAAAAAAAATTCAGTGAAAAAGAAGTTTGAACCTCAATAGTGTGAGCTTGAAAATAAGGGCGCATTTTTCTGGAAACCACTATTAAAGCCATAGCTAATTTTTTGAGCTCCAAGTACCTTTATTTTGCTGCTACCAAACTCTTGCTGACGTAATACACCGGTTTCAAAATTCATGAATTTTCACTTATCAACACAGCACTTACCACAAAATATGATACTGCAATATACAAAGAGAGTTGTTGTCCACTTCGACGCTTGGACAGTATTTCTGGTGATTATAAAAAATCTTTAATTCTTGAAAATGGTTCTTCATATTTCGAGGCCCGTGCAAATTCTTTTGGTCTTCATAACACTTGAAAGAAAGGAAAACATTTATCAGAAAATTTAGACATGAATCTGTTAAGAGTAGTTAACCTTCATGTTAAAATTTGCACTTCTTTGATAGTTCGAGGAGATATCATTGATACCACAACTTTTAGTTGTTCAGGATCAGCTTATATTTTTTTTCACTAATAACATAACCCAAAAACTTTCATACTCAACCTCAAAGGTGTACTTCCATGGATTTAATTTTAGCCTAATTTCCCTTAAATTCAAAAAAAAATCTCCTCTAAATCTTCCAAGTGTGCATCATTTGTTAAGCTCTTAACCATCATGTCATCAATATACACCTCTATGTTTCTTCTTATCTATGAAGCGAAAGATTTATTCATTAATCTCTGATAGGTTGCTCCATCATTCTTTAACCCAAAGGCTATAACTCTATAACAATACAAACCTCGATACGTGACGAATGTGGTACTCTTTTGATGTTTTGGATCTATTTGAATTTGATTATACCCTGAAAATGCATCCATAAAGGTCAAAAGGATATTGTAGCTTGTAGGACAATCCACCACCATGAACAACATCTGAACCTTCTTTTTGAAAGGTTCATTTCCCAAACTCACCTCTACCTCGAATTCCCCAATTAATTATATCGTCACTCTCATCAAACCAATGATAATGCGCTCTGATTGGGAAATCCGAGGAGGATTGCGCATTATGTCATAAGTTATCTTAAAAAAAACATTTGCAGATCTTCTTGTACACGCGTCGGAGCTCGACACCAGCTATCTCTGCTCCAATAACCACTACATCTTCATGTGGTCCTACAGTATCTCTTAAATCATTTTCATCCAAAAGAATAAAGGAAATGTCTCTCTTACCATATAGATGAGTAGACATCCCTCCTTCTATCTAAGTAACTAAGCTCACTACATGTATTTTTCTAGAGCTATCAGTATTTCTAGCCATAGCATCTCCTCCGAAAATTGCCAAGGACTCAAAGTACTCACATAGACTTCGAACATGACCTTGTTTCACTGGCTCCTCAACTAGCATTAAAATTACCCTATCTGGATCTGCATCTAAATATTCTGATGCAACATCAAAATCATCAATCTTTGAATCTAGAATCATTAAATTTTCTGCCTGTGTATTTGGATTTGCTGCCTGTGAAGTCGATGCAACAGGGACCTTTCACGCAGTGCTCTGTCCTTTTACATAGGCGAGGAACTTTTCATTCTCAATAAATGTTTGTACCTTTTTTTAACGCAATACAGTTTGCAATATCATGTCCAAGTCATTATGATACTTATAAAACCTATTATTTCTCTCCTTCTTCGGCATATTTATCTGGGAGGCTTCCTGAAATTCACATACCCCTTTTACATTTCATAGATTGTAGCAACATTTTCAATTAAATCGGCATAGTACTCATGCCTTATCCACTGATTGGGCCTTGGTCTATGAAACTGGTATCCCGATGCTTGATTTGAATATCCCCAAATTCAAGGAGGTAAATTGTTGTTGTTCTTCGGACATGCTGGTTGAGTTGAGTTCAGAAACTGCCCTTAATTGTTTGGAACATGTCCTGAGTTCTTTTAACTCATTCCAATTACTTGTCGAACCCTAGTCGACTCTTCTGCCTTAATTTAGTCCTCCACCTTTGCCATAAGTGTTCCTAAATTCAAAGATATTTGCTTTGTTTTCTCATTCGCTAGATCCCCTCGCAACAATCCTTATCTAAATGCTGCCATTGCTACCAGCTCTTCACAATTATCTAAACCATCCTTGGTCAATATAAATCGCTTAGTATCGTCCTTCAAATTTTTCTCGAATTGCTTGTTTACATTGAATTATGGTATCTCCATTTTCTCGTATTTTTTTGCTCCTCACAAACTGTCTCCGGAAAGAAGTATAAAACTCTCTAAAATTTGAAATAGACCCCCTCAGAATTCTGTTATACCACTTTAAAGTTGTTCCTTTGAACGTTTGAGAAAATGCTCGACACACCATCCTGTCATCGTCCTTGAAATTCATCATGTAGTTTTTGAACTGTTCGATGTGGTCGTCAGGGTCTTGCATCCCAACGATTTTTTTCAAACTTTGAAATATCAAGCCGCGTCGGAAGAGAAACGGATTTTATCTTAGTTGTGAAAGGAGAATTTCTCTAGTCAACACCCTGAACATATTAATTGTCATTCCTAGCTCCCATCACAACGTATAAATTCTGATCATCCACCATATTGTATTGATTCGATGTTTCCCCCCCACACCAATCAGCTTCCCTCAAGCATCTTGTTGTACTTTCCCTCCTAGTTTTGTATTCATTTCGCGATTTTCGAGGTCGATCTTTTTCATCTTTTAAAGATCCACGATACCTCCTAAAATCTGATCCTGAACTTCATATTTCTTTGCCATTAAACGTGATATACCTCTGTTCGTCTTTTATATCCTTTTGTAAAGTGAGACGTTCCTTAGAAGATTCAAAACACGTTTTTTCTGCTCGCTTCGGACTTGGCGAGCTGTACACGATCGATCAGACTGATCGCCAACGTCATTTTTGTCATCCAACTGTCTTACATCTGATTTCAGCCTAGCTTATTGAATTTCTCGTTCTTTCTGGTTATACTTCTCATTGAGAGTTGTAATTTTTTTAGTAGTTGATACATTCGCATTTCAATGTCCGACTGAGTTTGTCGAATTGGAATAGATTCCTCATACTTGTCATTTCCTCCTTGTAAGTCATGTTTTAATGTTTCAACAACCATTCGAACTAATAATTTACCTTCGTTTCCTGGATTCATTGTTGATCGAAACATTTTTTTGAACAAGAATAAGAAAAAGCAATCAAACGGGAACAATCTAGACACCAATCATGATCATAATCAAATAAAAAGAAGTAGCTATAATTTGGAAAAGTATTTTCTAGAGAGATAAAGTCAAGAAGTAAAAGTAGATTATCTGATATGTCATAATCCTTTCTGTGTTCAGCCCTGACGAGTATATATAGAAACAAAGACTTAAACATAACAGAATCCGATACATAAAAGTTAAAATTGTACATTAATTTCTTACATAATCATAAAACTCTATATCTCTCTCATAACTATTCAATTTATCATACAAAATTTTATTTATTTACCTTTTAATCTTGAAAATTCTATTTCCTTATCACTTAATAAACTTAAACTAATATAAATTTTAAATTTTTTAGCATTATATATCAACCTACCCAACCAAAAATAATAATAATCAATTATTGTTAGTATCTAACGATTAGAAACGCATACAACTAGTTATTATTTTAACTAATTTTTACATAAGTTTAGTCAATAAAGTAAAGGTAAATTTAGAATTGACAAATCAAACGTTATAAATCATAATTATGTGTTAGTTACTAACTTAAGATAAAATCTAAAGTAAATAATTAAACCATTATAAGGTTCATTTAATTTCATTAGAAATAGTAGTGTTAAAAATATAAATTATAAAAGTAACTCATATAATTTTCTAACAAATTTAATTTGGAGTGAGATGGAATATACGAATTGAATAACTTAATATTTGCTATCTCCATTTTCTGCCGCTAGGGTTCTTAACCTAGCAATTTTTATTAATAAGGTAAAAATTTCATCAATTGATTTTTTTTTTTAATTTCAAAAATTTAATGATGATGTTAATTCTATTAAATTAACATGTAAATTAAGATACATGTGCTGATGAGTTACACCCTCTTAACTTATTAACTATATAGCATCTTACTTAAATATACCTCAAATGTATTAAAATTGAATAACTAATCTAATATAAATTGAATAAATTATTGTAGTTATATGTCAATATATAAAATTAAAATTATGTAGTTCATTATTACTTGTTTCTAACCATTAGATATATAAAACCTGTATTGCAAGAACGGTAACAATTTATCATTACTTCAGTTAATTTTAAGAATTAATTAGTAAAATATAAATTTATTTAGAATTGACAAAGTTATTGACTTTATTAAAAGTTACTAAATTATATTAGAATTATAAGAGTTAAGAAGCTAAATTCTAGCTTAGCCAGAATGCATTAAAATAGTAATTTTAAATAGTAATTTACCGTATAATTTGATAGGTGCAATTTGCCGCAATTTGATCTCTCTATTTGAAGAGAACCTTAGCCAGAGTAATGTTGTATTGGAAAGATAAGAACTTACCAATTGAGTTGACTTCTCAGTTATTTTTAATATTAAGTTACGTTGTTTCATAATAAATTTATTGCTAACGTGATCTATCGAGTTTTAAGAACAATAAATTTTATCTTAAATAAAAATAGTGCAGTATATCATGGTATTCTTATTTAAAAATATATCATGGATTTCATTTTATTTTAATAAAATAGATTAGTTAAAATCATAATTTTAATCTAAATACATAAAACTTAATTTTCACCAAGTTTTAAAAGAAAGTCATATGTACTGGTGTCTTGATCATTAGTAGAGATGGGTAGGTTCCAACGCATTATAAATCATCTCTTAATATAGTACTCTAAAAAGACAATATTGATTCAAATCCATAATTGAAAATATCCGAGCGGTCTGTATATATTGTAGTTGACTATCTGTATATATTGTAGTTGACTATCTCATGATATTTTAAACGAACTATTCAACACTAAAAAAATGGTTTACTCACCATCATAATGGATCATCTTCTGTAGCAGCCGACTTACATACACTACAATCGTTCTTTAAGCTATGAGGCCCCAAACTCTCAAACTCTTTTCATCCATAACTCTCCTGACAGAGCCCACACATGTGGGATACCATGTATGCTAATGCAATTCCAAGGAATTAGTGTATGATTAACATTGTATGTCTACGAACACAACTGGCTCGATTAGTCAAAATCATAGCTCAATGCTCATGTTGATCTCTGAATTTTAGGTGGAATAAAAAACATCACCTCATTCTGATAAGTTAGCCCCAAGTTATGGTATTCTAAAGTTAGACAACATCTTATTTTTACACAAAAAGAGTTTGTCATGGCGAAGAACCTTTTGTTCTGCTTCGTCGTGATGAAAAACTTGATATCTATTTGAACTTTTGGTTTAGCATGAAGAAGTACTACATGTCGCGACAAATTGGGTTTGCGAAGTAGTTCGCAACAACGACAAACCTTCTTGACAGGACGAACTCATGAGTTTGAAACCCCAAAATCCTAAATTGGTATCAATGAGGGTTTTGATTTTAAAGTTTTAAAAATCAGACCTATATCTTTAGTCATGCATCACAAAAATCGATTAAATGGTATATATTGCACAATCAATCTTAAGCATGCATATTATGTTCTCTACTCCCTAACATGTAATCAATTCACATAATCATAAATCAATTTAGGGGGATCCTCTCAAACTGAATTACTTTTGCAATTAAGGTTTTAGGAGACTCGAAAGTGGATAAAATATCTTTGGTACCAATTGTTAAAATATATTTATCGTAGGTTATAAACCCAAAAAAACTTATTATTATTATTATTATTATTATTATTATTATTATTATTATTATTATTATTATTATTATTTTGGTCATATATATATATATATATATTGATTAATTTAATTAGTTAGTCTTTTATATAAGTATCCATTTGTTTTTGTTAACTATATATTATATAGTTATTAAAGATAAAATAACTAAAATTTAAAATTGATATATTTATTTATATTTATATTTATGTAAGTTATATAAAACAAGATTGTTTTTAACGGTGTACAAGTAGTTTTTATTGAGAGAAAAAAAGTAAATGAAGTTTTTTTTTTTTTATAAACACAATGAAAACTAAACTGGATTTCAGCACCATTGATACAACGAAAAGACATAAAATTTTACTTTTTCTAAGAAAACGATGGAAAAAATACAATTTTTACGTTATGGCAGGTCTACGTTAGGACGAGGTAGAAGCATTGCTCTTGGTGTGATACATTTCAGCAAATGCTAAGCACAACCGATGATCTCTCTTGTCTCCCCAGCCTCCCCAACCTTTATGCTCGGCTTTATACCCGGGCTGATGCCTTTATCAACACAAGCATGTTCCTCCCCTTGTCCTTGATGCAAACCACATTTTCCAAAATGAATTGCACTTGTCCTAGGTCCCCGTAAAGTAAAAACCGGACTCCCAAACGAAGGGAAAACCCTTGACCACATAGTTATATCCCAATTGTAATCATCGTAAGAACAAAACCCGTTTGCTTTCTTATGTATTTTCCTCCAAACGGTCCGGTTAAAACAATAACCCACATTCCCCATTTTTTCGGCGAGAAAACTATCCCATCCTTCCCCTCTCGCGGTCACATCGCACGGTGCTAAATTAGCAGCGTAACAATCAGGGCACTTTTTCGGCTTCCACTCTACAAGAATCTGCAAATTCCTATAGGCGTTTGGAAAAATGAAGTGATCCTCCTCTATGAACAAAATATGGCCGTTATGGTCTTCAGTCTCCTTTAATCCATCCCACACTGTATTCATCATCCACCACCAATGATGTTTCAAAGAAACTATCTTAGTCGACCGGTAGTTACCAAACTGATCTGCATTTCCTTCGCAAGATTTCTTTGATGCATCATCTTTTTCCGCACAATCACGTGGAGATGTGCCAGGAAAACGATCAGCAAATACATGAGGTGAATAGGGATTATAAATTTGTTTCACTTGGCAAAAAGTTATACCTTTAACAAGCTTATCCATTTCTTGGAAATACCCATCATGGCTAACAATCAATAGAGTTTCACTTATTCCCTTAACCTTAGATAAGCTCTCAAGAACTATTTTGAGATATTGAGGCCTATTGTGTACATATAAAACAATAAGTATATGACCCTAGCTAGATTAGGGTACAACTCTATGTTTCTAGGGCGTAAATGGTTTTGTTTCAGCAACAGAATTGATAAATCATTCTGCTTAGGCAACCCAGTATGCGAAAAATTATCGCCCACATTGAAATCTTCATATACAAACTTCGAATTTAAGTTAGTCCCTAGTGTCAATATAACTAGCAAAACCCCTAATATCGTACCTACACATACAAAGAGCAATCGATGCACAGCCGCATCTTTCAAGCGAGGTTTCTTGTGTTGGCGGAAAATATAAAACAACACTCTCTTTAAAACAAACAAACAACTTTGATATTGATAGAAAAGGAGAAATATTACAAGACACTCTTAAAACTCACACAAGAAGAGAAAATAATTTTCTAACACTCAAGAGAGCATTCTTGTCTCTCTTTTCTCTCACTCTAACTTTCTCTCTAACTTTACTTCTTAGTGTGTTTGGTGATGCTCTAGATGGTGGGAGAGCTCCACTATTTATAGGAATATAGTGGAGACAAAGATCCACCATCCAAGAGGCTTTTGGATACTAGCACACTCAACATCAATACTACACTCAAAGTTAAGGTGTTTCTTACACTCAATCTAAAAGTGTGTCTTGCACTCAACCTAAACTACTAAATATTAATTTAAATGTTTCTAGAATATTCTTTCTAGATGGGCCTTATTAAGTGGGTTGGACCCTTTGAGTGGGTTGGGCCCTTTAAGTGGATCAAGTTTATGATCCAACACTCCCCCTTAAACTTGATCCCGTGACCCCTAGTAGTTTCCTTAATCGTTTGAAGTCTTCACTTTTCAGTGGCTTGGTGAAAATATCAGCAGCTTGATCTTGTGTCTTCACATATTCAACTTGCACATCCTTTCTTGAAATACACTCCCTTATGTAGTGGTAGCGGACATCTATATGCTTGCTTCGATCATGGAATACTGGATTCTTGGCTAAGGCGATTGCTGACTTATTATCGACATAGACCTTAGTTGGCTCATGTTGTGTTAGGTCTATCTCCTTCAATAAATTTCTAAGCCACATTGCATGACTAACACAGGAAGTGGCAGCAACATATTCTGCCTCACAAGTGGATAATGTGACTATCGGTTGTTTCTTTGACATCCATGTGAAAGCAATGTTTCCCATGAAGAATACAAATCCAGTAGTACTCCTTCGATTGTCTATGTCTCCACCCCAATCACTATCGCTATACCCAACAAGTTTGTAATCATTAGAAATAGAATAGAGTAATCCAAAATCATTTGTACCTTTCAGATAGTGAAGGATTCTCTTTGCAGCTTTGAAATGAGTTGTTGTTGGATATTCCATGTAGCGGCTAACCAATCCAACTGCGTGAAGAATATCCGGTCTCGTGCAAGTTAGATAGCGTAGACTTCCTACCAAACTTTTGAATAATGTCGGATCTACACTTTCGCCTTCTTCATGCTTGGACATTTTGACTCCAAACTCCATGGGTGTGCTTATTGGGCTACAATTCTCCATCTTAAACTTCTTCAGGATATCTTTAGCATAGCTTTCTTGTGAGATGAAAATTCCATCTTTTTGTTGCTTAACTTCAATGCCAAGGTAGTACACCATGAGCCCCAAGTCTGTCATCTCGAATTCCTTCGTCATTACTTCTTTGAGCATGCTTCGCGCCATATCAAGGATTGTTCTGTTCTTCCTTTCTGCCACACCATTTTATTGAGGTGATCTAGGAATTATCAAGCGGCGACGAATTCCATGTGCTTCACAAAACTCTAGGAATTCATTGGATGTGAACTCCCCTCCTCGGTCAGATCTCATGGCTTTAATCTTATTTCCGCTCTCTTTTTCCACAACTGCTTTGAACTTCTTAAATACTCCAAAGACTTCAGATTTATGTTTCAAGAAGTATACCCACGTTTTTCTTGAAAAATCATCAATGAAGAGAAGGAAGTAGTTACTTTTACCTAGAGAGCTCGGCTTGATTGGACCACACACATCGGTATGAATAAGCTCGAGAGGTTTATTGGCTCTTGACTCTGACTCCTTTGGAAAGCTTTTTCTGAATTGCTTTCCAAGTAAACATTCTTCGCATAACTGGTCAGGATGATTGATACACGGTAACCCTCTCACCATTTCCTTCTTTGATAATAACTCTAAACTTGAAAAGTTTAGATGCCCAAATCGAACATGCCATAGCCACGACGAATCTTTGTAACACGCCTTAAGACACTTTGCAACATCATTTTGAATATTCAAAGGAAACATTCTATTCTTTGACATTTGAACTTTAGCAATTAAATCCCCTTTTGCATCTCTCATAAAAAGACTATAATTTTTCATATGAATATCATAGCCTTTTTCTAGAAGTTGTCCCAAGCTTAAGATGTTATTTTTCATGCTAGGTACGTAATAAACATTTGAGATCATTTGGTGACTACCATCTTTTGCACGAACAAGAATGTTACCTTTTCCTTTCACCGATATTTTGCTATCATCTCCAAAAGAGACATTTCCACTCACGGCTTCATTGATCTCTACGAACATGCTTCTTTTCCCACACATATGATTGCTTGCACCGGTGTCAAGATACCAAGTGTTTTCTTGGCCTTCATTAGTGGTTTTATATGTTAGTAGTAACATATCTTTCTCCTCCATCTTCTCTTCCACATAGTTGGCCTTCTCCTCAACTCTATTGTTGGGGCCTCTACATTCTGAAGCATAATGTCCAAATCTTTGACATTTATAGCATTGGATTTGAGATTTATCATACCTCGAGTTCGGATTTCGTCTTCCACGACCTCGTGTTGAGCTTTCTCGTTTCTCGTAGTTGTAGTTGGAATTATTGTTGTTGTAATTCCAGCCACGTCCACATCCATGATAACCACCTCGTTCGCGGCCTCTGCCTCTGCCTCGGCTACGTTGGTTTCTATCATCTCCTTGATTTGCATACATCTCTTTCAATTCTACTTTGAGGAGTTGCTCGGTGATCTCTTGCTTCTTCTTTTGCTTTTCTTCATAGGCTTGTAATGATCCTTGGAGTTCTTCGATCATCATTTTCTCCAAGTCTTTAGTTTCTTCAATCGTCACGATGATATGCTCAAATTTGGGATCCAACGAACGGAGTATTTTTTCGATTACTCTCACATCTTCTAACTTCTCACCATTTCTTTTTAATTGATTAGAAACGGTTGCTACTCTTGAGAAATATTCCGAAATAGATTCGGACGCTTTCATATGTAAGGATTCAAATTCACCTCTTAATGTTTGGAGACGTACCTTTTTCACCTTTTCGACTCCTTTGTAAGAGATTTGTAATTTCTCCCACGCTTGCTTGGCGGAAGATGCGCTTGAAATTTTTTCGAAGCCATCATCATCTAATGCTTGATAGATGAGGAAGAGAGCTTTTTTGTCTCTCTTTCTTGAATCCTTCAAAATTATTTTCTCTTCTTGAACAAGATTTGCTTCATCTTCGGGTTCGTCAAAACCGTTTTCGACGACATCCCACACATCATGTGCTCCAAGGAGAGCTTTCATCTTGATACTCCAATTTTCGTAGTTGTTGTTGTTGAGTGTTGGAACTTGGAAGGATGATACACCATTTGCCATATTTTTAAATATGTTGAATATTTAAAAACACAATTTCCAATATGTTGAAAATTTAAAAACAAAATTTTGGAAAGAGCTTGTGGCTCTGATACCACTTTGTTGGCGGAAATTATAAAACAACACTCTCTTTAAAACAAACAAACAACTTTGATATTGATAGAAAAGGAGAAATATTACAAGATACTCTTACAACTCACACTAGAAGAGAAAATAATTTTCTAACACTCAAGAGAGCATTCTTGTCTCTCTTTTCTCTCACTCTAACTTTCTCCCTAACTTTACTTCTTAGTGTGTTTGGTGATGCTCTAGATGGTGGGAGAGCTCCACTATTTATAGGAATATAGTGGAGACAAAGATCCATCATCCAAGAGGCTTTTGGATACTAACACACTCAACATCAATACTACACTCAAAGTTAAGGTGTTTCTTACACTCAATCTAAAAGTGTGTCTTGCACTCAACCTAAACTACTAAATATTAATTTAAATGTTTCTAGAATATTCTTTCTAGATGGGCCTTATTAAGTGGGTTGGACCCTTTGAGTGGGTTGGGCCTTTTAAGTGGATCAAGTTTATGATCCAACAATAAGTATGACCCCTAGCTAGATTAGGGTACAACTCTATGTTTCTAGGGCGTAAATGGTTTTGTTTCAGCAACCGAATTGATAAATCATTCTGCTTAGGCAACCCAGTATGCGAAAAATTATCACCCACATTGAAATCTTCATATACAAACTTCGAATTTGAGTTAGTCCCTAGTGTCAATATAACTAGCGAAACCCCTAATATCGTACCTACACATACAAAGAGCAATCGATGCACAGCCGCATCTTTCAAGCGAGGTTTCTTGTGGGAAGTAGCCATAGCCATAGAACACAACAACAAACACAGGAATTGAACACCTTTTCAGTCAAAAACAGGGACAACAAAAATCTGACTCTTGAGATTCAAATAGAAACAAGCACGATCAAAAACAGCAAAAACCCGTGTAAGAGGAGATCAATTCAGCAAAAGGGTCAGTCTCAAGAACCTGAAAGGATCAATATTTAACCTCAGAAACCATCCATGGACTGTTCAAAAACTGGTGACCAAGATGCAATCGATCAAGATGCAAACCCTCTGTTGAGAGATTACGTAATTAGTGGCTATTGTTTAGGAGTGTTTAATGTCAGGCCCTGATACCATGAAAAGACATGGCTCAAAGAAAAACCCTAAAAGAAAATTGGAGTGAACTAGATTGCAAAGTAATGAGATGCCTCGATTGATTCACTTCCTGTGTTTATATAATAACTTACACCAATCTAATTAAGGTAACGTCTCCTAAATAAACGAAACGACTCCTAAACAATAGCCACTAATTACGGAGTTACATTAAACACTCCTAAACAATAGCCACTAATTACGTAATCTCTCAGCACCCTCAGTCGGTTGACTGCAGTTTGAAGCAGAGTAGAAGTGACGAAAGACACAAAAGTTTTTTTTCGGTATAAGAATTAAATTTGGGAAGTAGTAATAGAAAGAAACGTAGATCAGAGATTATCTATCAGGGAAAGGCCGGTCAATGATTAGACTCAGGCTCAGCTAGAGTCGAGTTTTCTTCGACTTTTACAAAAAGATCAAGATCAAGTAAATGAAGTTTGTTAGGATATTTTTCTTTATAAGAATGAGAATATTGTATCTTATTTTTTCTGAAAGATATCTTGGAGTCTAAGTTCTTGATTTACGTAAAGCGGCTCCCTTTTCAACTCTAATCCTAATTCACGAAGTCGAAGTCTGATCGAGACTTACCTTCTGATTGAGCTATTGAGCTTTTTCTTTGAAGGTATGATCACTATCTTCCATCTTTTTTCTAATTGTGAATGTTACTGTTTCCCATTTTGATTAAATGCATAAAGATCGGATTTGCTCAGAATTCAACTTAGATTCTTGTTCTTGATTATGGTTTAGTCTTCGTTTTCTAGTTGTGTTGAATACTATGGAGGAGTTAGTTCCGTCGACCGTTACAGTACAACCACCGACGACGTCACTGTACGTCGGAGATTTGCATCCGGACGTGACGGAAGCTATGCTCTTTGACGATTTTTCCGAGTTTCAGAGCCTGTCGTCTATTCGTGTTTGCAGAGATACTTCGACTGGCCGCTCTCTCTGCTACGTGTATGTTAATTTCATGGCTGAGCAAGACGCAGTACAAGCCCTTAAGTCCAAGAATACCCTTAAGTCCAAGAATAACTCGATACTGAATGGGAAACAGATCAGGGTTATGCGGTCGCATAGAGATTCTGATGGAAGAAAGAGTGGAATTGGAAATTTGTTTGTAAAGAACTTGTGTGCGTCCATTGATAACTCGCGCCAGCAAGATATATTTCAGAAATTTGGGGACATTGTCTCTTGCAAAGTTGCTACTTTAGAGAATGGGAAAAGTAAAGGGTATGGGTTTGTTCAGTTTGAATCCGAGGACTCTGCAAATGCTGCTATTGGTGCTCTTAATGGCTTGACTCTTGATGGCAAAAAGATTCATGTACGGAAGTTTGTGAAAAAGAGTCACCGTGTTTTGCCGCCTAACACTGAGTTTAGATATACGAACTTGTACATGAAGAATTTAGATACAGAAATTACAGAAGAGGTTCTCTCCGATACGTTTTCCCGATTCGGGAACATTGTGAGCCTAGTTATTTCCAAGGATGACAACGAAACATCTAGAGGATTTGGTTTTGTCAGCTTTGATAACCCAGATGATGCAAGACAAGCTCATGAGACGTTGAATGGATCAAAGCTTGGTTCGAAGATTCTATACGTAGCAAGGGCCCAGAAGAAAGCAGAACGTGATGAACTGTTGCAGCGATCTTTTGAGGATAAAAAGAAAGATCAAGGCTCAAATCTATTTGTGAAGAACATTGATGATGATGCCACCGAAGAAGAACTCAGAGAACACTTCAGTAGATGTGGCACAATTACTTCAGCGACGCTTATGATGAATGACGAAGGAATTAAGAAGGGGTTTGGATTTGTTTGCTTCTCAAATCCCGAGGAGGCTACTAAAGCTGTGAGCATTTTTCATGGAACCATGTTTCATCGCAAGCCATTGTATGTTGCTGTAGCTCAAAAGAAAAAGGATAGACAAGCACATTTGCAGCTTCAGTATTCACCGCGTATGGCTGCATTTGGAGTAGGATCTTCAACTAGTATCATACCTGGTGTATACCCCCCTATCTACAACCCAGCAGCTCCTGGTGTATTTCCACAAGTATCTCCACGACAAAGTTTAATGTACCAAACCTCGGGTTTAAGACCAACATGGAAGTCCTATGGCTTTGCGCCTCCATCGAGGCCACTATTTCAGCCACCACGATTTCGTCTGATTCCTACTGCTGCAAGACAAAGCAGGCTACCCAGTATTATGATGAATGGATATATCCCTCAACAAAACTATTGTCACTATGGTCCATACATGCCGAATATGCAACAGCCTGCACATCCAATTCCTTCTTCAAATGAATGTACTAATGAGCTGTGGTCACGACATGCAAAATATATGTCTTGTCGTCACCCTGTGGCCGAAGGATCACTTGCTGCTTCAAATTCAGTTGGATCAATGTCACAAGGATCATGCACCCTGGGAACCAAGTTTTTTGTTTGAATGCTCACACAGAAATCAAATTTGATTTCTTACTCTTAGTTTAGTTCTTCGGGAAGGGCCTGCTCTTGTTATCAATTGTCAAATTAATTAATTTGGTACTGATTTGATAATGGCAATTCTGATTTCTCAGGATATAATATTTGATATTTGTAAGCTCATATACTCAGATGTCAGATAGTCTACAGAATCTAGATCATGCGGTCTGCATCCCTTTCTGCGGTGGTTTCTCCTAAGAGGATAAATCCAAAGAATTATATATAGCTATCTTATAATTAATATTCCATTTTAAATAATAATTTCGTTCATTATAAAAGAATTATTTATTTAAAATATAGCTATCTAATAATTAAGATAATTAATATTTCATTCTAAATAATAATTCGTTCATTATAAAAGAATTATTTATTTAAAATATAGCTATCTAATAATAATTAAGAAATTAAAACAATTTAGATTACGTTAGAAATAGAACTTGTGTAAATATATAACGATGATTTAATGCAAAGGATTTAAGCAGAAACTTTAACTATGCTTTCAGTTTCCCATGAACAAAGCAAAATTCTCATCTACTAATATTATTATTTTTAATCCAAAATATTTTATGCATTAACAAAACTATTAGTTATTTTTTATTTCTTTCGAGACGCTTACCGTATTTGTTATTACACTTTACTTTTGAACCAATTTTTTTTAATTTAGACCGACTTTTATAAAAGATATTTTATTACCTTACTCGCAACATTTCCAACAAAACACTAACATAAATTAATTGACTTCGTTTGTTGGAACCCATTGCTATCATAGAATTTTTTTTAAAACCCAACAATAATAAATAAATAAAATCAATGCTAAATTTAGATGTAGGGACTTATCAATTTCGTCACAAGAGAACACTTAAAGAAGAACCGGTTGCTCCCACCGCGACAATCACTCCAAAATGTTGATCAATGGATAATAGAAAAGAAGGGAGAGCATGCTAATCGAATCTGAATCTTGCAAAATATGATGAATATTCCTACTCATGACTAAGATCTCACATCAAGCCTTTAGAAAATAATGATGAAGAGGAGAGTGATAATGTAACAACATGTATAATAAGATAACACTACCAAAATATCAAGAGTATACCTAAAGTTGTTGTTCATAATTTTTGTCCTAAATAAAAATCAAGCTAAAAGTCATATAATATGAGTGAAAACTTTATCATTGTTTACGAAGCACAAAGAATAACAAGACCCCAACCTCAAATCATGACGATGAAAAATAGAACGAAAAACATGTGTCTGAGCACCCTACAACTCATCCCCAAGAGAATAACTAATCGAAGTCAACCTAACCCCTAAGCAAGTATGCATGATCCTCAAACAAGTATGTCTAATTACCCAGGTTCTCATCAAGATCTTTCCCAACATATCCTTCTTCGGTATAATTTTCATATACCTACGTCATTACAACAAATGACAGAAATAAAGTTTTGACATGTTGAGACTATATAACAAGTGTCTCGGCCAAACTTCCCTTAAATCCCTCCAACAATGCAACCGACTCGACAACAATAACACCTTATCCTTCTACCAATGTATCAAATAACATTCACAGGTTATCATTCAAACTTACTACTAACGAATAATATCCAAAGCCCCCCGTACATAATAATATATCAATCAACAACTACACGTGAGGTTCCTTCTATTAGCTTAGACGGGAGTTTTCTAGACGGTGACACGTCAACATAAAATCTCTCAAGCCTACCCACCAAAATTTTCTTAAAATGGGTACCTCGAACCTTTGGCTATTTTAGTGAGAGGGAGTTGGGCATCAATATGTTTATCTATTTTTAGGGGAAAAGAATAAGAACAAATAAAATCCATTCTTTCCTCATGATGAGTCTTCATTGGCCCCATATATACTATAAAAGAAGCTTCCACCAAAACTTAACAATCACAACTTGGTTTAAAAGTCTTCATTTTCATTGCACCAAGAGTTTCAAACTTTTGCCGACAACATTTAAGAATCAATTTATTGGTTTGAAAATTATCAAATGATGAAGATTACATCATTCATTGTAAACAAAATTCAACAAATTTTTTGAAAGAGTACATACAAAGATTTATGGAGACAAATAATGTGTTGCATGAGTGTCATGATATGGTGGTAGTAGCATAATACAAATAAATATTTTTTGTCTTGTATTATAAAAAATTATAACGAAAAAACACTAAATTTAAGAGACTTATTAGCCCAAATAAAATGTTAAATTAAAGAAGAAAAGTCTGACGAGACCATGATGGATGGAAATACTGAAAATACAAATGTGTAGCCCCATAATCATCTTCTGGTTAGCACTAACGAACCAACTTTAGTTGCGCAAGTTAATTTTAGGTTTAATAATAAAGCTTGAACCTCCAAGGATAATAACAATAAAGCCTCTACTAGGCTGAAAAATAATATTCATGGCCATAATTTAAGAAGAAAACAAATAGGGAACAATAATGCCAGCTAAACTAGCGTGTGAAGATATATATGTACATAGAGTTAATAGAGAAGTTTGAGATGATATGAATAAACCAAAGACGTGATAAAATATATATGACTAGAGAAGATGTTATATGTTAAGGAACATATAGATAAAAATATTATTTTCAAGTTTCATAATAATATTACAAATTATCCAAAAGAATTATTGGGTTTAGAAGAATAACTTTAAAACATAACATGTGAAGGTACAATCTATGAGTTCGTGAAATGAAATTAAAAAATATTAGCCAAGAATATTGCGTTCATTATAAAAGAATTATTTATTTAAAATATAGCTATCTAATAATTAAGATAATTAATATTCCATATTAAATAATAATTCGTTCATTATAAAAGAATTATTTATTTAAAATATAGCTATCTAATAATTAAGAAATTAAAACAATTTAGATTACGTTAGAAATAGAACTTGTATAAATATATTACGATGATTTAATGCAAAGGATTTAAGCAGAAACTTTAATTATGCTTTCAGTTTCCCATGAACAAAGCAAGATTCCCATCTACTAATATTATTATTTTTAATCCAAAATATTTTATGCTCTAACAAAACTATTAGTTATTTTTTATTTCTTTCGAGACGCTTACCGAATTTGTTATTACACTTTACTTTTGAACCAATTTTTTTTTAATTTAGACCGACTTTTATAAAAGATATTTTATTACCTTACTCGCAACATTTCCAACAAAACACTAACATAAATTAATTGATTTCGTTTGTTGGAACCGATTGGTATCATAGAATTTTTTTTAAAACCCAACAATAATAAATAAATAAAATCAATGCTAAATTTAGATGTAGGGACTTATCAATTTCGTCACAAGAGAACACTTAAAGAAGAACCGGTTGCTCCCACCGCCACAATCACTCCAAAATGTTGATCAATGGATAATAGAAAAGAAGGGAGAGCATGCTAATCGAATCTGAATCTTGCAAAATATGATGAATATTCCTACTCATGACTAAGATCTCACATCAAGCCTTTAGAAAATAATGATGAAGAGGAGAGTGATAATGTAACAACATGTATAATAAGATAAGACTACCAAAATAGCAAGAGTATACCTAAAGTTGTTGTTCATAATTTTTGTCCTAAATAAAAATCAAGCTAAAAGTCATTTAATATGAGTGAAAACTTTATCATTCTTTACGAAGCACAAAGAATAACAAGACCCCAACCTCAAATCATGACGATGAAAAATAGAACGAAAAACATGTGTCTGAGCACCCTACAACTCATCGCCAAGAGAATAACTAATGGAAGTCAACCTAACCCCTAAGCAAGTATGCATGATCCTCAAACAAGTATGTCTAATTACCCAGGTTCTCATCAAGATCTTTCCCAACATATCTTTCTTCGGTATAATTTTCATATACCTACGTCATTACAACGAATGACAGAAATAAAGTTTCGACATGTTGAGACTATATAACAAGTGTCTCGGCCAAACTTCCCTTAAATCCCTCCAACAATGCAACCGACTCGACAACAATAGTACCTTATCCTTCTACCAATGTATCAAATAACATTCACAGGTTATCATTCAAACTTACTACTAACGAATAATATCCAAAGCCCCCTACATAATAATATATCAATCAACAACTACACGTGAGGTTCCTTCTATTAGCTTATACGGGAGTTTACTAGACGGTGAGACATCAACATAAAATCTCTCAAGCCTACCCACCAAAATTTTCTTAAAATGGGTACCTCGAACCTTTGGCTATTTCAGTGAGAGGGAGTTGGGCATCAATATGTTTATCTATTTTTAGGGGAAAAGAATAAGAACAAATAAAATCCATTCTTTCCTCGTGATGAGTCTTCATTGGCCCCATATATACTATAAAGGGAGCTTCCACCAAAACTTAACAACCACAAAATGGACAAATATAATGGTAAAAGAGAGACATAACACCATATATAGCACTTTAAAAGTGTAATATTGTGCTTTGGGATAGACGATAAAATGCAATACAAAGCCGTCTCTTTGAACTTTATAGAAAGTTCTTTAACTTGGTTTAAAAGTCTTCATTTTCATTGCATCAAGAGTTTCAAACCTTTGCAGACAACATTCAAGAATCAATTTATTGGTTTGAAAATTATCAAATGATGAAGATTACATCATTCATTGTAAACAAAATTCAACAAATTTTTTGAAAGAGTACATACAAAGATTTATGGAGACAAACAATGTGTTGCATGACTGTCATGATATGGTGGCAGTGGCATAATACAAATAAATATTTTTTGACTTTTATTATAAAAAATTATAACGAAAAAACACTAAATCAAATAAAATGTTAAATTAAAGAAGAAAAGAGTGACGAGACCATGATGGATGGAAATACTGAAAATACAAATGTGTAGCCCCATAATCATCTTCTGGTTAGCACTAACGAACCAACTTTAGTTGCGCAAGTTAATTTTAGGTTTAATAATAAAGCTTGAACCTCCAAGCATAATAACAATAAAGCCTCTACTAAGCTGAAAAATAATATTCATGGCCATAATTTAAGAAGAAAACAAATAGGGAACAATAATGCAAGCTAAACTAGTGTGTGAAGAAATATATGTACATAGAGTTAATAGAGAAGTTTGAGATGATATGAATAAACCAAAGACGTGATAAAATATCTATGACTAGAGAATATGTTATATGTTAAGGAACATATAGATAAAAATATTATTTTCAAGTTTCATAATAATATTACAAATTACCCAAAAGATTGATTGGGCTTAGAAGAATAACTTCAAAACATAACATGTGAAGGTACAATCTATGAGTTCGTGAAATGAAATTAAAAAATATTAGCCGAGAATATTGTAGCCTAACATGATGCTTCAGAAAATTAGAAAGGAAAAACAACGACATCAGATATTGAACCAAGGGCGTTAAATAACAATATTGTTATAAAGATAGAAGACGAAAAAAGAATATTTGGATCCAAATCCCAAACATACAAAGACTTTGTTTAATTGTATGAGGATACTCATTTTATGTGATATTTAAGAATTATAGGAAATTTCACATAAAGGATCTGGAAGTTCAATATCAAGGTCATTGAACACCATACTTGTACATGAATCCTTGCTGAATGCTAAGATTCTTGGACAATGACTTAAGAGCAACGTCATCACCTCATCAAGATGCAACGCTGATAACAATTGAACTAGCATGAGAAGTAAAAAAAGCGATGATAGATAGATAAAATTTAATAAATATTTTATATAAAAATACATATGACAAATGGGAGGATCCC
The DNA here is from genome assembly GCA_036936605.1 of Limnanthes douglasii subsp. nivea. Lineage (NCBI taxonomy): Eukaryota > Viridiplantae > Streptophyta > Magnoliopsida > Brassicales > Limnanthaceae > Limnanthes > Limnanthes douglasii. The sequence continues at coordinate 140,645,896 of JAUPFV010000002.1, read as the reverse complement.
CAATATTTATACAATACAATCGCAAATAAAATTGATTGGTTTCACTAGGAGAGATGATAATTTTGTCAGAGAATTAACTTTGTATGTTGTATAACACGAGTTTGAGAAGAAGATCTATTGTTTATTCATGATAATGAATGGAAATTGTTCATATAATATAGGAAAGTCATGACTAGATTAAAGACATGTTGTGATACAGATAGTACATCAGTGAATTTTCTATGTATTCAATGGGAATGTAGGAATGATCCGAGTAAATTAAAGAGATTCAAATTAATACTAAGCTACTTTCTTCGCACTTAAAAATTAGCAATCACAAGGGTCATGTTATCTTGGATAATATGGATGATCCTTGAGAGGCCACACACCTTATATAACCATAAGAGGAGATAAAAATCATACATATGTAAAGAAATAAGTCTTAAGACTCAACCAATACATTCGTACCAATCTCACAACAAATTATTTAAGATTTTACAAAAAAACCTTAGACATTCTTGCTTGGACTACCAATGATATTACAGAGTCTAAATTTATGCTACACAAACTATTTATAGTTTTAGTCAATCAAGTAAAAAAGGACATTGTATTCCTAGCAAAAAACATAAGTGATAATGGAGAAAATTGATAGACTTACAAAAGTACGAGGTTATGTCACTATCCGATTTAGATGAAAAATATATTGTTGTTGAAGGAAAATAATTTCAAATAGAGATGTGTGTAGACTTCACAGAACAAAAAATATATGCATGAATGACCTCATCCGCTTTTTAAAAATTGATCAATTAATAAATGCAACATCACAAAATAAGATGTTCTCTTTATGAATGTATATTTAGGATACAATCAAACCCTATTATTTGAAGATAATGAGGAACATATTAAATTAATTACTTATAAATGTCTTCTTGAATAAATTAATCTCATTTGGACTAAAGAATGTAAAAGCTATATATTATATAATTGCCAACAAAATTTTAGAAAATAGTTATTAGCATTCAAGATAATGATGATTTGGCTAAATTGGCCAAAATATTTGGAAACTTAAAAGCAAATTGAAGCTTAGTCCATGGAAGAGTACATTTGGTGTAAGGTCTATGAACTTATTGAGGTACATGGTTAGTGAGAGAGACATGGCTAGACTTTGGCTTATTAAAAATTCTTCAAAATATCAACATAGTCATGACTTCTCAAAAGGTATTATCAAAAACTGAGGTCACTTGAGTATTTATTCCTCTATTTAGTAGTTTTAGAGTTTACAGTTAGTGTTGTATTGATACAAAAAATGAACCTGAGGATATTTATTATGTAAGAAAGTCTATGTTATATGTTGAAACTAGATATTTATAATAAGACAAGTCGTCCTTAACATTGGTTATTACAGATAGAAAGATGGGACAATACTTTATAGCTCACATAATTATAGTACAAACTTCCTCCTACCTAAGAAATATATTGCAAAATCATATATATTTAGAAGTTTCACTAGATAGTTAGTTAAGTTATGGGATTATGATATAAAGTTTGAACCAACAACTGCAATTATAGCTCATGCCTTGTCATACTTCCTCATTGAATTTCAGTCAGATATACCTACACTTTAAATGATGAAACTTGATGGATAAAGTAACAATTTAGGCTCCAGTACATGAGTTTAGTTAATATCTCCAACATCAGAAATTTTGATTCAATCCATAAAATATTGTTTATCTACTTCTAACAATGACACGAATATAAGACTAAAATATCTAGAATTTTTCTAACAAACATATGTGGCATTAAGAGAGTTAAGCTCCTCATAGAATCTCAATTAGTAGTTGTTTTAGGCCAAACGAAAACCTCATACATTGTCTTAAAGGATATTCATCACGAGGAAGTTCTCTTTGAGAATGTTATCTTTGAGGAAGAACTAAGAACATAAAATGAAATTACGAATGCATTAGCTTCTTCTCCCTATGCAAAAACATCACCATGAGTAATCCTTCACAAAATTGTTAGTTGTAGGCTAGAAGTTGATAATGATGTAAATAACTAAGGAGTGGAAACAACTACTGAAAGTATCTTTAATTGAGTATTTTATTGTTAAATAACAAAATTAATATCAAATGTATATGTGAAGGACTAAGTCTGTAATTTATAGCAAATATGTTTGTATTAAGTAATGAAGTAGGGTGAAGCATACCTAGCTTCTAACTAATTCAGTTGTACTTAACCACCTACACTTATATATGGGGGTTGACTTTGGAATTAAGATTGATTGGCATTTTTCCTTACTATAACTCAACTACTTTCTCTCTCCAGAAACTTGAACTACATTCTCTCTCTAAACTACTCCAATTGACATTTTTTATTCAATTTTCTATTACAAAGAGAATCAATACTTATCACATGTAACTCGTAAACAGAGGTATTTCTGAAGAACTACATAGGTGTTGGATCTACCGTTACATGTATAAGAAATAATTATTGAAAACATCTGGTGCTTGAGTTGTGACGTAGTTGTAGAAACGTCTACTGATCCTAAAGGCTAATATAAGTTGTACAAGATTGGTTACTATTTAATCAAAGTAAATATGTGTTATCTCGAAGGTGGACTGTTCGAAGTAGACTAGACAAAGCAGGTTGGACAAAAAAAGTGATTAGAAACACTACTATGATCTGAAGCGCACTAAATCATAGTACCACTAAGCTGAAGTAAAGTATCATATTTCCTAGGTCTCATATTTTCATTGGGATTTCCTATGTTCATAGATTATAATTTATTTCAACCGTTTATTAATGGGATTTAATCTGGAGCATTTGATGAATAATTAGGGTGTTACTTAAACCTATAAATAAAATAAGATACCGTATTTAAAAATGTGATGTGATACAGTTATAATCGTAGAGAGACAATTATGTTAGAATATATTTCATGAGATAGTAAAATAGCTTTAAATCTTATGAGAGATAAGTTAGGTAACAGATAAACATTGAAGTGAGGGTTATGTGAATCATGTTATCCTTTGTTATAAAGAGTGATTGAGTTTTTTTATATTTGGAGAGTCTTCCTGTAACCTACTTATATATAAAAAAATGTTCATTTCCCGTGAATGTATGATTTCTTCACAATCCGAACAACGTTAAATATTATCTTGTGTGCTTGGTTTTATTACACTTTCTTTTATTTGTTGATCGTCATGTACATCATAGTTCAATCATTATTTTGTAGGTTCGTTTAACCGTATATATATAGATATATTCTTGTCACAGTCGATCTATGTACTGGTTTAACCCCAAAAATTGTTGTAGTAAGTGTGGACCAACAATAGAAGAAGTAAATCAATTGGTGATCTATACGTTGGAGAAGTAAATCCACCTAGAAACCGTAAAAGCCACGAAAAAGGAGTTTTATGAATCTTAACATATAAAATTTCAATGGATCTAATGATTTCAACCTTAAGAAAATTAAAGTTAAACCTTAACTAGTACATTAATCTACACATGTTACTGTTATGGTACTGTCTAAGGCTCAAAGTGCCCTTATATTAAGCTTGGGAGATGAAGTGTTACGGGAGGCATCTGAAGATCCTACATCATTATGTATATGTAATCGTCTAGAGGTAATTTACATAAAGAAGTAGTTGGAAAATATATGGTATCATAACAAATAACTTTACATGTTGTTTTTGGACAGTAGCATAGAATTTGAAGCCACTTAGATAATTACAACCAAATCATATTCGACTTGAATGCAGTTGGTGTAAATATGGAGTAGGAGAACCTAGCAGCCATTTATCTAAGTTTTCTATCATATGAGTATGAACATGTTTTGGAGATCGTGATATAAGAGAAATATTCCCTTACGAGGGTCAAAGTCAAGAGCACCTCAAAATCTAAAAATATTCAAAAGAAGTATGTTTTGAAGGGTGATCTTTAGGGGAACAGACAAAGTGTGAGGGGTCGTTCAGGAAAAAAAATTCAAGTAAGAGCAGAGGAAACTCTAGATTGAAGTCCAAAGAGACTAGGATGGGTTTAAAAATCATCTGATGGATATGCAAGAACAATGGATATATTAGTCAAAACTGTCCGGAGAAGGAAAACAGAAACAACTATTAGAGAACCGAAGTCGGGATTAGAACATTATGACTAAAGTTGACTACATAATTTAAGAAATTAATTAACAACGTAAGATATGTACCCAAAGTTAAATATAACATTCTTTCTATTAGGAGGTTAGATAAGGAATGGTTTACATATAAGGGTGGCGATGGAAAACTTAAGAATTTTTCAAAGCTACCTTGTTGTTATGAAAGTGTATAAGACTAATGGTGGTGAAGGACTCCGCCAGGTTTTGATATCATTGACTGGGGAATTTAAGTGAGAATAGACTCAACCAATAAAGTAAACAAGGTTTGTTAGACGGTACAACAGTTCAGAAGTTGAGCCTTTATAAAAGTTTCATTTTGGGTAAGAGTAAGAGATTGAATGTTTTACCTAACAACCAGACATCTAATGGATTAATTGATTATGTTCAACCTTTAGGGTCCAACACAATAACCTACCGTAGGTGGTGCAATTTTCTTTATGTAACTAATTGATGATTATTCCAAGAAATTTTGGGTTATAATTTTAAAGACCAAAGATGAAGCGTTTAATGCCTTTGTAAACTGGAAGACTTCAGTAGAGAATGAAAAAAGAGAAAGTTCTGAAGAAGCTTTGTACTCGTAATTGATTGGAATATGTGAACAAATAGTTTACTATATATTATGCAAAGTTTGGAATTTGTATACATCAAACCATACGTGGGATATCCCAACAGAACGGGCTTGCTAAGAGAATGAATCAAAACCTGTTCAAACGAGTTAAATATATGCTTCATAAAACTCGTATGGGTCAAAGGCTCAAGGAGAAGTGATGCCAGTGGCTGCATATATCATCAACAATAGTCAATCTAAACCACTTCAGTTTATTTATCCTCAAGATGCGTGGATATGAGAGAAACCTGAGTTAAAATATTTGAGAGTTTTCAAAAGTGTTGCTTACGGATATGTGAAGCATGATAAAATTAGGTTATGAGTAATTTAATGTTTGTTTCTTGATTATATAGAAGGAGTAAAAGGGTATAGGTTGTGGTGTATTGAACTTGGATATCAATATGCTTTGATAAGCATGCACATGGTTGCAATGAAGAGAAAATTCCATTTCATGATGGATCTGAATAAAAATTGAACCTGGTGATGCTTCTACCAAAGAATATTTTGGGCATGTTTCCATCTCAGGTCGTACAAAGGAAGTTTAACCACTTCATGAATCTAAAGTAGAGCGATGGTCTATTGTCACATTCATATTATTAGATGGGAGAGTAACATGAACATGACAGTTATCAACTAGCAAGAGATGGAGCACACGGACTAAGAAAATAGTCGCAAGGGTATGGTTTTGTAGATGTAATTGGTTATGTTTTATCGGTTAAAATTCATAGAGATATTCTTGAGCCGGAAACGTACCACAATGATATCAAGAGCGGTGATAAGCAGAAGTGGCTTACAACTATTAAAGGAGAAATGATATCTCTCAAGATGATGACACCTGGATTCTTGCAAACCAACAGAAGGGTCAGAAGCTGGTCAGGAGTAAATGTACATTCAAGATGAAGCCACGTATTCATGGTGTTGAGTTTCCCATATACAAGGTTAGGCTCGTGGCTAAAGGAATTTACACAAAAGAAATGTGTCAATTTTAATAAAATATTTTTGCAGTCGTGAAACAAACCTCATTAATGTTGGATCGTTGTAGTTGGTTGAGTCGAGTTGCCTCATTAATTTGATTGACCTGACTACTAATGTTGGATCGTTGCAGTTAGTTTGTTGAATATAATGGCACCAAAAAAGAGGGGTTAGAAAAAATAAAAGCCGGTATAGGTGTTGGCGACGACACGGAGGCGGAATAAAAAGCGCTAGTTTCTTACACCTAAGTATAGATACTTAACAAAGGATGACCTCTAAGATTATAGATTTAGGTATGGTATTCACTTCGACGTAATAGTGAGATTACCTTCAACCGGAGAGCAACTATATTAAGCAAAAGAGGGTGAAACATAACCAAGCCCGTTCATTTGCCACCTCTAATACATGACTTTTTAGCTTTTAAGTATTTTCCCGACACAATTAACTTCTAACTCATAAAGGGTACTATTAAGTACGATCTTGAGCTCCTGTTTGGTACGAATTCCCATGTGTATCGCTGATTTGCTTGTCGTGGTAGATGATGGGGAGGGCAGTGAACAGGAAAATAGTGTTGCTCAGTCAATGGATAAAGGGAGAGAAAGCGGAGACCGACGCCAACGTGAGGATGATGAGGAGATGGAAGAGGTGGAAAGTTCCCATATCAAGAGAAAATTAATGGTTGTAGATGAGATTTCGATCTCCCAAGTAAAAACGAAGATAGTGTTTGCTGATGGCCAACAAGATAAAAAGGGAACACCCAGAAGTAATTATTCTGGAAGAGGCAGGGAAAGATGATCAGGCGACGTTCCCCGACGAAAGTAAGAACAATATAAGAATAACGAAGGGTACCCTTAGAAAGAAGAATATACTTGAGGACATTGCTCGTCAGATGGAAACATTTGTGAAACATGCAGACCGAATGCCATCTTATATAAACTTTGTGTAGAGTGTAGGGGTTGGGTCATCATTTTTTAATGTTTACGGTCATAACTTCTCCTACGTTTCACTCTGACTCATAGTGAAACGTAGCAGAAGCCAAAGAGGGATAAAACCCTAATTTAGTTTTTATTTAATCAAAAATAGTCCCCAACAAAAATAGTGTTTAAGCACCTTAAATAGGAATCGTCCAAATCCCTAATACAAAATATGGGAATAAAAAATAAACTTAATAAAATAATATCTTGCTTGTTCGATAGTTTCTATTTATATAATGTTATGCACATTGGTTGGATATGGGATATGGAGATGTGTTTATAAATTATGTGGCGATCTTCTTGATCCTTACAAAATCGAGCTCAGTATGTCCCATCACGTAGCATTAGGGAGACATACCCCCTGGTTGGTTCGTGACAGTGGCCAGTTCGACCAGTCGCATGGCCTTAGAAGGCTTGATAGATCATCAGACCGCTATTAATACCGGTATAAGGTATTGTGCTCAATATGAATCAACCAGTTGCATAACCCGTATGCGTGGCCCATTAGCCAATTTTTATGAATCGACTCAGATGGTCTAGGCACATTAGGGCCCCTTGCATAGCCCGTAAGCGTGGGTAATGACCCATTCGCACATTGTAAGATGGAGATAAATAATAACATGCAAACACATAACTTGGCGAAAAACAGAAAAAAAAATCATTGATGAAAGTAGATGCTTTATTAAAAAAAAACCTATTACGCCATCTGGAGGGTGAAAAGACCGCATCTATGATGTTTACAAGGAGTAGTGATACAATTTCAAGTGATTAATGATCCAAAGATGCTTGAGGGGGTTGCCGTCAGTATTGATAAGGATGTAGAATATTGAGGGCTTAAATGTAATAAAATAAGGTCATTTATGATAAATTGTATAGTTAATAGATAATACTTTGACTGGTTGTAAATATAGACGGCTATAATAAAATTATACAATTTGTGTAACCGAATTAGTTATACAAGTTAATATTCTTATAAATAAAGGTTGAGGCTCTTAATAAAGGGGATGATACTCTCTTTAGTTCGATACTTACTTTCACTTTTACTTTCTATCTTTACAATAAGACTCACTCCTTCTCTCTCAAGAATCTAAATTTACACTTATCAAATTCGCGACCATAATGTAAGCTCTATTTGATTGGTATCTTGATTTCATATAAAAACCAGAAATTGTAGAGTTTTTGCATAGTAATATCACTCCAGATCGATGTGGAATCAGGAAACGAAGTTGATCCTATGGTTCAAAAGGAAATTGAAACTTTAAAATCTGATATGCGTGGGAATTAAAGTGAAGAAGACAATAAAGCTCCGATGAACCAATTGGTGGACAAAATACCCGCGTTGAATGAAAGATATGTTCAAAGAGAAGAGTATATTCAGTCAACAAGGCTAGAATTTGAGGTAAGACAAGTTGAAGAAAAATATGAGCTAGAAAATCAATTTGATGGATCATATACAGCTCATCGGATTCGAATTGACCAGGAGAAAACACATTTTAATTCTAATAAAGAGCATCATACCTCACAAAAAGAGAAGAAAGACAAACACAAGTATATTACGTCCAGTAATGACGAATTTGATAGTTCAGAATTTGAGGAAGAATCATTTAAGCAAAATAGGTATCAGGGATCTTTGAAAGAAGAGAGAGATCGGCCTTGAAAATCACGGAAAGAATATAGACCAAAAAGAGACAACGTGCCTCATTGTTTGAGGGAAACAAAATGGTGTGAAGGAAACACATCGAATCAGTACGCATGAGTGGTTGATTGGAATTTATATGTTGTTATGGGAAGAAGAGGAGATGACTAGTATGTACAAGGAGTAGACTTGAGAAAATCACCTTTAACAATTGAGATAAGGTCGATTGCTCTTCCAAAGATATTTGACATCTCTACCGTCAAAAACTTTGATGGGATACAATACCATGATGATCACATCGAGAAATTTAAGAACTATATGATGAACTTCGAAGACCATGATAGGCTGGTAAGCATAGCCTTTTCTCAAGAATTTAAGGGTACAAGATTGAAGTGGTATTATATGATTCTGATGGATACATTTCTAATTTTGAAGATTTCTATATAACTTTTCGGTGAACGTTTGTGGGAAGTAAATAAATACGAACAAATGGTGACACTATAATACTATATAACTAGGTTGTGGGAGAGAAGTTGAAGGATTATACGAATCGTTTTGAGGTAACAAAAGTAGAATTAGTTAATTGTGAAGAGCTGGTGGCTATGACTACATTTCGACAAGGTTTATTACCAGGTGATTTAACAATTAAAACAACAAAGAGGAGAGCCTTGACTTTTGGAGCGTTGATGGATCCAGTCAATGATCAAATTAAAGTGGAGGAATCAACTAGGTTTGAAGAATGGTTGGACCTAGTCAAAATAATTTAGGGTAGGTGACAATTAATCAAGGACACTCTTCGAATTATCAGCCACCTCGTCCAGGGAATAACAAAAGCGTTCCTCCTTGAATTGGAGGGAAGGAAAATCAAACTACAAGTTATCAGTTTCAAAGACCAAGGACAAATCAGTGGATAAGACCAGAGTATTATGCTGATTTAACTGAAAATGTTGCTGGGATTTGTGAAAAGGCCAAAGGATACGCAAGCTTGAAAAAACCGCTCCGATAAATAAGCCAAGAGAAGAACGCAACAACAAGGTCTACAAGTATCATAATTATATTTGGCATGATACGACAGATTGTATAGTTTTGAAAAAATGAGGTACATATTTTAATAGAGAATGGCAAGTTAGCTGCTTTTGTTAAAGGGAAAAAGAGTGGATCAAAAGCTCCAAGTGCGTCGACTTCACAAAAAGCAAATCTGAATTCGTAAAGAAAGTGCACTGATGATTCTAGAATCTGAGTTCGATGAGTTTAACTAGGCATGGGCATATGGGTATGGAACCGAAGAACCGAACCGAACCGAAATAACGGATTCGGTTCGGTTCCGGTTCCGGTTCCTTATAAATACCCGTACGGTTCCTTATCTTAAATACCCACGGTTCTTGGTTCGGTTTGGTTCGGAACCGAAAACCGAATAGTACCCATAAAGAACCGAATAAGCAATAGTACCCTTGAATATCCATGGTTCACTATTCGGTTCCAAACGATTCTTTTGGTTACAAAGTAACCATTTTGTATTTTTTGGGTTCAGTTAACCATTTGGTTAGAAAATAACCATTTCGTTCCTTTCGAGTTCGTTTCCAAACGGTTCTTCTGGTTACAAAGTAACCATTTGGTTAGAAAGTAACCATTTGGAACCGAAACCCGAATGTAACCGAACCGAACCGAGAAGAACCAAACCGAACATAATTTTAATTAGTTCCTAAATGGGTACTAGTTTTAAAGAACCGAAAGAACCGATAACCGACCGAATATTAATCGGTTCCTAAATGGGTACTAGTGCTAAAGAACCGAAAGAACCGAGAACTGAAAGAACCAAACCAAATCGAACCGAAGAACCGAATGCCCATACTTAAGTTTAACGCATCCTCGGAGTATTTGGATACAGATCCAGATCGATTAATTTTGATGACTGTGGATGAACAGGTAGAGAAAGGACGTGTTCAAAATTTTATGTGAGTATTTTGAGACCTTGGCAATAATTCGGGGAGATTGTATGAATGGTAACACTAATAGCTCCAGAAAAAAGCATGTTGTCAGTTTAGCAACTCAAGTAGATGGAAATATGTCTGCTCATTTTTATGACAAGCATGATAAACTGTATAGTTAATAGATAGTACTTGTATTGCTTGTAAATATGTAGGGTTATAATGCAGTTATACCCTTTTTGTAACTGAATTAGTTATACAAGTCAATATGCCTATAAATAAAGGCTCATGCTCTTAATTAGGGGTTGGTACTTTTGTTAGTTCGATACTTACTTTTACTTTTAGTTTCTCTCTCTAAAATCAGACTCTCTCTTTCTGTCTCAAGAATCTAAGTTTACACTTAATAAGAATTAGCCAGGCGATATGCTCCGTGGTGACCCTTCGAAATGACGGTATATACGACTTCCCAATTGGGACCTAACTTACCGGCAGCATTGTCGCCTGCACTATGAAATATTTTCCGCATAAACAAATCTCCCAAATGCAGAGTTCAAGGTCTCGAGCGAGCATTGAAGCGACTCCTCATTAATATTCGGTAATGCTCGGTATGTATGCTTGCTTGGTCGCGACGCTCCTCGACAAGGTCAACCTGGATTCCTTGGTTAGTATTGGTGGCGTCCTATCCGTAGTTTCAAATCATATGACTAAGGACGATCACCTCAACAGGAACAACAACCTCGGTACCATATACTAGAGCGAAAAATGTTTCCCTGGTTGCAGTTCGTAGGGTTGTACGGTAGGCCCATAGAACCTCTCTCAGTTTATCCGGTCATTTTCCATTTGAACCTTCCAGTTTCTTCTTGATCTTGTCTACCATTATACGATTATTCACCTCAAGCTTCCCATTTTCTTGCAGGTAATACAGAATCACTTGCTACGTTTGGCCAATAAAACCTCGCTAAAATGAATCGTCTAATAAGGCTACAGTGGCCATAATGGGCCCCAGCTTCACCATCATGCAAGTCATTCAGAACTTTAGTAGCTTCTTCATAACCTAGACATCGAAGTAGTGGCCGCATTGCACTCATTCTGTATAAGATACCATCTAACACACAATATTAGGTTGCTCGTATTAGCAAGGCACGATCCACATGCTTTTCCACCGGGAGCGTCCCCTCTTGAATATAGAGCAATAATTCCGCCAATCAGTTGACGCATCAATCAAGAAGACAATGTTTGGTTGGACTCTGGTTCGGGTGGTGGGTAGTTGCTGCAAAAGAATCAATGAGTGTTCAGCCAACGCGACGGCTTTTCCAATGGATCGGCGACAGAGATGTGAGTGCGTGGAACCTGCTCGTAGCAAAACTGGTGGAATTTAGCCTCCTACTCATTCAGAAAGGTTAAGAAATTTCGAGTTCCCTCATGTTTCTCACCATAAGCCCCATTTGTTTTATTGACCACCAATTTTGAATCAGGACGAATACAAAGTTGTTGAGCCCCACATGTTAGAGCAAGTTTCATACCTCCGACAAACGACTCGCACTTAGCCGTGTTGTTAGTGACTGGGAAGTTAAAGCGGATGACCTACTGTATATTTTTTCTTGTTGGTGTTTTTATTATCATCCCTACACCACCTCTTGATGTACTTGAGGGCGTATTGAGTTTAGCAATCCGTTCCAAATACGGTTGGTCCCGAAGTGGCTGCTGAATTTGGTTCATCGCACGATGTAGAGAATTCGGTGATAAAATGATTGATAGCCCGCCCCTTGATCGTGGTACGCGGTTTGAAGTTAATATCATATTCGCCTAATTTGATGCTTCATTTTGTAAGGCGACCAGAGATGTTAAGATTTTGAAGTACCATTTTGAGAGGGAAACACGTGTTTAAAGTGATCGTATATCATTGGAAATAACGGTGCATTTTCCGTGTTGTCGTCACTAACCCCGATGCCAACTTTTCTATGTTCAGATAGCGGGTTTCAGCGTCAACCAAATTCTTGCTTGTATTGTATATCAATCTCTGGACGCCCTCTGGTTCCCTATCTAATATCGCCTTTACTGGAAATATGGAGACATATAAGTAGATAAACAGGGGCTCACCTACCTAAGGGGTTTAAAGTATCTCGGGATGTAAGATATTTCTTCAGTGTTCGAACAACATATTATATTTCTCATTTTACGCAAATTGTTTGGCACCGCAGAGTACCTCGAAACCGGTGACTTTTATCGTACGTCCTAGATATAAGATGTGAGAGTGCAGCAAGTCAGCCTATTACACATTAGACTTCATTGATATTCTTTGTGAGGGGGGGGGGGATTTAGATTATGGACTGCATCTGATCATGGTCTATTTCCATCCATATACCATAGGAATTTTCCATTGCGAACTCTAAACGAGCATTTCCCGGGGTTGAGCTTCAAGCGGAAGCGATGCAAAACATCGAACATATTTTGTAAAACCTCTAGTTGTCCTTCCATTGTATTTGTTTTGACGATCATTTCGTCAATGTACGCTTCCATGTTGTGCCCCAGTTGATCCTTGAAAATGTAGTTCACAAGTTGTTGGTAAGTAGAGCCTGCTTTATTTAAACCAAATGACATCACGGTATAGCAGTAGAGCCCACGCTCGGTTTGGAAGGTCGTATGCTCTTCATCTAATGGGTTCATGCGGATCTGGTTGTACCCCGAGTAGGCGTCCATAAACAATAAGAACTCGCAACCGGACGCAGAATCTACCAATTGGTTAATACAAGGTAGTAGAAGCAAATCCTTATGACACACCTAATTCAAGACCGTGAAATCAATGCACATGCGCCACTACCCCCCTTTGTTCTTTACCAACACAGGATTAACTACCCAGACCGGATACCGAGATTGGCTTATGTGGCCTAGTCAAAAAAACGTTTCCACCTCGGCACTTGTGGCCTCTTGCTTCTCTACCGATAAAGAATGACTCTTCTGCCTTATGGGCTTGGCGTATCTATTGGTTGCTAACTCATGGAAAATTAACGGCGGGTCGACCCCCATCACATCACTAGATGTCTAAGAAAATACATCCAAACAATTTCCGAATAAGTCTATCTAAAATTGTTTACAAGAATGAATAATATATTTTCCGATTTGGAGGTTGTGACCCTCTGTCATTAATATTTCTTCAACATATCCGGGATCAGTGTCGGGCTAGTCTAATTCCCTGGGGTCATCCATAGTATCATCCGAGGATCACTCAAGCAATGTACATTATGCTCCCATTTTCTTGCTAATTGCTATCGGAGCAGCTTGGTCGGGTCAACCGTTACCGCATAGCATGTTCTGGCGGTCCCCTGACTTCCCCGGATTATCCTTACTGTGTTTTCGATCAGATACTTGATATGTTGTCTAAAGGTCCAAGGGACAGTTTCTATCTGATGCAGCCAATGACAACCGATGATGGTGTTATAACAACTGGATGCATCAAACATCATGAACAAGGTCATGAGCTTCTTCTTAGTGACTCCATACCCTATCTTGACCATGAGTTTGACCTCACCGACATATTATGAAGATTTCCTTATGTACCATACTAATGTGCGTTGTGTGGGCTTATAAGGTGGCACCTCCAACATGTGGATGTAGTTGTCATTGAATATTATGTATGTCGAACTACCCCAACCAACCAAGACTCGAGTTACCATCACACCTGTAATATCCAGATTCACAATGAGAGCATCTTCATAAGGCGTGGCGAGCTCATACAGATCATCATCATTAACAGTAAGATTGGTTACAGGTTGATGGTGTTGCTCATGCTATTTGGAAAACTGAACTAGCTCACCACTATCGACTAGCATTTGAATTTCCTTCTTTAGCTGCCAACACTCATCAGTTAAGTGGCCATGATCGTTATGGTACGAGCAAAACTGCATGCTTGAACATTTATAACCCGCTGCAATCATCAAGAAACAGACTGGTATATCGCCCTTCCTTTCATACAATCATAAATAACAGAAATAGTTTCAGGCAATGGAGTGAAGCGTTGGTTCGGGTTTTCATAATGTGAGGGTCGACGGTTTCTGAGCCTCAGGTCCCGGCACGGTGCTGGACCTTATCAGTCTTTCTCATGTGATAATGATCCCCCCTTAGAATCTAACAGGTATCTTTCCGGGGGACCTCTTCATTTGGCATCACCGACTCGGATAAACCGGTAAGCTCGGGCTAGCATATCGCCCATATATACATATAGCAGCCGATTCTGTATAAGCCTTGCTTGAGAGATGCCACCACCATAATCGCCTCTAGGTCTGCCCATGCGTTCATTGCATAAAAATATTATTTACATAGCTTTTCAAGCATTCACCTCGCCTCTTCTAGAGGTACATGATATAATCGTTCTCAAAGCGGATTTCTTTATTGCCCGCAAACCTTTCTCTGAATGCTCTCCATAATCCTGCGAAATCACAATTATAACCTTTAAGGAGGCTACTGAACCAGTCCATGGCGCTACCTTTGAGAGTTATAAATAACGATCGGCAGAGCATGGCATCACTCGGGTTGAAAACCATCATCATGTTGCAGAACTGCTCCAGATGCCTCTCGGGGTCTCCGGTTCCGTCGTAACCCTCAATCCTGAATAGATCAAACTTCCTAGAGAGCTGCGCCTCTAATATCTTCTCCATAAACGTGGATTCCTTGAAGACGTATGATGCGGACTTGGTCATATTGTAGGTTATCGTCCCCTCTTGCCCATCTATAGACGTCCTAATGTGCTTCTCTAGCCGGCTCTTTATCCTTAGACTATTTTTTTACACTGCTTTCGCCTTCTCCTTCCCCGTTATCTTCCCATTTTGATGATCAATTGCCCTGATGCACACCTATTTTAACAGCTCTCGTATCATACATTGGCATATTGGTAAATCCTCCTAGGATCTCCTAATTCTACCCACTGCTTTTGTCAACCACACCCCTTCTACGGCCTGTAGAACTATTTCGCTCCAGAGTCTACCTTTCAAATCTCTGACCTAGTTACTAACATGGTTTAAAAATTTGCTATTGCTTGCTCTATTAGTCTTTTTTTTAAGTTCCCACAAACGACATCGAATTTGATAAGAGGAAACTTAACAAATTATATATCAAGTAGTAAATTTTTGTATTAGATAGAAAAATATCTTTTTTTACATTCTAATCGATCTATTTATCCTACTTACAAAGCATTTACGTTCCCAATAATTACATTTTCCCATTAACTACGTTGTTCACCTTAATTTAAGGTCATAAAGTCATAAAAGTGGTCGTTATTCCAATCGCGAGGCGTTACATAGGTTTTATGTTTACTTTACTGCCCCATTAATGCGCGTTGACTTGCTGGCATCGGTCAGCGAGCGTTTCCTCCCGCGTTCTCTTGTTCATACTGCTCTGCCTCTCGTTATGGAGACCTCTGCTCGGTAGACTGTCTACTTGAGGGATCGTTTGCTTATGCACCCTGCTCAGCTTCTCTGTTTATCAAACATGCTTGCTCCTTTTCCGTTAGCTTTTATCCATCACCTTGGGAGACCTCTGCTCAGTATGATTTCCACTTGACAAAGTGTTCTCTTATGCCCCTCTCTTAACTTCCTTATCGATCGATCGTTCCTCAGTTTAGTTTTAGAGCGCATGCATTATTCTAATCGGCTCGAATCTATGCTAACCTATCAGCTCGGTGAGGGAGTCCTCATCACTTGACTCATGTAATACAAGAAATACATGTTTTAGAAATACCTCTTTAGATTATTTTAATATGAATCTAATGTTATTCCATATGAAACTATAGCGGTTTTTCTTACAATTGTATGTGAGAAGTCTATCATATAGCCATGGTCGACCTAACAATAAGTGACAAACACCCATATAAATAACATCACACCATGCCTTATCCTTATAGTTTTTTTATACATTATGACACTATACATCGTTTCGAGATTGTTACCTCACTACATTTCTTTAACCAAACTAGTATGTAAGGTTTGGGGTGGCCTTCTTTCTTCAAAGCCAGCTTCTGCACAACCTCCTCAGAAAACATATTGTTACAACTTCCTGAATCGATTACGAATTTACATACCTTAGAACCAACGCATGTCTAACATTCCCTCAGGTATACTGGTCCAACTAAACCTCATCAACATCATCCTCTAGTTCCTTATCAAACTTTGGCTCACCATTCAAATCGACATCAGGAGCTCTGGTGAATAAACCCCCCGTCTGCTATCGTTGTTAAAGTAATTTTGGACACTCCAAAGCAACATGCCCTGCATCTTTACAATGGTAGTACTTTAGCTGTGAGGAAGTACCTGTGCAACTACAAACCTTTCAGTTAGAACGTGAATGAACAGGGGTTGCAGTTGGTACTACTGGGCTATGACATGAGACCATCCTTTTTGGAAACGTCATCGGTATTGTCCTGCCCGTATCTCCTCCAAATGGCCTTCATGAAAAGGATTTCTCCACATACAGAGCACACTAATGTGCTTCAAACACATTCATATGGTCAAACATATTCAGCTTGTCTTGAAAGTGTTGTCTCGTCCCACATATATAGTAAGATACCAATGTATCTGATAAATCAACAATATTCATACTCTTTTGCAACTTGAAAAAGTTGTTTGTATATTCGTCAAAAGTTATTGATCACTTTTAAGGTTTTGGAACTGTTAGTACATTATACGTGCATAATTATAAGGTAAAATGCATCTCTCAAGTGCTTCGTAAACTTAACCCTGGTTGTTATTTTCAGCTTACCTTGCGTCGACCTGGTCTGCTTTAGTTGTTGTCACCAAGATGCAGCTTGGTCTCAGAACTTAGTCCAGGCCAACTGTACCCATTTTTTATTTGGAACCTCCCTGAAATCAATGACTTCTTCCACTGATGTGATTCAATCTAAAAACTCCTCTAGTTCGAGACCCCGCTGGAACTCTGGGATCTCAGTCTAAATCCTGACTCTTATCGATTGTTGGCGTTCAATCGAAATCTCTCACCGACGGTTGCTCAAACACCTGTTCATGGTAGTCTTGGGGGTAATATGGACCTTTACCTTGTTCCCTCTGATGAGCAAACAGATTATTTTCTCAACCGATCTATCTCTCTCTCGCTCAGATCTCGATGGTTGGTTACTTGAACCTGGAGCTCGAAATCCATTGGTTTGGTTGTTCAACAGACTACGC
The DNA here is from genome assembly GCA_036936605.1 of Limnanthes douglasii subsp. nivea. Taxonomy (NCBI): domain Eukaryota; kingdom Viridiplantae; phylum Streptophyta; class Magnoliopsida; order Brassicales; family Limnanthaceae; genus Limnanthes; species Limnanthes douglasii. Next base: position 140,628,478 of record JAUPFV010000002.1, on the reverse strand, counting down.
ATATCCTGTTCTAAGTTCCTCATCTGGTCTCCCAACGAATGCATTTGTTCACTGATCTGTCCAAATCGGTTTTCTATCTCTTCTTGATCGAGTGGTTCTACGAATTCGACAGTGGACCTCCCGCAAGTGCTCCCTTAGGCGACATATCTCCTTAAACCATGTAGTCGGAGCTCTGATGTTGTGATACCAATTATGATGGAAGTTGAAATTTGGAACATGATAAACGGCTGCAAGAATAGAACAAGAGAAGCGAAACATTAGGTATAAACCTTAACCCTAGATTAGATTCAAAATATACTCATAGAAAAATGATCTCAAAATTTAATTCATCAAAGTCTAATAACGAAGTAAGGTTTTAGAATCTTTTATTGAAGTACTTGAAACCTTATACAAAAAGTACAAATCGTTCTTATTGTAATAAAATAAATCGCATCCTAATTTCAAAATAAGTGGAGTTGTTTAAGTATTTTAAATATATAAAACAAAAATAGAAAAATGGTGAAAAACACGAAGACATGTAAATGAGGTCATAAACGCTGGATTATTGGTCCCAGACTTCATCATATGAGGTTTCCAAAAATTATTCGGCTTATCGACGTGTTCAATTTGAATAGTCGCAACATCAAATTCTTATACTCGAGTCTCAAATAAGACATGTTTTCGTTTATTGAAAATGACCTTATAGACATGGCTTTCTATTGCTACATCCTTGTTTTAGAGGATTTGTACGATTGATCGTTACTTTAACTAATTTTAATGCAAAATTAGTTAATAAGATATAAATTAATTAAAAAATATTTCAAAATTCAAATATTTGTAATTACTGGTTTACGATAATTAGTTTCAGTTAATTTAACTAATTAAATTGTTATAAAGTTTGATCGATTAAATTAAGAGTATTAGTGTTAAGAAAGTAAAGTGTAAAAGTAACTTACTTATTTTGGTGAGAAGGAAAGATAAACTAGTTTTAATATTTTATTGACAAGGTAAGAATTCTACCCATTGATGTACTAGAATTTATGAACTTTGTTTTAACATTCTTTTATGTTAATTCATAATATATATTTTTATTTCTCATGTAATCCTATTGAATTTAAAAATCAAATTCAAATATATTTATTGCATTATATTATCTCAATTTATTAAGTATACAACTTGTAAATATTAATTAGTATATGTTTAAAATTTCTTGTCATTTAATATAAATATAATGAATTACAAGGTTGTTATCGTGTTTTTAGTTTCTAATATCTTGTAAGAGTTTGATAATAATAACTTTACAATTTGTGATTACCTTAGCCGAATTCAATTTATAATTCCTGAGTAGATTTAAAGTAATTTAGTAATGATAAATCAAACATTAAAAACTATAAATAGTTAGTTTATAACTTTAATATAATTACTTACTTTTCAAAAGCTAAGATAACTAACTTAACCATTATATGATTTACCTGATCAGATTAGCAATACCTATTATTATTAATAATAAGAATGAAAATATACCAAATAAGTTAATTTAAAATAAGTTAAAATATTCAAATTGGTTAGCTTAATGTTTAAATATATTATTTTGTTGTCCAGTTAAGATTAGCTAGAGTTTTTATTATAAGAGAGTTCAAATGTAGAACATCTTATTTACCCTCATTTTTGTATTTACTAATAAGTAAGTATTATTTTTGGTTTGCAAAGTAAAATCAAATAAATAAAGAGAAGTTGAGAGATTTTGAAAAATTAGTTTCTAGAGAGAGAATTAAGAAGTGAAAGTAGATTATCTCAAATGTTAGAATCCTTTCTCAGTTCAGACCTGGCCAATATAACAGAATCGGTTACATAAATGGTAAAATTGCGCATTAGTCCCTCATTTATTCATAAAGTTTTAAATCTCTCTCATAACTAATTAGCTTATGAAAGTCCATCAATGAGAACTAATTAGCTTCAAAAATCTTTATAAGTAGAGAGAAATCCCTTCATCGAGGATTCAAGCTGCTTCAGTTTTACTGTTTTTCATACTTCTAGCCCAACGCCTCGAATTATTTCATATGGAGGCATTTCCTTCCACCAGTCATGATCGTTCGAAGCTGAATCGAATAGGTGATGACGCCTTATACGCTAGTTCTGCCACTCGGCAAGTGATGATGCCCTAGGCACTAAGTCTGCCACTAGACCTATCATATGACAGATGTTAAATCCGCATTTACGCAGCCGTTTGAAATTCTTTTCAATTACTTTCTCCACCTCTTCCACTTCTCAATATTCTTTTTCTCAGCCTATAAATACTTTTGTAAACCATTGTTTTATTCACAGACTTAATTTTTTCTCAGAGAAACTGAAAATATTAAGAAATCTTTGGCTACCTTCATCTAATTATTCAATCTGTTGGTTATCCTCATCGGAAGACTCAAATTTTATATTCAATCTTCAACTAGTTTATGAGAAAGCATCCGAAAACTAGAATATCCAAAGCCAAAATTCCCAGAAAAATCAGCTCTCCAAAATCACACAACAAGGTCTTCGGATCATACGACTACTTCTGTATAAGCGAAAGAGTAGATGAATATAGAGCAGCTGAAATCATAAGAAACACTCCTTGTGGTTTGTCTACAGAGACAATATACTATAGTAACTTCGATTCTAACAACATTCTTCTTTCCTTTTCAAATTCTTCCCTTGCAGAAGAGAGTCAGTCATCCAAAACTCAAAAACTGAAGAGCCCTCAAATTTCACCCCCTTTAAATACACCATCGCCTTGAATTCCTTCTGCAAGCTCAAATCCTCAAATCAATCATAAGGTAGCCCAAGCTAAACCCTTTTGAGGAAGATCAGAGGAAACTTTTCCCTAGTTAATTTTAAACCCCCTCGCCTATTACGCAAGGAAACCTTTTAGCTCATAAAAAAACTCAACTTCCTCAAACTCTGAAATAAAAAAACCTTCATAGTCATGGGTGACGATGCTGATCTTACCCCGAATCCATCAATCTCTTTTCCTCCCATGAAGGATATTGTTGAGACGACAAAAAAGTCTCAACAAAATCCCTCGAGCTATCCACCTCGACTCATAGATGAGACATCCGATGAATAAATGGATTTTGAATCCACACAGTCAAATATCGAATCTGATACAAAAGAAGATGCTTCGAAGGAAACATATAGTGAAACAATGATAGTGTTTCAAAGGTAAAAGCACCTAGGATAAGAAAAAAGAAATATCTTGTGAAATTTTTCGACGAGCTAGCCGCATCAGTGAGTGAAAAACCTAAAGCCTCTCATTGCACAATATATCTTAGCGTTGAATAATGTTACTTACACACATTACCAAGAGAGCCAAGCGGATGAACTCAAAAAACAATGGGGAATGGGAGAAAACATTATACTTTGTCTACCCAATGATAGTAGAATACTTTAAAATTCTAGATATGTGCCTAACTCAATTGACCCCCAATCAGTGGTTCACTTTTCCCTCTTTAATTATGGTTTCTCGATTGGTCAAAATTCCCCTCTGGATCGAAGACTTCATCTCCATGACCAAATTGTCGAAGGGACCAATACTTCCATTCTACTGTCTAAAATTGGATAATGACTTGAAGATCATCGATGATTTGTCGGAGGCAGATAAATTTTGGAAAAAAAGATTTGTCTTCATCTCAGGAGCTTGGGAAAATGGTAAAGAGATTTCTGAAACCAATCCATTAAAGTTGAACCTCGTTTGAAGGAGTAACAGTAAGTATTTTATTTTATTATTTGAATTATATCTCCAATTAATTTTCTATTTATTTGTCATCAAGTCTTGTGATGTGTCTAGAAAATTCGAGGCGTTACAAGCGTCGTCCAAAACATGCCAAGGACATTTTTAGTAAGCTTGTAGTCTGGGCTGAAAAGAAATGGGGCAATACATTTCACATAACCTTTCAACCTATCAATTTTCTCAATAGTTACCTATGGATAATCAATGTGGGAGCTCCTCTCTTTGAGAATCTAATGGAGCCACCCAATCCTTTGCATGCTATTAAAAAGTTAGTGCCCCTGACTGCAAAGTATTTTTGCAGGTTTGAAACAAATCGAATAGCCACCTTCCCCAGAAAAAGAATAAAAAAACAAGTAGCACATCTGGTGCTAACCCTTCAGAGGACCGATTCTAAAAATTTCGAAGAGAAATACGACAGAAAAGAACCTCCACACTATTGAAGAGGGAGTTTAGGTGAGTCTTAAGCAAAAAGGAAAAAGACTGTTGCCGTAACAAAAAATAAGAGCACAGCTAAAAAATACCCTTCAGAAGAAAGCAAAAAATAAATTTGTTCAAATCGTTCAAGAGGTGTCTTCCGATACTGATGAAATGTTTGTCGTGGAGAATGAGTAGAAAGAAAATGAAGCAGGTATCGAAGAGCGAGGAACTCAACAAGGAGAGACTTTTGCAGGCAATGATCGAGGTGATGATAACTTTGATCCGCTTCATCAACTTCGATCAATATCAAGAGCTCGTCAGAGGTGAAGATTCTTTTGTTCAAGAAATTCAGGACCAACTGTAAAATTTTGGTAAAACGCCTGCTCCTGTTCTTCCCGAAGAAACTTCACCAGAGGTCTATTTGCCTCCATCCTCCAGTGCTCTTATACATGTTCCCAGTCCAATGGTCTTTCCTGCTGAATAGCCATCCGAAAAAGTTGCGTTTGCTCTTCAACCCTTTTCCAATATTGGTGTTGCAACACAAAAATTAACCCAAAAAATCGAATCTGCTCGAAATCAGCTAGAGCATATGGCAAAGAAGATGGTTCGCTATAAGAAAATTGCTGTTGTTGAAAAAAAGAATGAGGGAGATCTTTTGTGGCCTCGTTAAAAATCAATTTCATGGATTTCAACTGGCCAGAACTGAATTCATCAAAGGGCTCATCTATCTCAAGAATCACCTAATATTTTTGCATAAAAAAGAAATGGGAGAGCTAAATACTTCTCATCAACATGAGACATATCAGTGCAAATCTAAGCACTGTGAAGAATTAGCTATAGAGACAAAATTTACTCAACCAGCTTGAGGAAGAGAATAAAAAATTGATAGAATATATGTGAGCTCTGAAAAATCAATTCAACGAAGAGAAAAGGCTCGATATCTTTCCTACTGAGAACAAATGTCGAAAGGACATGTTAGCAGCCATAAAAATGCTAAAGAGCAAATATCCATTAATCTTCTTCGCGAAATTTATGCCACATTTCTAAGGCTGAACTCTCTAACGTTTAGGAGAAGATTCATATTGAAAGTCGCTCAAGCAAACCTTTTGATCCTATTCCTAGCTCTTCATCAGAACCGGAGGAAAGCACTTCTAAACAAGGGAAATCTTCTGAAGTAAGCTCCGAGGACAAATAACTTTGCTATCATTTTTTTGTTTATAGTTATCATTCGGTTGTTATAGAATGACTTATTTTTGGTAGATTTCTTTTTTACTTGGCATTTAAAAATCTATTTTGTTATCACCGAATTAAATTTAACACAGAAAGGATTAGTTTCTCCTCTAAATCTTATAGGTCATAAGATTTAGTTTCTCCTCTAAATTTAACAACCTTATAACTCATGTTCACCTTGAAATATAATTTATATCCTAACTAATTGTAATTTTTTTGAAGTGATAATACTTTACTGGTGTGTGATACTTCGAGTAATACAGTGCGTTTAGAGAATGTAACACATTGAATATTATAGTGCGCTTAGAGAACGTAGCACTTTGAATATTATAGTGCGTTTATAGATAATAGAACTTTGAATATTATAGTGCGTTTAGAGAACGTAGCACCTCAAATATGGTTGTCACTTCGAAAAGTGTATTCAAGACTTCAGAATAATTACTCTTAATCAACTTCAAAGATGATCAGTCTTTGACTAGTTACCAAAATAATTAAGACGACCATTGGTTAAAAAATATTTTTATTTATAGCTTCGAATATTTACATAACACCTCATTAAAACCTACTTGGGCCAACAATTTCGAAAGACAGTTACTCCTAGTACAATTTTAGATGTTGTAAATTCCAAGGATGTTAAAACATCCTCCCCTGCTCATCATAAAAGCGATAAGAGCCTGGCTTTATTTTTTCAAAAACCATTTAAAGACCTTCCCAATTTGGGGCCATCTTGCCAAGACTCTTTTCCTTAGTATGGAGGAATACCTTCCTTAGAACATGATCACCAATCTTGAAGTCCTTCCTTCTGGCCTTTGAATTATATCTACTCTTCATAAGAGTACGATAATGAATCATATTCAGATGAGCTCTAACTCTTTTTTCCTCAATCAAATCCAAATTTTCTCTATTTGCTTCGTCATTCAGGTTTTTTGAATATTGAGCTACTTTAACAGAAGGCATTGTAGATTATGCTCGATTAACAGCATCCATCCCATATGCTAAGGCAAAAGAGGTTTCTTTAGTAGCCTCCATAGGAATTTTCCAAAAAGCCCATAACACCTCTTGTAAATAATTAGGCTATTTTCCTGCAACCTCTGTCAAATTATTCTTTAAAACTTCTAAATTAGATCTCTTTCTCATCTCTACCTGACCATTTGTTTAACGATGAAAAGGCGTGGAAAAATATTATTTTATCCCTTTAGAAACACATAAAGAAGTCTTTTTTCTATTTTTAGTTTGAGGACCATTCTCCATGGTAATTTTTTGAGGTACCCCAAAGCGGCAACAAATACTGTTTACTATGAACTTAATTACATCCTTAGCCTTTGTTCAAGGCAATGGTTCAACTTCTGCCCAAGTCCTCCAGAAGCCATTGGCAATGACCCTACCAAGTTTATTCCCCATCTGTCAAATGGGATGCCTTCGGTAATGGACATAAGTGGAATTTATGGCTTATGAATACAGTTAACAAACCTTTGACTAGATTATTAGCGTCATTCATAATTGAAGGCTAATAATACCCTGTCAATAAAATTCGACGAGTCAATGCCTTGAACCTACAATGTGTTGAGCCCCCTTCATCATGTAACTTTGATAGAATTTTTTATGATTTATGTTTGCTTAAGCATCGCAATAATGGCCCACTCAATGCTTTTTTTGTACAAAACCTCATCTAGCACCATATATCCACATGCTTTGCCCCTCAGCTTCTTGGCTAATTGCATATCCTCAAACAGTGTTCTACTTAACAAGAAATTAAGAATATCAGTTCTCAAATCGCCTTAAATTATATATGGAGTGATGAATATCTCCTCAATATGTTAAAAATTGATCTTAACGGGTTAAAATCGAAGGACTCTCCTGTAATAAAATCCATGGGTAGTCTTCTGTGTAAGCTACTATTTTCAAAGAATCAACAATTTTATTGTTTCCACGCTTGATATCTTCTACAATAACATGATCAAATAAAATACTCAAATTCTGAAGGTCTCGAAGATATAACATTAGACGGTCTTTTTTGGTTTCAGAAACACCAGCTACTTGATTTGCTACTAACTGGGAATATGTTTTTAAACGAACTGAAGCTGCACAATAGATGTTCATAAGTCTTAAACCAACTAATGCAGCTTCATTATTCGAAATATGAAACTCAAACTTAATCGATTGAAGGGTGAAGCTATTTATTCCATCACAATTATTTTTACCTCCGTCTCAAATTTTTGAAAAATAATCGACACTTGTTTTTACCTTAATTCCCTCTATATACTATCCAATTTATATTATATGCCACTATCCGCAATAACCATTAAAAAATAAAACTTATTGGATCCCACGTTCCGACCGATTAATTTGTTAAGATAGAAGATGACTTAAACCATACCCAATATTTTCATCTTCTTCCCAACCAAAAATCCTAATTTGCAAAACCGTAGCTTCAACAAATTGAAAAGTGCATGTATGTTCAGTTACAATCTCCTTACCAGGTTAATTGACGACATTTTTTATTTTAATAAAGCAATGTCAATTCAAATTACAGTATTTAACTATCCTCGATGGAATGCATTTCCATTGTTAGATTGGTTTAAACTTGCAAGAAGTTTACCTCTTACAAATTTTTTTACATCAGTCCTATCAATTCATCGATTTTCATCGTTTGTGGCTAAGGCTCTTGAAAATCACACGAAATGAAACTCCTCACGGTAACAAAAAGATTAACTTAGATGTTCTAATTCAAGAATTTGAGATCCTATCAGTGGATGCAACTTAACAAATACTAATCCTTATACAAGAAAATATAGTTTGTTTTAAACCCAATATATTTTATAACAACTCTGTACTTGGTTTCACATTCGTTTGTTTTGTCTATTTTATCTGTTCTTTCCTATATAATATTTATTCGGACGGTGTATGTTTAGTTTGTACAAGAGATATGCGCAGTTGTGATACATATGTCTTGTTGATGTAAAGAACTAACACCAATTTTGATTAAATAGTAAGCATGTATTCGAATTACCTGTTTTTTGGGTGGATGGCTGTTTAAATAAATGTAGAAATTAAAATGGTTGAATAGGATTTTGGGTAATTGGATAGATATAAAATGTTTGGATGGACAATAATAAAAACGGTAGATTTGGGTTTTTTTTTATGGAAGAAATAACAAGATGGAGTTTCTTTTGACACATGAAGGAAATAATAAATCCAGTGGAAGAAATAGCTTTAGTTGAACTCTAGCACTGCATCCTAAAATGCTAGAACCCCCATCGGTTCGAACTATCCACATCAAACTCATTGGAAAAACTTTTTTGTTAATCTCTTCGTCTGATCTTCTTGAATGAAATTCAACAAGAAAATCTGCCAAGGCTTGGGCCTTGATAGTCGTTCGAGGTGAAAAGGTGATGTCATAATCTACTAACTCAACTGACCACTTGGTCATCTTCCCAGAAATATCTGGACGCTGTAAAAAAAATCAGTGAAAAAGAAGTTTGAACCTCAATAGTGTGAGCTTGAAAATAAGAGCGCATTTTTCTGGAAACCACTATTAAATCCATAGCTAATTTTTTGATCTCCAAGTACCTTTAATTTGCTTCTACCAGACTCTTGCTGACGTAATACACCAGCTTCAAAATTCCCAAATTTTCACTTATCAACACAACACTTACCGCAAAATATGATACTGCAATATACAAAGAGAGTTGTTCTCCACTTTGAGGCTTGGACAGTATTTCTGGTGATTATAAAAAATCTTTAATTCTTGAAAATGTTGCTTCATATGCCGAGGCCTATTCAAATTCTTTTGGTCTTCGTAACACTTGAAAGAAAGGAAAACATTTATCAGAAAATATAGGCATTAACTTTCATGTTAAAATTTGCACTTCTTTGATAGTTCGAGGAGATATCATTGATACCACAACTTTTAGTTGTTCTAGATCAGCTTATATTTCTTTTTCACTAATAACATAACCGAAAAACTTTCATACTCAACCTCAAAGGTACACTTCTCTGGATTTAATTTTAGCCTAATTGACCTTAAATTCAAAAAAAGTCTCCTCTAAATCTTCCAAGTGCGCATCATTTGTTAAGCTCTTAACCATCATGTCATCAATATACACCTCCATGTTTCTTCCGATCTATGAAGCGAAATATTTATTCATTAATCTATGATAGGTTGCTCCAGCATTCTTTAACCCAAAAGCATAACTCTATAACAATGCAAACCTCGATACGTGATGAATGTGGTACTCTTTTGATGTTTTGGATCCATTTGACTTTGATTATACCCTGAAAACGCATCCATAAAAGTCAAAATGATATTGTAGCTTGTAGGACAATCCACCACCATGAACAACACCTGAACCTTCTTTTTGAAAGGTCCCTTTCCCAAACTCACCTCTACCTCGAATTCCCCAATTAATTATATTGTCACTCCCGTAAAACCAATGATAATGCGCTCTGATTGGGAAATCCGAGGAGGATTGCGCATTCTGTCATAAGTTATCTTGAAAAGAACGTTCGCAGATCTCCTTGTACACGCTTCGGATCTCGACACCAGCTATCTATGCTCCAATAACTACTGCATCTTCATGTGGTCCTATGGTACCTCTTAAAGCATCTTCATCCAAAAGAATAAAAGAAATACTCTCTTACCATATAGATGAGTAGACATTCCTCCTTCTATCTAAGTAGCTAAGCTCACTACATGTATTTTTCTAGAGCTATCAGTATTTCTAGCCATAGTATCTCCTCCGAAAATTACCAAAGACTCAAAGTACTCACATAGACTTTGAACATGACCTTGTTTCACCGGCTCCTCAACTAGCATTAAAATTAACCTATCTGGATCTGCATCTAAATATTCCGATGCAGCATCAAAATCATCCACCTTTGAATCTAGAATCATCAAATTTTTTGCCTGTGTATTTGGATTTGCTGCATGTGAAGTCGATGCAACATGGACCTTTAACGCAGTGCTCTGTCCTTTTACATAGGCGAGCAACTTTCCATTCTCAATAAATATTTGTACCTTTTTTTAATGCAATACAGTTCGCAATATCATGTCCTAGTCATTATGATACTTATAAAACCTATTATTTCTCTCCTTCTTTGGCATATTTATCTGGGAGGCTTCTTGAAATTCACATACCCCTTTGCCATTTCATAGATTATAGCAACATTTTCAATTAAATCGGCATAGTACTCATGCCTTATCCACTAATTGGGCCTCGGTCTATGAAACTGGTATCCAGATGCTTGATTTGAATATCCCCAAGTTCAAGGAGGTAAATTGTTGTTGTTCCTCGAACATGCTGGTTGAGTTGAGTTCAAAAACTGCCCTTGATTGTTTGGAACGTGTCCTGAGTTCTTTTAATTCATTCCAACTACTCGTCGAACCCTAGTCGACTCTTCTACCTTAATTTAGTCCTCCACCTGAGCCATAAGTGTTCCTAAAGTCAAAGATATTTGCTTTGTTGTCTCATTCGCTAGATCCCCTCGCAACAGTCCTTATCCAAATGCTGCCATTGCTACCAACTCTTCACAATTATCTAAACCATCTTTGGTCAATATAAATTGCTTAGTATTGTCCTTCAAGTTTTTCTCCAATTTCTTGTTTACATTGAATTATCGTATCCCCGTTTTCTCACATTTCCTTGCTCCTCACAAAATGTCTTCGGAAAGAAGTATAAAAGTCTCTAAAATTTGAAAATAGACCCCCTCGGAATTCTGTTGTATCACTTTAAAGTTGTTCCTTTGAAAATTTGAGAAAATGCTCGACACACCAACCTGTCATCGTTCTTGAAATTCATTATGTAGTTTTTGAACAGTTCGATGTGGTCGTCAGGGTCTTGCATCCCAACGATTTTTTCAAACTTTGAAATATCAAACCGCGTCGGAAGAGAAACAGATTTTATCTTAGTTGTGAAAGAAAAATTTCTCTAGTCAACACCCTGAACATATTAATTGTCATTCCTAGCTCCCATCACAACATATAAATTCTGATCATCCACCACATTGTATTGATTCGATGTTTTCCCTCCACACCAATCAGTTTCCCTCAAGCATCATGTTGTACTTTCCCTCCTAGTTTTGTATTCATTTCGCGATTTTCTAGGTCGATCTTTTTCATCTTTCAAAGATCCTCGATACCTCCGAAACTCTGATCCTGAACTTCCTATTTCTTTGTCACTGAACGTGATATACCTCTGTTTGTCTTTTATATCCTTTTGTAAAGTGAGACGCTACTTAGAATATTCAAAACACGTTTTTTATGCTCGCTTCGGACTTGGCGAGCTGTACACGATCGATCAGACTGATCGACAACGTCATTTTTGTCATCCAACTGTCTTACCTCTGATTTCAGCCTAGCTTATTGAATTTCTCGTTCTCTCTGGTTATACTTCTCATTGAGAGGTGAAATTCTTTTTAGTAGTTGATACATTCGCATTTCAATGTCCGACTGAGTTTGTCGAATTGGAATAGATTTCTCATACTTGTCATTTCCTCCTTGTAAGTCATGTTTTAATGTTTCAACAACCGTTCGAACTAATAATTTACCTTTGTTTCTTGGATTCATTGTTGATCGAAACATTTTTTTGAATAAAAATAAGAAAAAGCAATCAAACGAGAACAATCAAGACACCAATCGTGATCGTCCTCAGTGAAGTCGCCAATTTTGTGAGTATTATGTCTCGTTTGCAAAGTAAAATCGAATAAGTAAAAAGAAGTAGCGAGAATTTGGAAAAATATTTTCTAAAGAGAGAAAGTCAAGAAATGAAAGTAGATTATCTGAGATGTCATAATCCTTTCTGTGTTCAGCCCTAACCAGTATATAACAGAATCGGTTAGATAAAAAATAAAATTGTACATTAATTTCTTACATAATCATAAAACTCTAAATCTCTCTCATAACTATTCAATTTATCATACAAAATTTTATTTATTTACATTTTAATTTTGAAAGTTCTATTTCCTCATAACTTATTAAACTTAAACTAATATAAATTTTAAATTTTTTAGCATTATATACCAACCTACCCAACAAAAATAATAAAACTTAATTATTGTTAGTATCTAACAATTAGAAACGTATACCTTATCTCTTAAAAGTCCGTTACGCAAACTAGATATTATTTTAACTAATTTTAACATAAGTTGAGTCAATAAAGTAAAGGTAAATTTAGAATTGACAAATCAAATGTTATAAATCATAATTATGTGTTAGTTACTAACTTAAGATAAAATCTAAAGTAAATAATTAAACAATTATAAGGTTCATATAATTTGATTAGAAATAGTAGTGTTAAAAATATAAATTATAAAAGTAACTCATATAATTTTCTAACAAATTTAATTTGGAGTGAGATGGAATATACAAATTGAATAACTTAATATTTGCTATCTCCATTTTCTGCCATGATTGATAGGGTTCTTAACCTAGCAATTTTTATTAATAAGGTAAAAACTTCATCAATTGAAATTATAATTTTTTTTAACTTGGTTTATCATTCTTTGTACGTTAATTTCAAAAATTTAATGATGATGTTAATTCTAGTAAATTAACATGTAAATTAAGATATATGTGCTGATGAGTTACACCCTCTTAACTTATTAACTATATAGCATCTTACTTAAATATACCTCAAATGTATTAAAATTGAATAACTAATCAAATATAAATTGAATAACTTATTGTAGTTATATATCAATATATAAAATTAAAATTATATACTTCATTATTACTTGTTTCTAACCATTAGATATATAAAACCTGTATTGTAAGAACGGTAACAATTTATCATTACTTCAGTTAATTTTAAGAATTAATTAATAAAATATAAATTTATTTAGAATTGACAAAGTAGTTAAATTATAGCATTAACGTATTATTCTAAATAATAATTTACCGTATAATTTGATAGGTGCAATTTGCCGCGACCTCTCTATTTGAAGAGAACTCTTAATCAGAGTAATGATTATTATTATTATTATTATTATTATAATCAATATATATATATATATATATATATATATTGATTAATTTAATTAGTTAGTCTTTTATATAAGTATCCATTTGTTTTTGTTAACTATATATTATATAGTTATTAAAGATAAAATAACTAAAATTTAAAATTGATATATTTATTTATATTTATATTTATGTAAGTTATATAAAACAAGATTGTTTTTAACGGTGTACAAGTAGTTTTTATTGAGAGAAAAAAAGTAAATGAAGTTTGTTAGGATATTTTTCTTTATAAGAATGAGAATATTGTATCTTGTTTTTTCTGAAAGATATCTTGGAGTCTAAGTTCTTGATTTACGTAAAGCGGCTCCCTTTTCAACTCTAATCCTAATTCACGAAGTCGAAGTCTGATCGAGACTTACCTTCTGATTGAGCTATTGAGCTTTTTCTTTGAAGGTATGATCACTATCTTCCATCTTTTTTCTAATTGTGAATGTTACTGTTTCCCATTTTGATTAAATGCATAAAGATCGGATTTGCTCAGAATTCAACTTAGATTCTTGTTCTTGATTATGGTTTAGTCTTCGTTTTCTAGTTGTGTTGAATACTATGGAGGAGTTAGTTCCGTCGACCGTTACAGTACAACCACCGACGACGTCACTGTACGTCGGAGATTTGCATCCGGACGTGACGGAAGCTATGCTCTTTGACGATTTTTCCGAGTTTCAGAGCCTGTCGTCTATTCGTGTTTGCAGAGATACTTCGACTGGCCGCTCTCTCTGCTACGTGTATGTTAATTTCATGGCTGAGCAAGACGCAGTACAAGCCCTTAAGTCCAAGAATACCCTTAAGTCCAAGAATAACTCGATACTGAATGGGAAACAGATCAGGGTTATGCGGTCGCATAGAGATTCTGATGGAAGAAAGAGTGGAATTGGAAATTTGTTTGTAAAGAACTTGTGTGCGTCCATTGATAACTCGCGCCAGCAAGATATATTTCAGAAATTTGGGGACATTGTCTCTTGCAAAGTTGCTACTTTAGAGAATGGGAAAAGTAAAGGGTATGGGTTTGTTCAGTTTGAATCCGAGGACTCTGCAAATGCTGCTATTGGTGCTCTTAATGGCTTGACTCTTGATGGCAAAAAGATTCATGTACGGAAGTTTGTGAAAAAGAGTCACCGTGTTTTGCCGCCTAACACTGAGTTTAGATATACGAACTTGTACATGAAGAATTTAGATACAGAAATTACAGAAGAGGTTCTCTCCGATACGTTTTCCCGATTCGGGAACATTGTGAGCCTAGTTATTTCCAAGGATGACAATGAAACATCTAGAGGATTTGGTTTTGTCAGCTTTGATAACCCAGATGATGCAAGACAAGCTCATGAGACGTTGAATGGATCAAAGCTTGGTTCGAAGATTCTATACGTAGCAAGGGCCCAGAAGAAAGCAGAACGTGATGAACTGTTGCAGCGATCTTTTGAGGATAAAAAGAAAGATCAAGGCTCAAATCTATTTGTGAAGAACATTGATGATGATGCCACCGAAGAAGAACTCAGAGAACACTTCAGTAGATGTGGCACAATTACTTCAGCGACGCTTATGACGAATGACGAAGGAATTAAGAAGGGGTTTGGATTTGTTTGCTTCTCAAATCCCGAGGAGGCTACTAAAGCTGTGAGCATTTTTCATGGAACCATGTTTCATCGCAAGCCATTGTATGTTGCTGTAGCTCAAAAGAAAAAGGATAGACAAGCACATTTGCAGCTTCAGTATTCACCGCGTATGGCTGCATTTGGAGTAGGATCTTCAACTAGTATCATACCTGGTGTATACCCCCCTATCTACAACCCAGCAGCTCCTGGTGTATTTCCACAAGTATCTCCACGACAAAGTTTAATGTACCAAACCTCGGGTTTAAGACCAACATGGAAGTCCTATGGCTTTGCGCCTCCATCGAGGCCACTATTTCAGCCACCACGATTTCGTCTGATTCCTACTGCTGCAAGACAAAGCAGGCTACCCAGTATTATGATGAATGGATATATCCCTCAACAAAACTATTGTCACTATGGTCCATACATGCCGAATATGCAACAGCCTGCACATCCAATTCCTTCTTCAAATGAATGTACTAATGAGCTGTGGTCACGACATGCAAAATATATGTCTTGTCGTCACCCTGTGGCCGAAGGATCACTTGCTGCTTCAAATTCAGTTGGATCAATGTCACAAGGATCATGCACCCTGGGAACCAAGTTTTTTGTTTGAATGCTCACACAGAAATCAAATTTGATTTCTTACTCTTAGTTTAGTTCTTCGGGAAGGGCCTGCTCTTGTTATCAATTGTCAAATTAATTAATTTGGTACTGATTTGATAATGGCAATTCTGATTTCTCAGGATATAATATTTGATATTTGTAAGCTCATATACTCAGATGTCAGATAGTCTACAGAATCTAGATCATGCGGTCTGCATCCCTTTCTGCGGTGGTTTCTCCTAAGAGGATAAATCCAAAGAATTATATATAGCTATCTTATAATTAATATTCCATTTTAAATAATAATTTCGTTCATTATAAAAGAATTATTTATTTAAAATATAGCTATCTAATAATTAAGATAATTAATATTTCATTCTAAATAATAATTCGTTCATTATAAAAGAATTATTTATTTAAAATATAGCTATCTAATAATAATTAAGAAATTAAAACAATTTAGATTACGTTAGAAATAGAACTTGTGTAAATATATAACGATGATTTAATGCAAAGGATTTAAGCAGAAACTTTAACTATGCTTTCAGTTTCCCATGAACAAAGCAAAATTCTCATCTACTAATATTATTATTTTTAATCCAAAATATTTTATGCATTAACAAAACTATTAGTTATTTTTTATTTCTTTCGAGACGCTTACCGTATTTGTTATTACACTTTACTTTTGAACCAATTTTTTTTAATTTAGACCGACTTTTATAAAAGATATTTTATTACCTTACTCGCAACATTTCCAACAAAACACTAACATAAATTAATTGATTTCGTTTGTTGGAACCGATTGGTATCATAGAATTTTTTTTAAAACCCAACAATAATAAATAAATAAAATCAATGCTAAATTTAGATGTAGGGACTTATCAATTTCGTCACAAGAGAACACTTAAAGAAGAACCGGTTGCTCCCACCGCCACAATCACTCCAAAATGTTGATCAATGGATAATAGAAAAGAAGGGAGAGCATGCTAATCGAATCTGAATCTTGCAAAATATGATGAATATTCCTACTCATGACTAAGATCTCACATCAAGCCTTTAGAAAATAATGATGAAGAGGAGAGTGATAATGTAACAACATGTATAATAAGATAAGACTACCAAAATAGCAAGAGTATACCTAAAGTTGTTGTTCATAATTTTTGTCCTAAATAAAAATCAAGCTAAAAGTCATTTAATATGAGTGAAAACTTTATCATTCTTTACGAAGCACAAAGAATAACAAGACCCCAACCTCAAATCATGACGATGAAAAATAGAACGAAAAACATGTGTCTGAGCACCCTACAACTCATCGCCAAGAGAATAACTAATGGAAGTCAACCTAACCCCTAAGCAAGTATGCATGATCCTCAAACAAGTATGTCTAATTACCCAGGTTCTCATCAAGATCTTTCCCAACATATCCTTCTTCGGTATAATTTTCATATACCTACGTCATTACAACGAATGACATAAATAAAGTTTCGACATGTTGAGACTATATAACAAGTGTCTCGGCCAAACTTCCCTTAAATCCCTCCAACAATGCAACCGACTCGACAACAATAGTACCTTATCCTTCTACCAATGTATCAAATAACATTCACAGGTTATCATTGAAACTTACTACTAACGAATAATATCCAAAGCCCCCCTACATAATAATATATCAATCAACAACTACACCTGAGGTTCCTTCCATTAGCTTAGACTTGAGTTTACTAGACGGTGAGACATCAACACAAAATATCTCAAGCCTACCAACCAAAATTTTCTTAAAATGGGTACCTCGAACCTTTGGCTATTTCAGTGAGAGGGAGTTGGGCATCAATATGTTTATCTATTTTTAGGGAAAAAGTCTAAGAACAAATAAAATCCATTCTTTCCTCATGATGAGTCTTAATTGGCCCCATATATACTATAAAGGGAGCTTCCACCAAAACTTAACAATCACAAAATGGACAAATATAATGGTAAAAGAGATACATAACACCATATATAGAACTTTAAAAGTGTAATATTGTGCTTTGGGATAGACAATAAAATGCAATACAAAGCCGTCTCTTTGAACTTTGGAGAAAGTTCTTTAACTTGGTTTAGAAGTCTTCATTTTCATTGCATCAAGAGTTTCAAAATTTTGCAGACAACATTCAAGAATCAATTTATTGGTTTGAAAATTATCAAATGATGAAGATTACATCATTCATTGTAAACAAAATTCAACAAATTTTTTAAAAGAGTACAAACAAAGATTTATGGAGATAAATAATGTGTTGCATGACTGTCATGATATGGTGGCAGTGGTATAATACAAATAAATATTTTTTGACTTTTATTATAAAACATTATAACGAAAAAACACTAAATTTAAGAGACTTATTAGCCCAAATAAAATGTTAAATTAAAGAAGAAAAGAGTGACGAGACCATGATGGATGGAAATACTGAAAATACAAATGTGTAGCCCCATAATCATCTTCTGGTTAACACTAACGAACCAACTTTAGTTGCGCAAGTTAATTTTAGGTTTAATAATAAAGCTTGAACCTCCAAGCATAATAACAATAAAGCCTTTACTAGGCTGAAAAATAATATTCATGGCCATAATTTAAGAAGAAAACAAATAGGGAACAATAATGCCAGCTAAACTAGCGTGTGAAGATATATATGTACATAGAGTTAATAGAGAAGTTTGAGATGATATGAATAAACCAAAGACGTGATAAAATATCTATGACTAGAGAAGATGTTATATGTTAAGGAACATATAGATAAAAATATTATTTTCAAGTTTCATAATAATATTACAAATTACCCAAAAGATTGATTGGGTTTAGAAGAATAACTTTAAAACATAACATGTGAAGGTACAATCTATGAGTTCGTGAAATGAAATTAAAAAATATTAGCCGAGAATATTGTAGCCTAACATGATGCTTCAGAAAATTAAAAAAGGACAAACAACGACATCAGATATTGAACC
Organism: Limnanthes douglasii subsp. nivea; assembly: GCA_036936605.1. Lineage (NCBI taxonomy): Eukaryota > Viridiplantae > Streptophyta > Magnoliopsida > Brassicales > Limnanthaceae > Limnanthes > Limnanthes douglasii. The sequence goes on along the minus strand of JAUPFV010000002.1, from coordinate 140,609,892 downwards.
AAGGGCGTTAAATAACAATGTTGTTATAAAGACAGAAGACGAAAAAAGAACATTTGGATCCAAATCCCAAACATACAAAGACTTTGTTTAATTGTATGAGGATACTCATTTTATGTGATATTTAAGAATTATAGGAAATTTCACATAAAGGATCTGGAAGTTCAATATCAAGGTCATTGAACACCATACTTGTACATGAATCCTTGCTGAATGCTAAGATTATTGGACAATAACTTAAGAGCAGCGTCATCACCTTATCAAGATGCAATACTGATAACAATTGAACTAGCATGAGAAGTAAAAAAAAGCGATGATAGATAGATAAAATTCAATAAATATTTTATATAAAAATACATATGACAAATGGGAGGATCCCCAATATTTATACAATACAATCGCAAATAACATTGATTGGTTTCACTAGGAGAGATGATAATTTTGTCAGAGAATTAACTTTGTATGTGGTATAACACGAGTTTGAGAAGAAGATCTAGTGTTTATTCATGATAATGAATGCAAATGTTTCATATAATATAATTATGGGAAAGTCATGACTAGATTAAAGACATGTTGTGATACAGATAGTACATCAGTGAATTTTCTATGTAATCAATGGGAATGTAGGAATGATCCGAGTAAATTAAAGAGATTCAAATTAATACTAAGCTACTTTCTTCGCACTTAAAAATTAGCAATCACAAGGGTCATGTTATCTTGGATAATATGGATGATCCTTGAGAGGCCACACACCTTATATAACCATAAGAGGAGATAAAAATCATATATATGTAAGGAAATAAGTCTTAAGACTCAATCAATACATTCGTACCAATCTCACAACAAATTATTTAAGATTTTACAAAAAAACCTTAGACATTCTTGCTTGGACTACCAATGATATTACAGAGTCTAAATTTATGTTACACAAACTATCTATAGTTTTAGTCAATCAAGTAAAAAAGGACATTGTAGTCCTAGCAAAAAACATAAGTGATAATGGAGAAAATTGATAGACTTACAAAAGTAGGAGGTTACGTCACTATCCGATTTAGATGAAAAATATATTGTTGTTGAAGGAAAATAATTTCAAATAGAGGTGTGTGTAGACTTCACAGAACAAAAAATGTATGCATGAATGACCTCATCCGCTTTTTAAAAATTGATCAATTAATAAACGCAACATCACAAAATAAGATGTTCTCTTTATGAATGCATATTTAGGATACAATCAAACCCTATTATTTGAAGATAACGAGGAACATATTAAATTAATTACTTATAAATGTCTTCTTTAATAAATTAATCTCCTTTTGGACTAAAGAATGTAAAAGCTATATATCATATAATTGTCAACAAAATTTTAGAAAATAGTTATTAGCATTCAAGATAATGATGATTTGGCTAAATTGGCCAAAATATTTGGAAACTTAAAAAACAATTGAAGCTTAGTCCATGGAAGAGTACATTTGGTGTAAGTTCTATGAACTTATTGAGGTACATGGTTAGTGAGAGAGACATGGTTAGACTTTGGATTATTAAAAATTCTTCAAAATATCAACATAGTCATGACTTCTCGAAAGGTATTATCAAAACTGAGGTCACGTGAGTATTTATTCCTCTATTTTGTAGTTTTAGAGTTTACAGTTAGTGTTGTATTGATACAAAAAATGAACTTGAGGATATTTATTATGTAAGAAAGTCTATGTTATATGTTGAAACTAGATATTTATAATTAGACAAGTCGTCCTTAACATTGGTTATTGCAGATAGAAAGATGAGACCCTACTTTATAGCTCACATAATTATAGTACAAACTTCCTCCTACCTAAGAAATATATTGCAAAATCATATACATTTAGAAGGTTCACTAGATAGTTAGTTAAGTTATGGGATTATGATATAAAGTTTGAACCAACAACTGCAATTATAGCTCACGCCTTGTCATACTTCCTCATTGAATTTCAGTCAGATATACCTACACTTTAAATGATGAAACTTGATGGATAAAGTAATAATTTAGGCTCCAGGACATGAGTTTAGTTAATATCTCCAACATCCGAAATTTTGATTCAATCCATAAAATATTGTTTATCTACTTCTAACAATGACACGAATATAAGACTAAAATATCTAGAATTTTTCTAACAAACATATGTGGCATTAAGAGAGTTAAACTCCTTATAGAATCTCAACTAGTAGTTGTTTTAGGCCAAACGAAAACCTCATACATTGTCTTAAAGGATATTCATCACGAGGAAGTTCTCTGTGAGAATGTTATCTTTGAGGAAGAACTAAGAACATAAAATGAAATTACGAATGCATTAGCTTCTTCTCCCTATGCAAAAACATCACCATGAGTAATCTTTCACAAAATTGTTAGTTGTAGGCTATAAGTTGATAATGATGTAAATAATTAAGGAGTGGAAACAACTACTGAAAGTATCTTTAATTGAGTATTTTATTGTTAGATAATAAAATTAATATCAAATGTATATGTGAAGGACTAAGTCTGTAATTTATAGCAAATATGTTTGTATTAAGTAATGAAGTAGGGTGAAGCATGCCTAGCTTCTAACTAATTCAGTTGTACGTAACCACCTACACTTATATATACGGGGGTTGACTTTGGAATTAAGATTGATTGGCATTTTTCCTTACTATAACTCAACTACTTTCTCTCTCCAGAAACTTGAACTACATTCTCTCTCTAAACTACTCCAATTTACATTTGTTATTCAATTTTCTATTACAAAGAGAATCAATACTTATCACATGTAACTCGTAAATTGAGGTATTTCTGAAGAACTACATAGGTGTTGGATCTACCGTTACATGTATAAGAAAGAATTATTGAAAACATCTGGTGCTTGAGTTGTGACGTAGTTGTAGAAACGTCTACTGATCCTAAAGGCTAATATAAGTTGTACAAGATTGGTTACTATTTAATCAAAGTAAATATTTGTTATCTCGAAGGTGGACTATTCGAAGTAGACTAGCCAAAGCAGGTTGGACAAAAAAGTGATTAGAAATATTACTATGATCTGAAGCGCACTAAATCATAGTACCACTAAGCTGAAGTAAAGTATCATATTTCCTAGGTCTCATATTTTCATTGGGATTTCCTATGTTCATAGATTATAATTTATTTCAACCGTTTATTAATGGGATTTAATCTGGAGCATTTGATGAATAATTAGGGTGTTACTTAAACCTATAAATAAAATAAGATACCGTATTTAAAAATGTGATGTGGTACAGTTATAATCGTAGAGAGACAATTATGTGAGAATATATATTTCATGAGAGAGTAAAATAGCTTTAAATCTTATGAGAGATAAGTAAGGTAACAAATAAACATTGAAGTGAGGGTTATGTGAATCATGTTATCCTTTGTTATAAAGAGTGATTGAGTTTTTTTTTTATTTGGAGAGTCTTCCTGTAACCTACTTATATATAAAAAAATGTTTATTTCCCGTGGATGTATGATTTCTTTACAATCCGAACAATGTTAAATATTATCTTGTGTGCTTGGTTTTATTACACTTTCTTTTATTTGTTGATCGTCATGTACATCATAGTTCAATCATTATTTTGTAGGTTCGTTTAACCGTATATATATATATATATATATATATATATATATATATATATATATATATTCTTATCACAGTCGATCTATGTACTGGTTTAACCCCAAAAATTGTTGTAGTAAGTGTGGACCAACAATAGAAGAAGTAGATCAATTGGTGATCTATACGTTGGAGAAGTAAATCCACCTAGAAACCGTAAAAGCCACGGAAAAGGAGTTTTATGAATCTTAACATATAAAATTTCAATGGATCTAATGATTTCAACCTTAAGAAAATTAAAGTTAAACCTTAACTAGTACATTAATCTACACATGTTACTATTATGGTACTGTCTAAGGCTCAAAGTGCCCTTATATTAAGCTTGGGAGATGAAGTGTTACGGGAGGCATCTGAAGATCCTACATCATTATGGATATGGAATCGTCTAGAGGTAATTTACATAAAGAAGTACTTGGAAAATATGGTATCATAACAAATAACTTTACATGTTGTTTTTGGACAGTAGCATAGAATTTGAAGCCACTTAGATAATTACAACCAAATCATATTCGAGTTGAATGCAGTTGGTGTAAATATGGAGTAGGAGAACCTAGCAGCCATTTATCTAAGTTTTCTATCATATGAGTATGAACATGTTTTGGAGATCGTGATATAAGAGAAATATTCCCATACGAAGGCCAAAGTCAAGAGCACCTCAAAATCTAAAAATAATCAAAAGAAGTATGTTTTGAAGGGTGATCTTTAGGGGAACAGACAAAGTGTGAGGGGTCGTTCAGGAAAAAAAATTCAAGTAAGAGCAGAGGAAACTCTAGGTTGAAGTCCAAAGAGACTAGGATGGGTTTAAAAATAATCTGATGGATATGCAAGAACAAAGGATATATTAGTCAAAACTGTCCGGAGAAGGAAAACAGAAACAACTATTAGAGAACTGAAGTCGGGATTAGAACATTATGACGAAAGTTGAATACATAATTTGAGAAATTAATTAACAACGTAAGATATGTACCCAAAGTTAAATATAACATTCTTTCTATTGGGAGGTTAGATAAGGAATGGTTTACATATAAGGGTGGCGATGGAAAACTTAGGAATTTTTCAAGGCTACCTTGTTGTTATGAAAGTGTATAAGACTAATAGTGGTGAAGGACTCCGCCAGGTTTTGATATCATTGACTGGGGAATTTAAGTGAGAATAGACTCAACCAATAAAGTAAACAAGGTTTGTTAGACGGTACAACGGTTCAGAAGTTGAGCCTTTATAAAAGTTTCATTTTGGGTAAGAGTAAGAGATTGAATGTTTTACATAACAACCAGACATCTAATGGATAAATTGATTATGTTCAACCTTTAGGGTCCAACACAATAACCTACCGTAGGTGGTGCAACTTTCTTTATGTCACTAATTGATGATTATTCCAAGAAATTTTGGGTTATAATTTTAAAGACCAAAGATGAAGCGTTTAATGCCTTTGTAAACTGGAAGACTTTAGTAAAGAATGAAAAAAGGAAAAGTGCTGAAGAAGATTTGTACTGGTAATTGATTGGAATATGTGCAAAGTTTGGAATTTGTATACATCAAACCATACGTGGGACATCCCAACAGAACGGGCTTGCTAAGAGAATGAATCAAACCCTGTTCAAACGAGTTAAATATATGCTTCATAAAACTCGTATGGGTCAAAGGCTCTCGGAGAAGAGATGCCAGTGGCTGCATATATCATCAACAATAGTCAATCTAAAACACTTCAGTTTATTTATCCTCAAGATGCGTGGATATGAGAGAAACCTAGTTAAAATATTTGAGAGTGTTCAGAAGTGGTGCTTACGCATATGTGAAGCATGATAAGCTTAGGTTATGAGTAATTTAATGTTTGTTGCTTGATTATATAGAAGGAGTAAAAGGGTATAGGTTGTGGTGTATTGAACTTGGATATCAATATGCTTTGATAAGCATGCACATGGTTTCAATGAAGAGAAAATTCCATTTCATGATGGATCTGAATAAAAATTGAACCTGGTGATGTTTCTACCAAAGAATATTTTGGGCATGGTTCCATCTCAGGTCGTACAAAGGAAGTTTAACCACTTCATGAATCTAAAGTAGAGCGATGGTCTATTGTCACATTCAGATTATTAGATGGGAGAGTAACATGAACATGACAGTTATCAACTAGCAAGAGATGGAGCACAAAAACTAAGAAAATAGCCGCAAGGGTATGGTTTTGTAAATGTAATTGGTTATGTTTTATCGGTTAAAATTCATGGAGATATTCTTGAGCCGAAAACGTACCACAATGATATCAAGAGCGGTGATAAGCAGAAGTGGCTTAAAACTATTAAAGGAGAAATGATATCTCTCAAGATGATGACACCTGGATTCTTGCAAACCAACAAAAGGGTCAGAAGCTGGTCAGGAGTAAATGTACATTCAAGATGAAGCCAAGTATTCATGATGTTGAGTTTCCCATATACAAGGTTAGGCTCGCGGCTAAAAGAATTTACACAAAAGAAATGTGTCAATTTTAATAAAATATTATTACAGTCGCGAAACAAACCTCATTAATGTTGGATCGTTGTAGTTGGTTGAGTCGAGTTGCCTCGTTAATTTGATTGACCTGACTACTAATGTTGGATCGTTGCAGTTGGTTTGTTGAATATAATGGTACCAAAAAAGAGGGGTTAGAAAAAATAAAAAGCCGGTATAGGTGTTGGCGACGACGACGACACGGAGACGGAATAAAAAGCGCTACTTTCTTACAACTAAGTATAGATAATTAACAAAGGATGGCCTCTAAGATTATAGATTTAGGTATGGTATTCATTTCGACGTAATAGTGAGATTACCTTCAACCGGAGAGCAACTATATTAAGCAAAAGAGGGTGAAACTTCTTTGTATACCACGATTTTTCATTGGGGTTTGCGGTTACATTTGCCACCTCTAATACATGACTTTTTAGCTTTTAAGTATTTTACCGACACAATTAACTTATAACTCATAAAGGGTACTATTACGTACGATCTTGAGCTCCCGTTTGGTAAGAATTCCCATGTGCATCGCTGATTTGCTTGTCGTGGTATATGTGGTCAAACTAGCGAAGTCACCATGTTTTTACACGCAATTGGGCGGGATAAAGAGATTGGTAGAGCTGCCTATGTCAAACAAGAACTGAAAACATACGTTTGTGTTCGTTTAAGGGAATTGGGAGCATAAGAGTGCAGTAATGAACTTGCAGCTTGAAAGGCGTTGGAAGGAAAAATGTAAGGAGTAGTTTGACATGAATTGGTGTTTTCGCCGGTGAAAAACCATGTCTTCTAACTATTTATTATATGTGTGCATATGAAGGGAGACACCAAAAATGGTGCAGGGAAGGATTTCCCGAAGGGTTTGTAAATCCATTAATTAATCTATCGGCGGCTTGTAAGATTAAATTATGTAGTCAGGATTTCGGAAAAACAGAAACGACAAACACGGCCTTGATAGATAGGATCAAACAGTTTGAGGCCGTTTTATTTCGTTTATGTTTCAGTTATTCTACAATGTAATATATAAGATATTATGTTAGTGAAATGAATTAACCCTTTCACATAAACTTTGTTGTCTCTGTTTCATTTTTTTAACGCAATCCTACCATTTAAAGAAGCAGAAGGATTAAATCCTACTTTCTAAAGAAGCAGATACATTCTGAAGAAGCAGAGGGATTCAATCCTACATTCTAAAGAAACAGACGGATTAAAATCCTATATTCACACAAATACAGAAGGATTAAAATCCATCAATTAGTATCAGAGCCGTAATGCCGAACACGCCAGAACGGGATGATAGTTACGCCAGTGTGGTGAGGGGCAGTGGAGGCATGCAGACAGGAGTTTCTGGAGGTAGATCTGTCTCGAGGGAAAAATCTCTATCCTTCTAGTACCCGAAACTGTCTGATACAAATTACCAAGTATGGGCTATGCAGATGAAAATTTTCATGCGCATCCAGAGAGTTTAGGAAGCAGTGGAGTCAATGGTTGACACACAAACAGACCAACTTGCACTCGCTGTTCTCTACCAAGGATTGAATGAAGAGACGTTATATCAAATTCTGGATAAAGACACCGCAAAAGGAGTGTGGGATGCGTTGAAAGAGACTCATGTTGGAGCAGATCGTGCTGTTAAAGTCAGAACTCAAGCGTTAAGAAGAGAACTAGACAGCATGAACATGGCTGAGAATGAATACGTTGATGAGTATACCAGAAAGATGACCATGATAGTCGATAAGATAAGGTCTCTTGGAGCAAACGTTGACAACAGTTATGTCATCGAAAATTGCTAAGATCGGTGTCATCAAAATTTATGTCAGTGGCCACAACTATTGAAGAGTTTGGTGATATCTCCTCAAAGTCTCTAGAAGAAATCATAGGCTCTTTAAAAGCCTTTGAAGATAAGATGACAAAATTTGAAGAAAAGAAAGGTGTTGAAAAAATCTTGTACGCGAAGACAGATATGCAAAATAGGGATCTAGGCAGTCCGAGTAACAGAGAAAGAGGCCTAGGAAATGGAGGAGGCCGAGACAGGGAAAAGGGTCGAGGCAAAAATAATTCCAGCAAGGAAGGTGAGAGACATAAGAAACATGATTCCACCTTTGACATAAAAAAGGTCAGATGTTACAACTGCCATAAATATGGTCATTTTGCTGTAAATTGTGGGTACAAGACAGAAAAATATCTTCACTTAATTCAGCAAGTGGAGGAAGAAGCTACGTTGCTTGCAGCGGAGATAAACTTCGATACTTCTGTTAAATGAGAAATCAGATTTGAAGATGGATGATGGAGTGACTACAAAATTGAGGGAGAGAAATGTAAGATTAAATTATGTAGTCAGGATTTCGGAAAAACAGAAACGGCAAACACGGCCTTGATAGATAGGATCAAACAGTTTGAAGCCGTTTTATTCCGTTTATGTTTCAGTTATTCTACAATGTAATATATAAGATATTATGTTAGTGAAATGAATTAACCCTTTCACATAAACTTTGTTGTCTCTGTTTCATTTTTTTAACGCAATCCTACCATTTAAAGAAGCAGAAGGATTAAATCCTACTTTCTAAAAAAACAGATACATTCTGAAGAAGCAGAGGGATTCAATCCTACATTCTAAAGAAATAGACCGATTAAAATCCTATATTCACACGAATACAGAAGGATTAAAATCCATCACGGCTGCCAATACCGTATGGGTTCTAGAGCCTTTCCGACTGTTTACATAAGTTAACTATTTAAATTCTAGGCTGTGGCCCATACCGGAATTCATAATTGATGAGGACGGAAACGTTACAATTGCCAACAACAGGAAACCGACGACAACTGATCGGTTGCGTGCATTAATAAAAAACGATACCGCGATCGGAATGATGCAAGAGTAGGCTTAGTTGTGCCCAGATTTACAGAGCAAAGGAGTAGATGATGGGGATGGCAGTGAACAGGAAAAGAGTGTTGCTTAGTCAATGGATAAAAGGAGAGAAAGCGGAGACCGACGCCAACGTGAGGATGATGAGGAGATGGAAGATGTGGAAAGTTCCCCTATCAAGGGAAAATTAATGGTTGTAGATGCGATTTCAATCTCCCAAGTAAAAACGAAGGTAGTGTTTGCTGATGGCCAACAAGATAAAAAGGGAACACCCAGAAGTAATTATTCTGGAAGAGGCTGGGAAAGATGATCAGGCGACGTTCCCCGACGATAGTAAGAACAATATAAGGATAACGAAGGGTACCGTTAGAAAGAAGAATATACTTGAGGACATTGCTCGTCAGATGGAAACATTTGTGAAACACGCAGACCGAATGCCATCTTATATAAACTTTGTGTAGAGTGTAGGGGTTGGGTCATCATTGTTTAATGTTTTACGGCCATAACTTGTCCCAAAGTCAACTGGAAGGAACGACACCAATCGAAGTACTAGGGTGGCTGCAGACACGGTGAATATGGTAATTTTCCGGCCATATATGCTCATGTTCGAGAAACTCAAGCGTCGCTCTGAATTATCTTTCTATGATAACATGTCGATAAGTGATATCTTGCAGCCACAAATAGAACTCGCTATGAGGTAAGTAAGCTAATTTTCATAATCTGAAGATGATGGTAAAGTTATGTAAAAATTATAGACTTTTTCTCTTCTGTTTGACAGATGCACCATAATTTGGTTGTTCTATCGTACCGACGCATGTCTGTCTCGGACTACTAGATCATAGAAAAGTGGAAACCATACGCTATGTATCCTTGTTCGGTGAGGGCACACAACGATAAAATCTCATAAGAGAATGAAGGGTTAAAGCTTCAGTTTACCTCCATCAAGAGTGAACATGATAAATATGCGGCAAAGTGCAAAGAGCTAACCAATGGTTGGGCAATAATGGTGTCGCAAAGGGTGGAGGATCAGTCTAAGCAGATCGCCAGGTTGAACGTAGAGAAATGAGAGTTGGTTGTGAAGGTGAATGAGCTGCAAGCAGAGATGTAATGGAGAAGAACCAGAGAGAAGGGATAATGGAATTGCTAACATTGAACCCTCAGATGCAACTAAGATCTTTAAAGAAGTTTGCAACCCCAGGGCATCATCTTCCTGTGAAGTGGGTCGTTTTACCAGACTCGAGACCTTTCAAATGAAGGATTCGGGAGTAAAATCAGAGGCAGTGGGCATAAAGAGTCTTGTGCTGATGCCAATGGAGGTGATAAATGATGGTGGGGTAAGAAACGATGGTGTGCTATATTAGTTGGGGATGTAGCATCAATTTTTCCCCCAATTTTTTAAGTTTGTTTTTTGTTTGTTTTTCATTTTAAGAATTGTGGAGACGTAACCACCGGGTTTATGGTGATTTGGAAACTTATGTATTGGATGATTAATTTGCATGCAGTTTTCAAAGACTATCTGAGTGATTTTCTTGTTTGTTCGATAGTTTCTATTTATATAATGTTATGCACATTGGTTGGATATGGGATATGGAGATGTGTTTATAAATTATGTGGCGATCTGCTTGATCCTTACAAAATCGAGCTCAGTGTGTGTCCCATCACGTAGCATTAGGGAGACATACCCCCTGGTTGGTTCGTGACAGTGGCCAGTTTGACTAGTCGCATGGCCTTAGAAGGCTTGATAGATCGTCAGACCGCTATTAATACCGTTACAAGGTATTGGGCTCAATATGAATCAACCAGTTGCATAACCCGTATGCGTGGCCCATTAGCCAATTCTTATGAATCGAGTCAGATGGTCTAGGCACATTAGGGCCCCTTGTATAGCCCGTAGGCGTGGGTAATGACCCATTCGCACGTTGTAAGATTGAGATAAATAATAACAGGCAAACATATAACTTGGCGAAAAACAAAAAAAATTCATTGATGAAAGTAGATGCTTTATTAAATAAACCCTATTACGCCATCTGGGGGGTGAAAAGACTGCATCTATGATGTTTACAAAGAGTAGTGATACAATTTCAAGTGATTAATGATCCAAAGATGCTTGAGGGGGTTGCTGTCAGTATTGATAAGGATATAGAATATTGAGGGCTTAAATGTAATAAAATAAGGTCATGTATGATAAATTGTATAGTTAATAGATAATACTTTGACTGCTTGTAAATATAGACGGCTATAATAAAATTATACAATTTGTGTAACCGAATTAGTTATACAAGTCAATATTCGTATAAATAAAGGTTGAGGCTCTTAATAAAGGGGATGATACTCTCTTTAGTTCGATACTTACTTTCACTTTTACTTTCTATCTTTATAATAAGACTCACTCCTTCTCTCTCAAGAATCTAAATTTACACTTATCAAATTCGCGACCATAATGTAAGCTCTATTTGATTGGTATCTTGATTTCGTATAAAAACCAGAAATTGTAGAGTTTTTGCATAGTAATATCACTCCAGATCGATGTGGAATCAGGAAACGAAGTTGATCCTATGGTTCAAAAGGAAATTGAAACTTTAAAATCTCATATGCGTGGGAAATAAAGTGAAGAAGACAATCAAGCTCTGATGAACCAATCAAGGCTAAAATTTGAGGTAAGACAAGTTGAAGAAAAATATGAGCTAGAAAATCAATTTGATGGATCATATACAACTCATCGGATTCGAATTGACCAGGAGAAAACATATTTTAATTCCAATAAAGAGCATCGTACCTCACGAAAAGAGAAAAAAGACAAACACAAGTATATTACGTCCAGTAATGACGAATTTGATAGTTCGGAATTTGAGGAAGAATCATTTAAGAAAAATAGGTATCACGGATCTTTGAAAGAAGAGAGAGATCGGCCTTGAAAATCACGTAAAGAATATAGACCAAAAAGAGACAACGTGCCTCATTGTTTCAGGGAAACAGAATGGTGTGAATGAAACACATCGAATCAGTACGCATGAGCGGTTGATTGGAATTTATATGATGTTATGGGAAGAAGAGGAGATGACTAGTATGTACAAGGAGTAGACTTGAGAAAATCACCTTTAACAATTGAGATAAGGTCGATTGCTCTTCCAAAGATATTTGACATCTCTACCGTCAAAAACTTTGATGGGATACAATACTATGATGATCACATCGAGAAATTTAAGAACTATATGATGAACTTCGAAGACCATGATAGGCTGGTAAGCATAGCCTTTTCTCAAGAATTTAAGGGTACAAGATTGAAGTGGTATTATATGATTCTGATGGATACATTTCTAATTTTGAAAATTTCTATATAACTTTTCGGCAAACGTTTGTGGGAAGTAAATAAATACGAACAAATGGTGACACTATAATACAATATAACTAGGTTGTAGGAGAGAAGTTGAAGGATTATACGAATCATTTTGTGTAACAAAAGTAGAATTAGTTAATTGTGAATAGCTGGTGGCTATGGCTGCATTTCGACAAGGTTTATTACCAGGTGATTTAACAATTAAAACAACAAATAGGAGAGCCTTGACTTTTGGAGCGTTGATGGATCGAGTCAATGATCAAATTAAAGTGGAGGAATCAACTACGTTTGAAGAATGGTTGGACCTAGTCAAACCATTCTGATTTAACTGAGAATGTTGCTAATTTAACTGAGAATGTTGCTGGGATTTGTGAAAAGGCCAAAGGATACGCAAGCTTGAAAAAACCGCTCCGATAAATAAGCCAAGAGAAGAACACAACAACAAGGTCTACAAGTAGGGCTGTTATCGGTCCGGTTCGGTCCGGGTTTTGAAGGAACCGGACCGGACCGCTAAGCTTATCGGTTCAGACCGGACCGGACCGCTAAGCTTTCGGTTCTAGTTTTTGGAACCGGACCGAACCACTAAGCTATCGGTTCGGTTCGGTTCGGTTCGGTTCGGTCCGAGTTCGGTCCGGTCCGGTTTCGGTCCGGTTCGGTCCATTTAAAAAAATAAAATCAATTAAAAATTGATTTTTAATTATTTTTTTATTAAAATAAATGATATAAAAACTAAAGTTTATAAGTTGATCTTTTATTTTCTTAAAAAATTGGTAATTAACTATTAATTTTGGTACTATAATTTATAAAAGAATATATAATAATAATAAATAATCGGTTTTAACGGTTTTATTGGTCAGAGTTCTTATCGGTTCTACCGGTTTATCGGTTTCATCGGTTCGATTTCGTATCGGTTCTTTCGGTCCTATCAGTTTTATCGATTCGGTTCCTTATCGGTTCTATCGGTTCGGTTCCTAACCGATTTTTTGTTTCGGTTCCTTATCGGTTTTCGGTTTTTAGAATGGAACCGCGAACCGGACCGTTAAGGTTCGGTCCTTTTCTCGGTCCGGTCCTTATCGGTTCGGTCCCAGTCCGGTTCTCGGTTCTGGAGAACCGTTGACAACCCTATCTACAAGTATCATAATTATATTTGGCATGATACGACAGATTGTATAGTTTTGAAAAAATGAGGTACATATTTTAATAGAGAATGGCAAGTTAGCTGCTTTTGTTAAAGGGAAAAATAGTGGATCAAAAGCTCCAAGTGCGTCGACTTCACAAAAAGCAAATCTGAATTCGTAGAAAGAAAGTGCACTGATGATTCTAGAATCTGAGTTTGATGAGTTTAACTAGGCATGGGCATATGGGTATGGAACCGAAGAACCGAACCGAACCGAACCGAAATAACGGATTCGGTTCGGTTCCGGTTCCTTATAAATACCCGTACGGTTCCTTATCTTAAATACCCACGGTTCTTAGTTCGGTTTGGTTCGGAACCGAAAACCGAATAGTACCCATAAAGAACCGAATAAGCAATAGTACCCTTGAATATCCATGGTTCACTGTTCGGTTCCAAACGATTCTTTTGGTTACAAAGTAACCAGTTGGTTTTTTTTGGGTTCAGTTAACCATTTGGTTAGAAAATAACCATTTCGTTCCTTTCGAGTTCGTTTCCAAACGGTTCTTCTGGTTACAAAGTAACCATTTGGTTAGAAAGTAACCATTTGGAACCGAAAACCGAATGTAACCGAACCAAACCGAGAAGAACCAAACCGAACAGAATTTTAATTAGTTCCTAAATGGGTACTAGTTTTAAAGAACCGAAAGAACCGATAACCGAACCGAATATTAATCGGTTCCTAAATGGGTACTAGTGCTAAAGAACCGAAAGAACCGAGAACTGAAAGAACCAAACCAAATCGAACCGAAGAACTGAATGCCCATACTTAAGTTTAACGCATCCTCGGAGTATTTGGATACAGATCCAGATCGATTAATTTTGATGACTGTGGATGAACAGGTAGAGAAAGGACGTGTTCAAAATTTTATGTGAGTATTTTGAGACCTTGGCAATAATTCGGGGAGATTCTATGAATGGTAACACTAATAGCTCCAGAAAAAAGCATGTTGTCAGTTTAGCAACTCAAGTAGATGGAAATATGTCTGCTCATTTTTATGACAAGCATGATAAACTGTATAGTTAATAGATAGTACTTGTATTGTTTGTAAATATGTAGGGTTATAATGCAGTTATACCCTTTTTGTAACTGAATTAGTTATACAAGTCAATATGCCTATAAATAAAGGCTCATGCTCTTAATTAGGGGTTGGTACTTTTGTTAGTTCGATACTTACTTTTACTTTTAGTTTCTCTCTCTAAAATGACTCTTTCTTTCTGTCTCAAGAATCTAAGTTTACACTTAACAAGAATTAGCCAGGCGATATGCTCCATGGTGACCCTTCGAAATGACGGTATATACGACTTCCCAAGTTGGACCTAACTTACCGGCAGCATTGTCGCCTGTACTATGAAATATTTTCCGCATAAACAAATCTCCCAAATGCAGAGTTCAAGGTCTCGAGCGAGCATCGAAGCGACCCCTCATTAATATTCAGTAATGCTCGGTATGTATGCTTGCTTGGTCGCGACGCTCCTCAACAAGTTCAACCTGGATTCCTTGGTTAGTATTGGTGGCGTCCTATCCGTAGTTTCAAATCATATGACTAGGGACGATCACCTCAATAGGATCAACAACCTCGGTACCATATACTAGAGCGAAAAAAGTTTCCCTGGTTGCAGTTCGTGGGGTTGTATAGTAGGCCCATAGAACCTCTCTCAGTTTATCCGGTCATTTTCCATTTGAACCTTCCAGTTTCTTCTTGATCTTGTCTACCATTATACGATTATTCACCTCAAGCTTCCCATTTTCTTGCAGGTAATACGGAATGGCAAAATGTTGGGCAATACCGTAGCGTGCACAAAACGTAGTGACAACTAAGTCTTGAAATTACAGGTCATTGTCTGTCATGAGGATTCGAGGAAACCTAAAGCGAGCCAAGATCTGGTGATGAATAAAATCACAAAATTCTTGGGCTCGAGTGCGTGACAGATCCTTCATCTCAACCCACTTGGTAAAGTAGTCCACTTCTACTACTAAAAATTAACGTTTCGAAGTGGTCATCGGTAGAGGGCAACCAGGTCGATGCCCTACTTGTCAAATGGGGAAGGTATTATTGTTCAGATTAAAGGCTCGTTGAGAAAGTGGCTCATGCTGGCAAACGGTTGGCACGGGTGACACTGTTGAAAAATCCACAACGCATCACTTGCTACGTTTGGCCAATAAAACCTCGCTAAAATGAATCGTCTAATAAGGCTACAGTGGCCATAATGGCCCCAAGATTCACCATCATGCAAGTCATTCAGAACTTTAGTAGCTTCTTCATAACCTAGACATCGAAGTAGTGGCCGCGTTGCACTCTTTCTGTATAAGATACCATCTAACACACAATATTAGGTTGCTCGTATTAGCAAGGCACGATCCACATGCTTTTCCACCGGGAGCGTCCTCTCTTGAATATAGAGAAATAATTCCGCCAATCAGTTGACGCATCAATCAAGAAGACAGTGTTTGGTTGGAATCTGGTTCGGGTGGTGGGTAGTTACTGCAAAAGAATCAATGAGCGTTCAGCCAACGCGGTGGCTTTTCCAATGGATCGGCGACAGAGATGTGAGTGCGTGGAACCTGCTCGTAGCAAACCTGGTGGAATTTAGCCTCCTACTCATTCAGAAAGGTTAAGAAATTTCGAGTTCCCTCATGTTTCTCACCATAAGCCCCATTCCTTTTATTCACCACCAAATTTGAATAAGAACGAATATAAAGTTGTTGAGCCCCACATGTTAAAGAAAGTTTCATACCTCCGACAAACGCCTCGCACTTAGCCGTGTTGTTAGTGACTGGGAAGTTAAAGCGGATGACCTGCTGTATATATTTGCTTGTTGGTGTTTTTATTATCATCCCTACACCACCTCTTGATGTACTTGAGGGCGCATCGAGTTTAGCAATCCGTTCCAAATACGGTTGGTCCCGAAGTGGCTGCTGAATTTGGTTCATCGCACGATGTAGAGAATTCGGTGATAAAATGCTTGATAGCCCGCCCCTTGATCGTGGTACGCGGCGGTTTGAAGTTAATATCATATTCGCCTAATTTGATGCTTCATTTTGTAAGGCGACCAGAGATGTTAAGAATTTGAAGTACCATTTTGAGAGGGAAACACGTGTTTAAAGTGATCGTATGTCCTTGGAAATAAGGGTGCATTTTCCGTGTTGTCGTCACTAACCCCGACGCCAACTTTTCTATGTTCAGATAGCGGGTTTCGGCGTCGACCAAATTCTTGCTTTTATTGTATATCAATCTCTGGACGCCCTCTGGTTTCCTATCTAATATCGCCTTTACTAGAAATATGGAGACATATAAGTAGATAAACAGGGGCTCACCTACCTAAGAGTTTTAAAGTATCTCGGGATGTAAGATATTTCTTCAGTGTTCGAACAACATATTACATTTCTCATTTTACGCGAATTGTTTGGCACCGCGGAGTACCTTGAAAAACGGGTGACTTTTATCGGACGTCCTAGATATAAGATGTGAGAGTGCAGCAAGGCAGCCTATCACACATTAGACTTCATTGATATTCTTTGTGAGGAGGGGGGGGTTTAGATTATGGATTGCATCTGATCATGGTCTGCTTCCATCCATATACCGTAGGAATTTTCCACTGCGAACTCTAAACGAGCATTTCACGGGGTTGAGCTTCAAACGGAAGCGATGCGAAACATCAAACATATTTTGTAAAACCTCTAGTTGTCTTTCCATTGTATTTGTTTTGACGATCATTTCGTCAATGTACGCTTCCATGTTGTGCCCCAGTTGATCCTTGAAAATGTAGTTCACAAGTTGTTGGTAAGTAGAGCCTGCTTTATTTAAACCAAATGACATCATGGTATAGCAGTAGAGCCCACGCTCGGTTTGGAAGGTCGTATGCTCTTCATCTAATGGGTTCATGCGGATCTGGTTGTACCCCGAGTAGGCGTCCATAAACAATAAGAACTCGCAACCGGACGCAGAATCTACCAACTGGTTAATACAAGGTAGTAGAAACAAATCCTTATGACACACCTAATTCAAGTCCGTGAAATCAATGCACATGCGCCACTACCCCCCTTTGTTCTTTACCAACATAGGATTAACTACCCAGACCGGATACCGAGATCGGCTTATGTGGCCTAGTCAAAAAAACGTTTTCACCTCGGCACTTGTGGCCTCTTGCTTCTCTACCGATAAAGAATGACTATTCTGCCTTATGGGCTTGGCGTATCTATTGGTTGCTAACTCATGGAAAATTAACGGCGGGTCGACCCTCATCACATCACTAGATGTCTAAGAAAATACATCCAAACAATTTCCGAATAAGTCTATCTAAAATTGTTTACAAGAATGAATAATATATTTTCTGATTTGGAGGTTGTGACCCTCTGTCATTAATATTTCTTCAACATATCCGAGATCAGTGTCGGGCTAGTCGAATTCACTGGGGTCATCCATAGTATCGTCCGAGGATCACTCGGGCAATGTACATTATGCTCCCATTTTCCTGCTAATTGCTATCGGAGCAGCTTGGTCGGGTCAACCATTACCGCATAGCATGTTCTGGCGGTCCCCTGACTTCCCCAGATTATCCTTACTGTGTTTTCGATCATATACTTGATATGTTGTCTAAAGGTCCAAGGGGCAGTTTCTATCTGATGCAGCCAATGACAACCGATGATGGTGTTATAACAACTGGATGCATCAAAGATCATGAACAAGGTCATGAGCTTCTTCTTAGTGACTCCGTACCCCATCTTGACCATGAGTTTGACCTCACCGACATATTATGAAGATTTCCTTATGTACCTTACTAATGTGTGTTGTGTGGGCTTATAAGGTGGCACCTCCAACATGTGGATGTAGTTGTCATTGAATATTATGTATGTTGAACTGCCCTAACCAACTAAGACTCGAGTTACCATCACGACTATAATATCCAGATTCACAATGAGAGTGTCTTCATAAGGTGTGGCGAGCCCATACAGATCATCATCATTAACAGTAAGATTGGATACAGGTTGATGGTGTTGCTCATGCTACTTGGCAAACTGAACTAGCTCACCACTATCGACTAGCATTTGAATTTCCTTCTTTAGCTGCCAACACTCATCAGTTAAGTGGACGTGATCGTTATGGTACGAGCAAAAATGCATGCTTAAACGTTTATAACCCGCTGCAATCATCAAGAAACGGGCTGGTATATCGCCCTTCCTTTCATACAATCATAAATAACAGAAATAGTTTCAGTCAATGGAGTGAAGCGTTGGTTCGGGTTTTCATAATGTGAGGGTCGACGGTTTCTGAGCCTCAGGTCCCGGCACGGTGCTGGACCTTATCAGTCTTTCTCATGTGAAAATGATCCCCCCTTAGAATCTAATAGGTATCTTTCCGGGGGACCTCTTCATTTGGCATAGCCGACTTGGATAAACTGGTAAGCTCGGGCTAGCATATCGCCCATATATGCATATAGCAGCCGATTCTGTATAAGCCTTGCTTGAGAGATGCCACCACCATAATCGCCTCTCTAGGTCTGCGGTTCCATCGTAACCCTCAATCCTGAATAGATCAAACTTCCTAGAGAGCTGCGCCTCTAATATCTTCTCCATAAACGTGGATTCCTTGAAGACGTATGATGCGGACTTGGTCATATTGTAGGTTATCGTCCCCTCTTGCCCATCTATAGACGTCCTAATGTGCTTCTCTAGCCGGCTCTTTATCCTTATACTATTTTTTACACTACTTTCGCCTTCTCTTTCCCCATTACCTTCCCATTTTGATGATCAATCGCCCTGATGCATGCCTATTTTAACAGCTCTCGTATCATACATTAGCATATTGGTAAATCCTCCTAGGACCTCCTAATTCTACCCACTGGTTTTGTCAACCACACCCCTTCTACGGCCTGTAGAACTATTTCGCCCCAGAGTCTACCTTTCAAATCTCTTGCCTAGTTACTAACATGGTTTAAAAATTTGCTATTGCTTGCTCTATTAGTTTTTTTTAAGTTCCCAAAAACGGCATCGAATTTGATAAGAGGAAACTTAACAAATTATATATCAAGTAGTAATTTTTTGTATTAGAGAGAAAAATATCATTTTTTACATTCTAATCGATCTATTTATCCTACTTACAAAGCATTTACGTTCCCAATAATTACATTTTCCCATTAACTACGTTGTTCAGCTTAATTTAAGGTCATAAAGTCATAAAAGTGGTCGCCATTCCAATCGTGAGGCGTTACATAGGTTTTATGTTTACTTTACTGCCCCATTAATGCGCGTTGACTTGCTGGCATCGGTCAGCGAGCGTTTCCTCCCGCGTTCTCTTTTTCATACTGCTCTGCCTCTCGTTATAGAGACCTCTGCTCGGTAGACTTGAGGGATCGTTTGCTTATGCACCCTGCTCAGCTTCTCTGTTTATCAAGCATGCTTGCTCCTTTTCCGTTAGCTTTTATCCATCACCTTGGGAGACCTCTGCTCAGTATGATTTCCACTTGACAAAGTGTTCTCTTATGCCCCTCTCTTGACTTCCTTATCGATCGATCGTTCCTCAGTTCAGTTTTAGAGCGTCTGCATTATTCTAATCGACTCGAATCTATGCTAACCTATCAGCTCGGTGAGGGAGTCCTCATCACTTGACTCATGTAATACAAGAAATGCATGTTTTAGAAATATCTCTTTAGATTATTTTAATATGAATCTAATGTTATTCCATATGAAACTATAGCGGTTTTTCCTACCATTGTATGTGAGAAGTCTATCATATAGCCATGGTCGACCTAGCAATAAGTGACAAACACCCATAGCAATAACATCACACCATGCCTTATCCTTATAGTTTTTTTTTATAGATTATGACACTATACATCGTTTCGAGATTGTTACCCCACTACATTTCTTTAACCAAACTAGTATGTAAGGTTTGGGGTGGCCTTCTTTCTTCAAAGCCAGCTTCTACACAACCTCCTCAGAAAACATATTGTTACAACTTCCTAAATCGATTACGAATTTACATACCTTAGAACCAACGCATGTCTAACATTCCCTCCGGTATACTGGTCCAACTAAACCTCATCAACATCATCCTCTAGTTCCTTATCAAACTCTGGCTCACCATTCAAATCGACATCACGAGCTCTAGTGAATAAACCCCCCGTCTGCTATCGTTGTTATAGTAATTTTGGACTCTCCAAAGCAACGTGCCCTGCATCTTTACAATGGTAGTACTTTAGCTGTGAGGAAGTACCTGTGCAACTACAAAATGTTCAGTTAGAACGTGAATGAACAGGGGTTGCAGTTGGTACCACTGGGCTATGACATGAGACCATCCTTTTTGGAAACGTCATCGGTATTTTCCTGCCCGTATCTTCTCCAAATGGCCTTCATGAAAAGGATTTCTCCACATACAGAGCACACTAATGTGCTTCAAACACATTCATATGGTCAAACATATTCAACTTGTCTTGCAAGTGGTGTCTCATCCCACATATATAGTAAGATACCAATGTATGTGATAAATCAACAATATTCATAATCTTTTGCAACTTGAAAAAATTGTTTGTATATTCGTCAAAAGTTATTGATCACTTTTAAGATTTTGGAACTGTTAGTACATTATACGTGCATAATTATAAGGTAAAATGCATCTCTCAAGTGCTTCGTAAACTTAACCCAGGTTGTTATTTTCGTCTTACCTTGCGTCGACGTGGTCTGCTTTAGTTGTTGTCACCAAGATGCAGCTTGGTCTCAGAACTTAGTCTAGGCCAACTGTACCCATTTTTTATTTGGAACCTCCCTGAAATCAATGATGTCTTCCACCGATGTGATTCAATCTAAAAACTCCTCTAGTTCGAGACCCCGCTGGAACTTTGGGATCTCAGTCTAAATCCTGATTCTTATCGATTGTTGGCGTTCAATCGAAATCTCTCGCCGACGGTTGCTCAAACACCTGTTCATGGTAGTCTTGGGGGTAATATGGACCTTTACCTTGTTCCCTCTGATGAGCAAACAAATTATTTTCTCAACCGATCTATCTCTCTCTCGCTCAGATCTCGACGGTTGGTTACTCGAACCTGGAGCTCGAAATCCATTGGTTTGGTTGTTCAACAGCCTACGCATATCCTGTTCTAAGTTCCTCATCTGGTCTCCCAACGAATGCATTTGTTCACCGATCTGTCCAAATCGGTTTTCTATCTCTTCTTAATTGACTGGTTCTACGAATTCGACAGTGGACCTCCCGCAAGTGCTCCCTTAGGCGACATATCTCCTTAAACCACGTAGTCGGAGCTCTGATGTTGTGATACCAATTATGATGGAAGTTGAAATTTGGAACATGATAAACGGCTGCAAGAATAGAACAAGAGAAGCGAAACATTAGGTATAAACCTTAACCCTAGATTAGATTCAAAATATACTCATAGAAAAATGATCTCAAAATTTAATTCATCAAAGTCTGATAATGAAGTAAGGTTTTAGAATCTTTTATTGAAGTACTTGAAACATTATACAAAAAGTACAAATCGTTCTTAGTGTAATAAAATAAATCGCATCCTAATTTCAAAATGAGTGGAGTTTTTTAAGTATTTTAAATATATAAAACAAAAATAGAAAAATGGTGAAAAACACGAAGACATGTAAATGAGGTCATAAACGCTGGATTATAGGTCTTAGACTTTATCATATGATGTTTCCAAAAATCATTCGGCTTATCGACGTGTTCAATTTGAATGGTCGCAACATCAAATTCTGATACTCGAATCTCAAATAAGACATGTTTTCGTTTATTGAAATGACCTTATAAACATGACTTTCTATTGTTACATCCTTGTTTTAGAGGATTTGTACGATTGATCGTTACTTTAACTAATTTTAATGCGAAATTAGATAATAAAATATAAATTAATTAAAAAATATTTCAAAATTCAAATATTTATAGTTACTGATTTTAAGATAATTAGTTTCAGTTAATTTAACTAATTAAATTGTTATAACGTTTGATTGATTAAATTAAGAGTATCAGTGTTAAGAACGTAAAGCGTAAAAGTAACTTATTTACTTTGGTGAGAAGTAGGGCTGTCAACGGTTCTCCGGAACCGAGAACCGGACCGGGATCGAACCGATAAAGACCGGACCGAGAACCGGACCGAATCTTAACGGTCCGGTTCGCGGTTCCATTCTAAAAACCGAAAACCGATAAGGAACCGAAACAAAAAACCGGTTAGGAACCGAACCGATAAAACCAATAAACCGATAGAACCGATAAGGAATCGAACCGATAAAACCGATAGGACTGAAGGAACCGATACGGAATCGAACCGATGAAACCGATAAACCGGTAGAACCAATAAGAAATCGGACCAATTAAACCGATTATTTATTATTATTATATATTATTTTATAAATGATAGTACCAAAATTAATAGTTAATTACCAATTTTTTAAGAAAATGAAAGATCAACTTATAAACTCTAGTTTTTATATCATTTATTTTAATAAAAAAAATTAAAAATCAATTTTTAATTGATTTTTTTTAAGTGGACCAAACCGGACCGAAACCGGACCGAAACGGGACCGGACCAAACTCGGACCGAACCGAACTCGTACCGAACCGAAACCGGAACCGAACCGAAAGCTTAACGGTTCGGTCCGGTTCCAAAAATTAGAACCGATAAGCTTAGCGGTCCGATCCGGTTCCTTCAAAACCCGGACCGATAACCGCCCTAGTGAGAAGGAAAGATAAACTAGTTTTTAGCTTAATAGTTTATTGACAAGGTAAGAATTCTACCAATTGATGTACTAGAATTTATGAACTTTGTTTTAACATTCTTTTATGTTAATTCATAATATATATTTTTATTGTTCATGTAATTCTACTGAATTTAAAAACCAAATTCAAATATATTTATTGCATTATATTATCTTAATTTATTAAGTATACAACTTGTAAATATTAGTTAGTATATGTTTAAAGTTTCTTGTCATTTAATATAAATATAATGAATTACAAGTTTGTTATCGTGTTTTTAGTTTCTAATATCTTGTAAGAGTTTGATAATAATAACTTTACAATTTGTGATCACCTTAGCCGAATTCAATTTATAATTCCTGAGTAGATTTAAAGTAATTTAGTAATGATAAATCAAACATTAAAAACTATAAATAGTTAGTTTATAACTTTAATATAATTACTTACTTTTCAAAAGCTAAGATAACTAACTTAACCATCATATGATTTACCCGATTAGGTTAGCAATACCTATTATTATTAATAATAAGAATGAAAATATACCAAATAAGTTAATTTAAAATAAGTTAAAATATTCAAATTGGTTAGCTTAATGTTTTAATATATTATTTTGTTGTCCAGTTAAGATTAGCTAGGGTTTTTAAATTAATGTTCTATTGACACGGTAAAAATTTGAGTGGTTGAGATTCTAAACTTATAAACCTCGTTTTAATATTCTTTACACTAAATTTTAGAAACGTTTACTAATAACTTTATTTGTTGACTTATATTATATTCAGAGTTTAAATGTAGAACGTCTTATTTACCCTCATCTTTGTATTTACTAATAAGTAAGTATTATTTTTGGTTTGCAAAGTAAAATCAAATAAGTAAAGAGAAGTTGAGAGATTTTGAAAAATTAGTTTCTAGAGAGAGAATTAAGAAGTGAAAGTAGATTATCTCAAATGTTAGAATCCTTTCTCAGTTCAGACCTGGCCAATATAACAGAATCGGTTACATAAATTGTAAAATTGCGCATTAGTCCCTCATTTATTCATAAAGTTTTAAATCTCTCTCATAACTAATTAGCTTATGAAAGTCCATCAATGAGAACTAATTAGCTTCAGAAATTTTTATAAGTAGAGATAAATCCCTTCATCGAGGATTCAAGCTGCTTCAGTTTTACTGTTTTTCATACTTCTAGCCCAACGCCTCGAATTATTTCATATGGAGGCATTTCCTTCCACCAGTCATGATCGTTCGAAGCTGAAATCGAATAGGTGATGACGCCTTAGATGCTAGTTCTGCCACTCGACAAGTGATGATGCCCTAGGCACTAAGTCTATCACTAGACCTATCATATGACAGATGTTAAATCCTCATTTACGCAGCCGTTTGAAATTCTTTTCAATTACTTTCTCCACCTCTTCCACTTCTCAATATTCTTTTTCTCAGCCTATACATACTTTTGTAAACCATTGTTTTATTCACAGACTTAATTTTTTCTCAGAGAAACTGAAAATATTAAGAAATCTTTGGCTACCTTCATCTAATTATTCAATCTGTTGGTTATCTTCATCGGAAGACTCAAATTTTATATTCAATCTTCAACTAATTTATGAGAAAGCATCCGAAAACTAGAATATCCAAAGCCAAAATTCCCAGAAAAATCAGCTCTCCAAAATCACACAACAAGGTATTCGGATCATACGACTACTTCTGTATAAGCGAAAGAGTAGATGAATATAGAGCAGCTGAAATCATAAGCAACACTCCTTGTGGTTTGTCTACAGAGACAATATACTACGGTAACTTCGATTCTAACAACATTCTTCTTTCCTTTTCAAATTCTTCCCTTGTAGAAGAGAGTCAGTCATCCAAAACTCAAAAACTGAAGAGCCCTCAAATTTCACCCCCTTTAAATACACCATCGTCTTGAATTCCTTCTGCAAGCTCAAATCCTCAAATCAATCATAAGATAGCCCAAGCTAAACCCTTTTGAGGAAGATCAGAGGAAACTCTTTCCCTAGTTAATTTTAAACCCCCTCGCCTATTACGCAAGGAAACCTTTTAGCTCATAAAAAAACTCAACTTCCTCAAACTCTGAAATAAAAAATCTTCATAGTCATGGGTGACGATGCTGATCTTGCCCCGAATCCATCAATCTCTTCTCCTCCCATGAAGGATATTGTTGAGACAACAAAAAAGTCTCAACAAAATCCCTCGAGCTATCCACCTCGACTCATAGATGAGACATCCGATGAATAAATGGATTTTGAATCCACAGAGTCAAATATCGAATCTGATACAAAAGAAGATGCTTTGAAGGAAACATATAGTGAAACAATGATAGTGTTTCAAAGGTAAAAACACCTAGGATAAGAAAAAAGAAATATCTTGTGAAACTCTTCGACGAGCTAGCCGCATCAGTGAGTGAAAACCTAAAGCCTCTCATTGCACAATATATCTTAGCGTTGCATAATGTTACTTACACACATTACCAAGAGAGCCAAGCGGATGAACTAAAAAAATAATGGGGAATGGGAGAAAACATTATACTTTGTCTACCCAATGATAGTAGAATACTTTAAAATTCTAGATCTGTGCCTAAATCAAGTGACCCCCAATCAGTGGTTCACTTTTCCCTCTTTAATTATGGTTTCTCGATTGGTCAAAATTCCCCTCTGGATCGAAGACTTCATCTCCATGGCCAAATTGTCAAAGGGACCAATGCTTCCATTCTATTGTCTAAAATTGGATAATGACTTGAAGATCATCGGTGATTTGTCGGAGGCAGATAAATTTTGGAAAAAAAAGATTTGTCTTCATCTCAGGAGCTTGGGAAAATGGTAAAGAGATTTCTGAAACCAATCCATCAAAGTTGAACCTCGTTTGAAGGGGTAACAGTAAGTATTTTATTTTATTATTTGAATTATATCTCAAATTAATTTTCTATTTATTTTTCATCAAGTCTTGTGATGTGTCTAGAAAATTCGAGGCATTACAAGCTTCATCCAAAACATGCCAAGGACATTTTTAGTAAGCTTTTAGTCTGGGCTGAAAAGAAATGGGGCAATACATTTCACATAACCTTTCAACCTATCAATTTTCTTAATAGTTACCTATGGATAATCAATGTGGGAGCTCCTCTCTTTGAGAATCTAATGGAGCCCTCCAATCCTTTGCATGCTATTAAAAGGTTAGTGCCCCTGAATGCAAAGTATTTTTGCAGGTTTGAAACAAATCGAATAGCCACCTTCCCCAGAAAAAGAATAAAAAAACAAGTAGCACATCTGGTGCTAGCCCTTCAGAGGACCGATTCTGAAAATTTCGAAGAGAAATACGACAGAAAAGAACCTCCACACTATTGAAGAGGGAGTTTAGGTGAGTCTTGAGCAAAAAGGAAAAAGACTGTTGCCGTAACAAAAAATAAGAGCACAACTAAAAAAAACCTTCAGAAGAAAGAAAAAAATAAATTTGTTCAAATCGTTCAAGAGGTGTCTTCCGATACTGATGAAATTGTTGTTGTGGAGAATGAGTAGAAAGAAAATGAAGCAGGTATCGAAGAGCGAGGAACTCAACAAGGAGAGACTTTTGCAGTCAATGATCGAGGTGATGATAACTTTGATCTGCTTCATCAACTTTGATCAATATCAAGAGCTCGTCAGAGGTGAAGATTCTTTTGTTCAAGAAATTCAGGACCAACTGTAAAATTTTGGTAAAACGCCTGCTCATGTTCTTCCCGAAGAAACTTCACCAGAGGTTTATTTGCCTTTATCCTCCAGTGCTCTTATACATGTTCCCAATTTAATGGTCATTCCTGCTGAATAACTATCCGAAAAAGTTGTGTTTGCTCTTCAACCCTTTTCCAATATTGGTGTTGCAACACAAAAATTAACCCAAAAAATCGAATCTGCTCGAAATCAGCTAGAGTATATGGCAAAGAAGATGGTTCGCTATAAGAAAATTGCTGCTGTTGAAAAAAAAGAATGAGGGAGATCTTTCGTGGCCTCGTTAAAAATCAATTTCATGGATTTAAACTGGCCAGAACTAAATTCATCAAAGGGCTCATCTATCTCAAGAATCACCTAATATTTTTGCATAAAAAAGAAATGGGAGAGCTAAATACTTCTCATCAACATGAGACATATCAGTTCAAATCTAAGCACTGTGAAGAATTAGCTATAGAGACAAATTTTACTCAACGAGCTTGAGGAAGAGAATAAAAAATTGATAGAATATATGTGAGCTCTGAAAAATCAATTCAACGAAGAGAAAAGGCTCGATATCTTTCCTACTGAGAACGAATGTCGAAATGACATGTTAGCAGCCATAAAAAATGCTAAAGAGAAAATATCCATTAATCTTCTTCGCGAAATTCATGACACATTTCTAAGACTGACCTCTCTAACGTTTGCGAGAAGATTCCTATTGAAAGTCGCTCAAGCAAAGCTTTTGATCCTATTCCTAGCTCTTCATCAGAACCGGAGGAAAGCACTTCTAAACAAGGGAAATCTTCTGAAGTAAGCTCCGAGGATAAATAACTTTGCTATCATTTTTTTTTGTAGCTATCATTCGATTGTTATAGAATGACTTATTTTTGGTAGATTTCATTTTTACTTGGCATTTAAAAATCTATTTTGTTATCACCGAATTAAATTTAACGCAAAAAGGATTAGTTTCTCCTCTAAATCTTATAGGTCATAAGATTTAGTTTCTCCTCTAAATTTAACAACCTTATAACTCATGTTCACCTTGAAATATAATTTATATCCTAACTAATTGTAAATTTTTTGAAGTGATAATACTTTACTAGTGTGTGATACTTCGAGTAATACAGTGCGTTTAGAGAATGTAACACATTGAATATTATAGTGCGCTTAGAGAACGTAACACTTTGAATATTATAATGCGTTTATAGATAATAGAACTTCGAATATTATAGTGCGTTTAGAGAACGTAGCACCTCAAATATGGTTGTCACTTCGAAAAGTGTATTCAAGACTTCAGAATAATTACTCTTAATCAACTTCAAAGATGATTAGTCTTTGACTAGTTACCAAAATAATTTAGACAACCATTGGTTAAAAAATATTTTTATTTATAGCTTCGAATATTTACATAACACCTCATTAAAACCTACTTGGGCCAACAATTTCAAAAGACAGTTACTCCTAGTACAATTTTAGATGTTGTAAATTCCAAGGATGTTAAAACATCCTCCCTGCTCATCATAAAAGCGATAAGAGCCTGGCTTTATTTTTTCAAAAACTATTTAAAGACCTTCTCAATTTGGGGCCATCTTGCCAAGACTCTTTTCCTTAGTATGGAGGAATACCTTCCTTAGAACATTATCACCAATCTTGAAGTCCTTCCTTCTCGCCTTTGAATTATATCTACTCTTTCATAAGAGTATGATAATGAATCATATTCAGATGAGCTCTAACTCGTTTTTCCTCAATCAAATCCAAATTTTCTCTATTTGCTTCGTCATTCAGGTTTTTTGAATATTGAGCTACTCTAACAGAAGGCATTGTAGATTATGCCCGATTGACAGCATCCATCCCATATGCTAAGGCAAAATAAGTTTTTTTAGTAGCCTCCCTAGGAATTTTCCAAAAATCCCATAACACCTCCTGTAAATAATTAGGCCATTTTCCTGCATCCTCTGTCAAATTATTCTTTAAACCTTCTAAATTAGATCTCTTTGTGATCTCTACCTGACCATTTTTTTAACGATGAAAAGGCGTGGAAAAACATTATTTTATCCCTTTAGAAACACATAAAGAAGTCTTTTTTTTTATTTTTAGTTTGAGGACCATTCTCCATGGTAATTTTTTGAGGTACCCCAAAGCGGCAGCAAATACTGTTTACTATGAACTTAATTACATCCCTAGCCTTTGTCCCAGACAATGGTTCAACTTCTGCCCAAGTCCTCCAGAAGCCATTGGCAATGGCCCTACCAAGTCTATTCCTCATCTGTCAAATGGGATGCCTTCGGTAATGGACATAAGTGGAATTTCTGGCTTATGAATACAGTTAACAAACCTTTGACTAGATTATTAGCGTCGTTCATAATTGAAGGCTAATAATACCCTGTCAATAAAATTCAACGAGTCAATGCCTTGAACCCACAATGTGTTCAGCCGTCTCCATCATGTAACTCTAATAGAATATTTTATGATTTATGTTTGCTTAAGCATCACAATAATGGCCCACTCAATGCTTTTTTTGTACAAAACCTCATCTAGCACCATATATCCACATGCTTTGCCCCTCAGCTTCTTGGCTAATTGCATATCCTCAAACAGTGTTCTACTTAACAAGAAATTAAGAATGTCAGTTCTCAAATCGCCTTAAATTATATCTGGAGTGATGAATATCTCCTCAATGTGTTCAAATTGATCTTAACGGGTTAAAATCGAAGGACTCTCCTGTAATAAAATCCATGGGTAGTCTTCTGTGTAAGCTACTATTTCCAAAGAATCAATAATTTTATTGTTTCCACGGTTGATATCTTCTACAATAACATGATCAAATAGAATGCTCAAATTCTGAAGGTCTCGAAGATATAACATTAGATGGTCTTTTTTGGTTTCAGAAAATCCAGCTACTTGATTTGCTACTAACTGGGAATATGTTTTTAAACGAACTGAAGCTGCACAATAGATGTTCATAAGTCTTAAACCAACTAATGCAGCTTCATTATTCGAAATATGAAACTCAAACTTAATAGATTGAAGGGTCAAGCTATTTCTTCCATCACAATTATTTTTACCTCCGTCTCAAATTTTTGAAAAATAATCGACACTTGTTTTTACCTTAATTCCCTCTATATACTATCCAATTTATATTTGATACCACTATCCGCAATAACCATTAAAAAATAAAACTTATTGGATCCCACGTTCCGACTGATTAATTTGTTAAGATAGAAGATGACTTAAACCATACCCAATATTTTCATCTTCTTCCCAACCAAAAACCCTAATTTGCAAAACCGTAGCTTCAACAAATTGAAAAGTGCATGTATGTTCAGTTACAATCTCCTTACCAGGTTAATTGACGACATTTTTTATTTTAATAAAGCAATGTCAATTCAAATTACAGTATTTAACTATCCTCGATGGAATGCATTTCCATTGTTAGATTGGTTTAAACTTGGAAGAAGTTTACCTCTTACAAATTGTTTTACATCAATCCTATCAATTCATCGATTTTCATCGTTTGTGGCTAAGGCTCTTGAAAATCACACGAAATGAAACTCATCACGGTAACAAAAAGATTAACTTAGATGTTCTAATTCAAGAATTCGAGATCCTATCAATGGATGCAACTTAACAAATATTAATCCTTATACAAGAAAATATAGTTTGTTTTAAACCCAATATATTTTATAACAACTCCGTACTTGGTTTTATATTCGTTTGTTTTGTCTATTTTATCTGTTCTTTCCTATATAATATTTATTCGGACGGTGTGTCTTTAGTTTGTACAAGAGATATGCGCAGTTGTGATACATATGTCTTGTTGATGTAAAGAACTAACACCAATTTTGATTAAATAGTAAGCATGTATTCGAATTACCTGTTTTTTGGGTGGATGGCTGTTTAAATAAATGTAGAAATTCAAATGGTTGAATAAGATTTTGGGTAATTAGATAGATATAAAATGTTTGGATGGACAATAATAAAAACGGTAGATTTGGGTTCTTTTTATGGAAGAAATAACAAGACGGAGTTTCTTTTGACACGTGAAGGAAATAATAAATCCAGTTGAAGAAATAGCTTCAGTTGAACTCTAGCACTGCATCCTAAAATGCTAGAACCCCCATCGGTTCGAACTATCCACATCAAACTCATTGGAAAAACTTCTTTGTTAATCTCTTCGTCTGATCTTCTTGAATGAAATTCAACAAGAAAATCTCCCAAGGCTTGGGCCTTGATAGTCGTTCGAGGTGAAAAGGTGATGTCATAATCTACTAACTCAACTGACCACTTGGTCATCTTCCCAGAAATATCTGGACGCTGTAAAAAAAATCAGTGAAAAAGAAGTTTGAATCTCAATAGTGTGAGCTTGTAAATAAGAGCGCATTTTTCTGGAAACCACTATTAAATCCATAGCTAATTTTTTGAGCTCCAAGTACCTTTAATTTGCTGCTACCAGACTCTTGCTGACGTAATACACCGGCTTCAAAATTCCCAAATTTTCACTTATCAACACAGCACTTACTGCAAAATATGATACTGCAATATACAAAAAGAGTTGTTCTCCACTTGGAGGCTTGGACAGTATTTCTGGTGATTATAAAAAATCTTTAATTCTTGAAAATGTTGCTTCATATGCCGAGGCCTATTCAAATTCTTTTGGTCTTCGTAACACTTGAAAGAAAGGAAAACATTTATCAGAAAATCTAGGCATTAACCTTCATGTTAAAATTTGCACTTCTTTGATAGTTCGAGGAGATATCATTGATACCACAACTTTTAGTTGTTCTAGATCATCTTATATTTCTTTTTCACTAATAACATAACCGAAAAACTTTCATACTCAACCTCAAAGGTACACTTCTCTGGATTTAATTTTAGCCTAATTGACCTTAAATTCAAAAAAAGTCTCCTCTAAATCTTCCAAGTGCGCATCATTTGTTAAGCTCTTAACCATCATGTCATCAATATACACCTTCATGTTTCTTCCGATCTATGAAGCGAAAGATTTATTCATTAATATATGATAGGTTGCTCCAGCATTCTTTAACCCAAAGGGCATAACTCTATAACAATGCAAACCTCGATACGTGATGAATGTGGTACTCTTTTGATGTTTTGGATCCATTTGACTTTGATTATACCCTACAAACGCATCTATAAAGGTCAAAATGATATTGTAGCTTGTAGGACAATCCACCACCATGAACAACACCTGAACCTTCTTTTTGAAAGGTCCCTTTCCCAAATTGACCTCTACCTCGAATTCCCCAATTAATTATATCATCACTCCCGTAAAACCAATGATAATAAGCTCTGATTGGGAAATCCGAGGAGGATTGCGCATTCTGTCATAAGTTATCTTGAAAAGAACGTTCGCAGATCTCCTTGTACACGCTTCGGATCTCGACACCAGTTATCTCTGCTCCAATAACTACTGCATCTTCATGTGGTCCTATAGTACCTCTTAAATCATCTTCATCCAAAAGAATAAAAGAAATACTCTCTTACCATATAGATGAGTAGACATTCCTCCTTCTATCTAAGTAGCTAAGCTCACTACATGTATTTTTCTAGAGCTATCAGTATTTCTAGCCATAGTATCTCCTCCGAAAATTACCAAAGACTCAAAGTACTCACATAGACTTTGAACATGACCTTGTTTCACCGACTCCTCAACTAGCATTAAAATTAACCTATCTGGATCTGCATCTAAATATTCCGATGCAGCATCAAAATCATCAACCTTTGAATCTAGAATCATCAAATTTTTTGCCTGTGTATTTGGATATGCTGCATGTGAAGTCGATGCAACATGGACCTTTAACGCAGTGCTCTGTCCTTTTACATAGGCGAGCAACTTTTCATTCTCAATAAATATTTGTACCTTTTTTAACGCAATACAGTTCGGAATATCATGTCCAAGTCATTATGATACTTATAAAACCTATTATTTCTCTCCTTCTTTGGCATATTTATCTAGGAGGCTTCTTGAAATTCACATACCCCTTTGCCATTTCATAGATTATAGAAAAAAATTCAATTAAATCGGCATAGTACTCATGCCTTATCCACTGATTGGGCCTTGGTCTAAGAAACTGGTATCCAGATGCTTGATTTGAATATCCCCAAGTTCAAGGAGGTAAATTGTTGTTGTTCCTCGAACATGCTGGTTGAGTTGAGTTCAAAAACTGGCCTTGATTGTTTGGAACATGTCCTGAGTTCTTTTAATTCATTCCAACTACTCGTCGAACCCTAGTCGACTCTTCTACCTTAATTTAGTCCTCCACCTGAGCCATAAGTGTTCCTAAAGTCAAAGATATTTGCTTTGTTGTCTCATTCGCTAGATCCCCTCGCAACAATCCTTATCCAAATGCTGCCATTGCTACCAGCTCTTCACAATTATCTAAACCATCTTTGGTCAATATAAATCGCTTAGTATCGTCCTTCAAGTTTTTCTCCAATTGCTTGTTTACATTGAATTATCGTATCCCCATTTTCCCGCATTTCTTTGCTCCTCACAAAATGTCTTCGGAAAGAAGTATAAAACTCTCTAAAATTTGAAAATAGACCCCCTCAGAATTCTGTTGTATCACTTTAAAGTTGTTCCTTTGAACATTTGACTAAATGCTCGACACACCAACCTGTCATCGTTCTTGAAATTCATCATGTAGTTTTTGAATTGTTCGATGTGGTCGTCAGTGTCTTGCATCCCAACGATTTTTTTCAAACTTTGAAATATCAAACCGCGTCGGAAGAGAAACAGATTTTATCTTAGTTGTGAAAGAAAAATTTCTCTAGTCAACACCCTGAACATATTAATTGTCATTCCTAGCTCCCATCACAACGTATAAATTCTAATCATCCACCACATTGTATTGATTCGATGTTTTCCCTCCACACCAATCAGTTTCCCTCAAGCATCGTGTTGTACTTTCCCTCCTATTTTTGTATTCATTTTGCGATTTTCGAGGTCGATCTTTTTCATCTTTCAAAGATCCTCGATACCTCCTAAACTCTGATCCTGAACTTCCTATTTCTTTGTCACTGAACGTGATATACCTCTGTTTATCTTATATATCCTTTTGTAAAGTGAGACGCTCCTTAGAATATTCAAAACACGTTTTTTCTGCTCGCTTCGGACCTGGCGAGCTGTACACGATCGATCAGACTGATCGACAATGTCATTTTTTTCATCTAACTGTCTTACCTCTGATTTCAGCCTAGCTTATTGAATTTTTCGTTCTCTCTGGTTATACTTCTCATTGAGAGGTGAAATTCTTTTTAATAGTTGATACATTCGCATTTCAATGTCCGACTGAGTTTGTCGAATTGGAATAGATTTCTCATAATTTACCTTTGTTTCTTGGATTCATTGTTGATCGAAACATTTTTTTGAATAAAAATAAGAAAAAACAATCAAACGAGAACAATCAAGACACCAATCGTGATCGTCCTCAGTGAAGTCACCAATTTTGTGAGTATTATGTCTCGTTTGCAAAGTAAAATCGAATAAGTAAAAAGAAGTAGCGAGAATTTGGAAATATATTTTCTAAAGAGAGAAAGTCAAGAAATGAAAGTAGATTATCTGAGATGTCATAATCCTTTCTGTGTTCAGCCCTAACCAGTATATAACAGAATCGGTTACATAAAAAGTAAAATTGTACATTAATTTCTTACATAATCATAAAACTCTAAATCTCTCTCATAACTATTCAATTTATCATACAAAATTTTATTTATTTACTTTTTAATTTTGAAAGTTCTATTTCCTCATCACTTATTAAACTTAAACTAATATAAATTTTAAATTTTTTAGCATTATATATCAACCTACCCAACGAAAATAATAATACTTAATTATTGTTAGTATCTAACAATTAGAAACGTATACCTTATCTCGTAAAAGTCCGTTACGCAAACTAGATATTATTTTAACTAATTTTAACATAAGTTGAGTCAATAAAGTAAAGGTAAATTTCGAATTGACAAATCAAACGTTATAAATCATAATTATGTGTTAGTTACTAACTTAAGATAAAATCTAAAGTAAATAATTAAACAATTATAAGGTTCATATAGTTTGATTAGAAATAGTAGTGTTAAAAATATAAATTATAAAAGTAACTCATATAATTTTCTAACAAATTTAATTTGGAGTGAGATGGAATATACAAATTGAATAACTTAATATTTGCTATCTCCATTTTCTGCCATGATTGATAGGGTTCTTAACCTAGCAATTTTTATTAATAAGGTAAAAACTTCATCAATTGAAATTATAATTTTTTTAACTTGGTTTATCATTCCTTGTACGTTAATTTCAAAAATTTAATGGTGATGTTAATTCTAGTAAATTAACATGTAAATTAAGGTATATGTGCTGATGAGTTACACCCTCTTAACTTATTAACTATATAGCATCTTACTTAAATATACCTCAAATGTATTAAAATTGAATAACTAATCTAATATAAATTGAATAACTTATTGTAGTTATATATCAATATATAAAATTAAAATTATATACTTCATTATTACTTGTTTCTAACCATTAGATATATAAAACCTGTATTGTAAGATGGGTAACAATTTATCATTACTTCAGTTAATTTTAAGAATTAATTAATAAAATATAAATTTATTTAGAATTGACAAAGTTATTGACTTTATTAAAAGTTACTAAATTAGATTAGAATTATAAGAATTAGCTAGCTAAATTATAGCATTAACGTACTATTCTAAATAATAATTTACCGTATAATTTGATAGGTGTAATTTGCCGCAATTTGACCTCTTTATTTCACGAGAATTCTTAATCAGAGTAATGTTGCATTGGAAAGATAAGAACTTACCAATTGAGTTGACTTCTCAGTTATTTTTAATATTAAGTTACGTTGTTCCGTAATAAATTTATTGCTAACGTGATCTATCGAGTTTTAAGAACAATAAATTTTATCTTAAACAAAAATAGTGCAATATATCATGGTATTCTTAATTAAAAATATATCATGGATTTCATTTTATTTTTATAAAATAGATTAGTTAAAAGCATAATTTTAATCTAAATACACAAAACTTAATTTTCATCAAGTTTTAAAAGAAAGTCATATGTACTGGTGTCTCGATCATTAGTGGAGATGTGTAGGTTCCAACACATTATAAATCATCTCTTAATATAGTACTCTAAAAAGACAATATTGATTCAAAGCCATAATTGAAAATATCCGAGCGGTCTGTATATATTGTAGTTGAGTATCTCGTGATATATTAAACGAACTATTCAACACTAAAAAAATGGTTTACTCACCATTATAATGGATCATCTTCTGTAGCAGCCGACTTACATACACTACAATCGTTCTTTAAGCTATGAGGCCCCAAACTCTTTTCATCCCCACACATGTGGGATGCCAGGTATGCTAATGTAATTCCAAGGAATTAGTGTATGATTAACATTGTATGTCTACGAACACAATTGACTCGATTATTCAAAATCATAGCTCAATGCTCATGTTGATCTCTGAATTTTAGGTGGAATAAAAAATATCACCTCATTCTGATAACTGAGCCCCAAGTTATGGTATTCTAAAGTTAGACAACATATTATTTTTACACAAAAAGAGTTCGTCATGGCGAAGAACCTTATGTTCTGCTTCGTCGTGATGAAAAACTTGATATCTATTTGAACTTTCGGTTTAGCATGAAGAAGTACTACATGTCGCAACAAATTGGGTTTGCGAAGTAGTTCGCAACAACGACAAACCTTCTTGACAGGACGAACTCATGAGTTTGAAACCCCAAAATCCTAAATTGGCATCAATGAGGGTTTTGATTTTAATGTTTTAAAAAACAGACCTATATATTTAGTCATGCATCACAAAAATCGATTAAATGGTATATATTGCACAATCAATCTTAAACATGCATATTATGTTCTCTACTCCCTAACATGTAATCAATTCACATAATCATAAATCAATTTAGGGGGATCCTCTCAAACTGAATTACTTTTGCAATTAAGGTTTTAAGAGACTCGAATGAGAGGTTTTTATCTCTAAAATATGAAGTGGATAAAATATCTTTGGTACCAATTGTTAAAATATTTTTATCCTAGGTTATAAACCCAAAAAAACTTATTATTATTATTATTATTATTATTATTAGAGAAAAGTACCCCTAAATACCTTCTCAACTATCAAATACCAACATGGTACCCGTTTTTGGACTAGTTTCATAAACTACCTAGAGCCAAAATATGGACAATTATACCCTCTAGGGTATAAAAGAGGGATTTTTGATTGAAACCCACATTTTCACCTTCTATTCGTGACTTTTTGGTTCCATTTCCCCCACTTTCACATTTCTAATTTTGAAGAGAGAGAAACCCTAAAAACTGGAGCCAACTCTGACCCAGCGGAGGTTCCGTCGATTGTAATCCTTGCCGTCGACCAGTTCGTATTCCGTCGAACGAAAAAAGTCACAGAACATCCACCGCGAAACCGATCAACAGCTAGGAGTTGGAGCCGACGACCAGTCACCGGCGTCGTTTGTTTTGGGAAGGTAAGGTTCTTTGTTTCTTCTTTTCGCTGGACGTTTGGACTTCGCTCATTGTTTTCATAAGCACACATAGTTTTAAAGACGTCGCCGGAGTAGTTTAACCGCCGACCACCGTTTACTGGCTCCTACTCTTTTGAACAGAGTCGAACAGGTACGTTATTTTCTCCGTCGAACAGGTACTGAACACTGGCTGTTTGTGAGCATTATGCTCCGACATCGATCAAGAGGTAAAGAAGGAAGCCGTCGTCGAGCCACCGGCGTCGTTACTGTCGAAGAGGTATGTTTGACGTAATTTTTGTTTTCGTCGGACGTTTCAATGTGGCTCTGTGTGTTTAACAGTCGACTGTATTAACGTCGCCGGAGTAGTCACTGTATTTGAGTACTGTATTGGACAGTTCTCTGTTCTCCGGTGACGTTAATGTTATACTTCAATCCTATAAACTAATACGAGCTAGATCTACTTTTTTGAAAATGATGAACAAAACTTAGCAGTTTAAGTAACTTTGAGACCAAAAGAAACATAGATCTATAATTAAGATTTATAGATCTGACTCGCATTTATGTTTGATATGCTTTAAAATTGAAGTAGATTATGTTACTGTATCGTCTTGTGTTGTTGATGGACCGGGAGAAGGAAGCCGTCGTCGAGCCACCAGCGTTGTTACTGTCTAAGAGGTACGTTTGAACACATAATCAACCTTCTATACGGTTCTGAAAACATTGTTATATTACTAGTTTTTGTGGCAAAGTTGTTTTAGTGTCACTAGCAATCTCATATCTATGTATCTAGAAATGTGATATTAGAATTACAGTCAAACAGTTATTTCACTGTATCTAGCAATGTCTCATGCTGTATCTAACAATGTCTCATGCTGTATCTAGCAATGTTTCATGCTGTATCTAGCACTGACAAATAATATAGTGTCTAGCAATCAGTTATGCACTAAAATCACAATATAGGTTCACTAAAATCGCAATGTAGGTTCACTAAAATCGCAATGTAGGTTCACTAAAATCGCAAGGTATGCATTGTGAGACTGTAATTTATCTGGGTTGTTTGTAGATCATATCTAACAGGGTGTTCCTTCTTGTCTAGCAATGTGTGCCTTCATATCTAGCAAGGTGTTCCTTCGTATCTAGCAAGGTGTTCCTTCATATATATCATTTCCATCGTGAGAGAACAAGAGCTCTAAAAGTCGGTCTTATCTGCGGCGGTCCTTCTGCTGAGCTCCAGTTTTGATTATTACAAACGGCTTGTTGTTTTTTTAAACATTAGATTAGTGTTGCTTATTCCTAGTTACCGAGTATTGTAATTGAAAGATTTGGTTCAGCGGGAAATGAACGCTTTACTGAATTTAACGTCAGTCTGTCGAATATTTTGATGTAGTAACAAACGATGCATCGACTAAAATATGATTATAATGTGTATGCGTATCAGTTCTTAAGTGTGATCTGCATCTTATTTTCAGTTATACTCAAATACTCCTGCAGATTTTGATTTTAAACGGATTACAATGTTCTTGTCAGAGATTTAAAAAAGCTTGTTATGAGTTTTGATACTTTTGGGTTTTTTTGCAGTTTTCAGCAGTTCTTTGTGTTTTAAAACACAATAGTCTGATAGATAATGCGTTTTCAGCAGGGTGTTCCTTCTTGTGTAGCAATGTGTTCCTTCTTATCTAGCAAGGTGTCCCTTCTTATCTTGCAAGGTGTTCCTTCTTATCTAGCAACGTGTTCTTCATGAGAGCGTTTAGTTTATAGTACAAACATGAGAGCGTTTAGTTTATAGTACAAACATGAGAACCATTAGCTACATGGAGTATATGCACCAAAGGCATTGTCTACAGCCCCTGCCCAGATACCTTCAGATTTCTAAAAACTGTAAACTTTTTGTATATAGGGCATGTTTGTTTTCTTAATCTCTGTAGGAGTCTGATTCTGTTCAATTCTTTTGGATCTCCTCAAACTCACTCATAAAAACTTAGAAGAAGAAATCAAATCCAAACAAAGGTAGAAATAGAAAACAAAACACAAGATGAATGAAACACAAGATGAATTGTCTATTACAACTTCTTCAAACACACATTACAGATAATATATATTTATATATGTTTCTGAAACACACCGATGCAACTTGCTGCGACCACTTGAAGGAGTATAGTAGAAGCTTGAACACACTGCATCAGCTAGTATTTTATCATCATGTAAATATAGCTCAAATATCACATTACATATGCCATCTGCTATGGTATATGTCGTGTAAAGAATTCAACAGATTCATACAAGGAGGCGCACAGAGGCCAGCAGTACATGGACTAAAGTTTAAAACCTAAATTACATTTACAGTTCATTTAAAATCTAAAAGTTAAATAAAACCAACAAAAAAAAAGACTCAGCCTCTCTAGCTCTTAATCATTATTCGTAAGTTACATTTTGCGCGAAACACAGGGCACCTTTTAGTAGGTATTCGATAAGGTCTTGTAGGTTGGAGCTGTTTGTGGCCTGAATGCATTCCTCTTCTCCGGTCTATCAATCGTGATCTACAACAACAACGGCATAAAACACAAAAATCAATACAAAATCGAAATCCATAGCTCACTTCCACACCTGCATTTATTGTAAACAATTAGGTTTCTAATTTCTTCTTCTTCGCCACTGGTCAGATCGGAATCACTGTCCCACTCCATTAAAACTAGCAGCTAAATCAATTGCAAAACACAAAAGTGAAGAAAGTGATGAATGAAAATGGCACTTCTTCAGTTACTCCCTTCTCCATCTCCATTTTGCACCGGCCATTTTGCAGTACCCAACATAGCTTGGAGCTCCCTCGAAAGCTCATGTAGATCGCCTAGTCGAATCCCACAGTTATTTCACTGTATCTAGCAATGTCTCATGCTGTATCTAGCAATGTCTCATAATGTATCTAGCAGTGTATACAAGGCATAAATCGCAACTGACAAATAATATAGTGTCTAGCAATCAGATATGCACTAAAATCGCAATGTATAAAACAGAGCTCGAAAACTGCAATTTCTTACCGGAATGTAATCAGAGCCGGTATCGATGCTTTGATTCGACCAAAAACAGAAACTAAACGATTTCCTACCATTAATATACATTAGCTACGCTAGTGAATCTATTGTTAAGATCAAAAATGGAAAAATAAGAATGAAGTTGAAAATGAAACACGATACTGACCTTTAGTTCTGACGTCGGAACTGCTTCAACGGTGAGGTCGACGGTAACCTAGTGGTGCACCGGTCGAGCTACAAGATTGAGTCGACGAAAAATGACGGATGGAGGTTGTTCAATGGTCTGATGAGGAGCTGGAAAGATACGCCTGAAATTGTAGAGTTCGTCGAATTAGAACGTCGCCGGTGATCGGAACGTCGTCGGCTTTGGTTAAAGGGGGTAGTGTTCTGTCTTCTCTTCTGGTAGCCACCCGGTGGACGCCGAGTCCAGAAATCGTTGATTGGGTTCGAAGGTGGAGAGAGAAGAAGAGGAGAGAGAGAAGAAGAGGAGAGAGAGAAGAAGAGTAAGAGTCGAGGCTGTTTTGAATTTCAAAATTCAAAAATAGAATGGGGCTGTAACAAAAAAACCCTAATTTTTCACAAATCAACCTTCTAATAGGTTGAGGGTAATCTTGGTATTAAAAAAAGAAAAGGTATTAGAAGTGGATATGTTTAATGAGATGGGTATTAAGTGAGCATTAACCCATTTTTGAACACTAGGTTGTAATAGGTTTGGTTAAAAGGTACTTAGTGTGTCATTTCCCTTATTATTATTATTATGGTCATATATATATATATATATATTGATTAATTTAATTAGTTAGTCTTTTATATAAGTATCCATTTGTTTTTGTTAACTATATATTATATAGTTATTAAAGATAAAATAACTAAAATTTAAAATTGATATATTTATTTATATTTATATTTATGTAAGTTATATAAAACAAGATTGTTTTTAACGGTGTACAAGTAGTTTTTATTGAGAGAAAAAAAGTAAATGAAGTTTGTTAGGATATTTTTCTTTATAAGAATGAGAATATTGTATCTTGTTTTTTCTGAAAGATATCTTGGAGTCTAAGTTCTTGATTTACGTAAAGCGGCTCCCTTTTCAACTCTAATCCTAATTCACGAAGTCGAAGTCTGATCGAGACTTACCTTCTGATTGAGCTATTGAGCTTTTTCTTTGAAGGTATGATCACTATCTTCCATCTTTTTTCTAATTGTGAATGTTACTGTTTCCCATTTTGATTAAATGCATAAAGATCGGATTTGCTCAGAATTCAACTTAGATTCTTGTTCTTGATTATGGTTTAGTCTTCGTTTTCTAGTTGTGTTGAATACTATGGAGGAGTTAGTTCCGTCGACCGTTACAGTACAACCACCGACGACGTCACTGTACGTCGGAGATTTGCATCCGGACGTGACGGAAGCTATGCTCTTTGACGATTTTTCCGAGTTTCAGAGCCTGTCGTCTATTCGTGTTTGCAGAGATACTTCGACTGGCCGCTCTCTCTGCTACGTGTATGTTAATTTCATGGCTGAGCAAGACGCAGTACAAGCCCTTAAGTCCAAGAATACCCTTAAGTCCAAGAATAACTCGATACTGAATGGGAAACAGATCAGGGTTATGCGGTCGCATAGAGATTCTGATGGAAGAAAGAGTGGAATTGGAAATTTGTTTGTAAAGAACTTGTGTGCGTCCATTGATAACTCGCGCCAGCAAGATATATTTCAGAAATTTGGGGACATTGTCTCTTGCAAAGTTGCTACTTTAGAGAATGGGAAAAGTAAAGGGTATGGGTTTCTTCAGTTTGAATCCGAGGACTCTGCAAATGCTGCTATTGGTGCTCTTAATGGCTTGACTCTTGATGGCAAAAAGATTCATGTACGGAAGTTTGTGAAAAAGAGTCACCGTGTTTTGCCGCCTAACACTGAGTTTAGATATACGAACTTGTACATGAAGAATTTAGATACAGAAATTACAGAAGAGGTTCTCTCCGATACGTTTTCCCGATTCGGGAACATTGTGAGCCTAGTTATTTCCAAGGATGACAATGAAACATCTAGAGGATTTGGTTTTGTCAGCTTTGATAACCCAGATGATGCAAGACAAGCTCATGAGACGTTGAATGGATCAAAGCTTGGTTCGAAGATTCTATACGTAGCAAGGGCCCAGAAGAAAGCAGAACGTGATGAACTGTTGCAGCGATCTTTTGAGGATAAAAAGAAAGATCAAGGCTCAAATCTATTTGTGAAGAACATTGATGATGATGCCACCGAAGAAGAACTCAGAGAACACTTCAGTAGATGTGGCACAATTACTTCAGCGACGCTTATGACGAATGACGAAGGAATTAAGAAGGGGTTTGGATTTGTTTGCTTCTCAAATCCCGAGGAGGCTACTAAAGCTGTGAGCATTTTTCATGGAACCATGTTTCATCGCAAGCCATTGTATGTTGCTGTAGCTCAAAAGAAAAAGGATAGACAAGCACATTTGCAGCTTCAGTATTCACCGCGTATGGCTGCATTTGGAGTAGGATCTTCAACTAGTATCATACCTGGTGTATACCCCCCTATCTACAACCCAGCAGCTCCTGGTGTATTTCCACAAGTATCTCCACGACAAAGTTTAATGTACCAAACCTCGGGTTTAAGACCAACATGGAAGTCCTATGGCTTTGCGCCTCCATCGAGGCCACTATTTCAGCCACCACGATTTCGTCTGATTCCTACTGCTGCAAGACAAAGCAGGCTACCCAGTATTATGATGAATGGATATATCCCTCAACAAAACTATTGTCACTATGGTCCATACATGCCGAATATGCAACAGCCTGCACATCCAATTCCTTCTTCAAATGAATGTACTAATGAGCTGTGGTCACGACATGCAAAATATATGTCTTGTCGTCACCCTGTGGCCGAAGGATCACTTGCTGCTTCAAATTCAGTTGGATCAATGTCACAAGGATCATGCACCCTGGGAACCAAGTTT
This sequence comes from Limnanthes douglasii subsp. nivea, assembly GCA_036936605.1. NCBI lineage: Eukaryota > Viridiplantae > Streptophyta > Magnoliopsida > Brassicales > Limnanthaceae > Limnanthes > Limnanthes douglasii. The sequence continues at coordinate 140,566,434 of JAUPFV010000002.1, read as the reverse complement.
TTTGTTTGAATGCTCACACAGAAATCAAATTTGATTTCTTACTCTTAGTTTAGTTCTTCGGGAAGGGCCTGCTCTTGTTATCAATTGTCAAATTAATTAATTTGGTACTGATTTGATAATGGCAATTCTGATTTCTCAGGATATAATATTTGATATTTGTAAGCTCATATACTCAGATGTCAGATAGTCTACAGAATCTAGATCATGCGGTCTGCATCCCTTTCTGCGGTGGTTTCTCCTGAGAGGATAAATCCAAAGAATTATATAGCTATCTTATAATTAATATTCCATTTTAAATAATAATTGCGTTCATTATAAAAGAATTATTTATTTAAAATATAGCTATCTAATAATTAAGATAATTAATATTCCATATTAAATAATAATTCGTTCATTATAAAAGAATTATTTATTTAAAATATAGCTATCTAATAATTAAGAAATTAAAACAATTTAGATTACGTTAGAAATAGAACTTGTATAAATATATAACGATGATTTAATGCAAAGGATTTAAGCAGAAACTTTAATTATGCTTTCAGTTTCCCATGAACAAAGCAAGATTCCCATCTACTAATATTATTATTTTTAATCCAAAATATTTTATGCTCTAACAAAACTATTAGTTATTTTTTATTTCTTTCGAAACGCTTACCGTATTTGTTATTACACTTTACTTTTGAACCAATTTTTTTTTAATTTAGACCGATTTTTATAAAAGATATTTTATTACCTTACTCGCAACATTTCCAACAAAACACTAACATAAATTAATTGATTTCGTTTGTTGGAACCGATTGGTATCATAGAATTTTTTTTAAAACCCAACAATAATAAATAAATAAAATCAATGCTAAATTTAGATGTAGGGACTTATCAATTTCGTCACAAGAGAACACTTAAAGAAGAACCGGTTGCTCCCACCGCCACAATCACTCCAAAATGTTGATCAATGGATAATAGAAAAGAAGGGAGAGCATGCTAATCGAATCTGAATCTTGCAAAATATGATGAATATTCCTACTCATGACTAAGATCTCACATCAAGCCTTTAGAAAATAATGATGAAGAGGAGAGTGATAATGTAACAACATGTATAATAAGATAAGACTACCAAAATAGCAAGAGTATACCTAAAGTTGTTGTTCATAATTTTTGTCCTAAATAAAAATCAAGCTAAAAGTCATTTAATATGAGTGAAAACTTTATCATTCTTTACGAAGCACAAAGAATAACAAGACCCCAACCTCAAATCATGACGATGAAAAATAGAACGAAAAACATGTGTCTGAGCACCCTACAACTCATCGCCAAGAGAATAACTAATGGAAGTCAACCTAACCCCTAAGCAAGTATGCATGATCCTCAAACAAGTATGTCTAATTACACAGGTTCTCATCAAGATCTTTCCCAACATATCCTTCTTCGGTATAATTTTCATATACCTACGTCATTACAACGAATGACATAAATAAAGTTTCGACATGTTGAGACTATATAACAAGTGTCTCGGCCAAACTTCCCTTAAATCCCTCCAACAATGCAACTGACTCGACAACAATAGTACCTTATCCTTCTACCAATGTATCAAATAACATTCACAGGTTATCATTGAAACTTACTACTAACGAATAATATCCAAAGCCCCCCTACATAATAATATATCAATCAACAACTACACCTGAGGTTCCTTCCATTAGCTTAGACTTGAGTTTACTAGACGGTGAGACATCAACACAAAATATCTCAAGCCTACCAACCAAAATTTTCTTAAAATGGGTACCTCGAACCTTTGGCTATTTCAGTGAGAGGGAGTTGGGCATCAATATGTTTATCTATTTCTAGGGAAAAAGTCTAAGAACAAATAAAATCCATTCTTTCCTCATGATGAGTCTTAATTGGCCCCATATATACTATAAAGGGAGCTTCCACCAAAACTTAACAATCACAAAATGGACAAATATAATGGTAAAAGAGATACATAACACCATATATAGAACTTTAAAAGTGTAATATTGTGCTTTGGGATAGACAATAAAATGCAATACAAAGCCGTCTCTTTGAACTTTGGAGAAAGTTCTTTAACTTGGTTTAAAAGTCTTCATTTTCATTGCACCAAGAGTTTCAAAATTTTGCAGACAACATTCAAGAATCAATTTATTGGTTTGAAAATTATCAAATGATGAAGATTACATCATTCATTGTAAACAAAATTCAACAAATTTTTTAAAAGAGTACAAACAAAGATTTATGGAGATAAATAATGTGTTGCATGACTGTCATGATATGGTGGCAGTGGGATAATACAAATAAATATTTTTTGACTTTTATTATAAAACATTATAACGAACAAACACTAAATTTAAGAGACTTATTAGCCCAAATAAAATGTTAAATTAAAGAAGAAAAGAGTGACGAGACCATGATGGATGGAAATACTGAAAATACAAATGTGTAGCCCCATAATCATCTTCTGGTTAACACTAACGAACCAACTTTAGTTGCGCAAGTTAATTTTAGGTTTAATAATAAAGCTTGAACCTCCAAGCATAATAACAATAAAGCCTTTACTAGGCTGAAAAATAATATTCATGGCCATAATTTAAGAAGAAAACAAATAGGGAACAATAATGCCAGCTAAACTAGCGTGTGAAGATATATATGTACATAGAGTTAATAGAGAAGTTTGAGATGATATGAATAAACCAAAGACGTGATAAAATATCTATGACTAGAGAAGATGTTATATGTTAAGGAACATATAGATAAAAATATTATTTTCAAGTTTCATAATAATATTACAAATTACCCAAAAGATTGATTGGGTTTAGAAGAATAACTTTAAAACATAACATGTGAAGGTACAATCTATGAGTTCGTGAAATGAAATTAAAAAATATTAGCCGAGCATATTGTAGCCTAACATGATGCTTCAGAAAATTAAAAAAGGACAAACAACGACATCAGATATTGAACCAAGGGCGTTAAATAACAATGTTGTTATAAAGAGAGAAGACGAAAAAAGAACATTTGGATCCAAATCCCAAACATACAAAGACTTTGTTTAATTGTATGAGGATACTCATTTTATGTGATATTTAAGAATTATAGGAAATTTCACATAAAGGATCTGGAAGTTCAATATCAAGGTCATTGAACACCATACTTGTACATGAATCCTTGCTGAATGCTAAGATTATTGGACAATAACTTAAGAGCAGCGTCATCACCTTATCAAGATGCAATACTGATAACAATTGAACTAGCATGAGAAGTAAAAAAAAGCGATGATAGATAGATAAAATTCAATAAATATTTTATATAAAAATACATATGACAAATGGGAGGATCCCCAATATTTATACAATACAATCGCAAATAACATTGATTGGTTTCACTAGGAGAGATGATAATTTTGTCAGAGAATTAACTTTGTATGTGGTATAACACGAGTTTGAGAAGAAGATCTAGTGTTTATTCATGATAATGAATGCAAATGTTTCATATAATATAATTATGGGAAAGTCATGACTAGATTAAAGACATGTTGTGATACAGATAGTACATCAGTGAATTTTCTATGTAATCAATGGGAATGTAGGAATGATCCGAGTAAATTAAAGAGATTCAAATTAATACTAAGCTACTTTCTTCGCACTTAAAAATTAGCAATCACAAGGGTCATGTTATCTTGGATAATATGGATGATCCTTGAGAGGCCACACACCTTATATAACCATAAGAGGAGATAAAAATCATATATATGTAAGGAAATAAGTCTTAAGACTCAACCAATACATTCGTACCAATCTCACAACAAATTATTTAAGATTTTACAAAAAAACCTTAGACATTCTTGCTTGGACTACCAATGATATTACAGAGTCTAAATTTATGCTACACAAACTATCTATAGTTTTAGTCAATCAAGTAAAAAAGGACATTGTAGTCCTAGCAAAAAACATAAGTGATAATGGAGAAAATTGATAGACTTACAAAAGTAGGAGGTTACGTCACTATCCGATTTAGATGAAAAATATATTGTTGTTGAAGGAAAATAATTTCAAATAGAGGTGTGTGTAGACTTCACAGAACAAAAAATATATGCATGAATGACCTCATCCGCTTTTTAAAAATTGATCAATTAATAAACGCAACATCACAAAATAAGATGTTCTCTTTATGAATGCATATTTAGGATACAATCAAACCCTATTATTTGAAGATAACGAGGAACATATTAAATTAATTACTTATAAATGTCTTCTTTAATAAATTAATCTCCTTTTGGACTAAAGAATGTAAAAGCTATATATCATATAATTGTCAACAAAATTTTAGAAAATAGTTATTAGCATTCAAGATAATGATGATTTGGCTAAATTGGCCAAAATATTTGGAAACTTAAAAAACAATTGAAGCTTAGTCCATGGAAGAGTACATTTGGTGTAAGTTCTATGAACTTATTGAGGTACATGGTTAGTGAGAGAGACATGGTTAGACTTTGGCTTATTAAAAATTCTTCAAAATATCAACATAGTCATGACTTCTCGAAAGGTATTATCAAAACTGAGGTCACGTGAGTATTTATTCCTCTATTTTGTAGTTTTAGAGTTTACAGTTAGTGTTGTATTGATACAAAAAATGAACCTGAGGATATTTATTATGTAAGAAAGTCTATGTTATATGTTGAAACTAGATATTTATAATTAGACAAGTCGTCCTTAACATTGGTTATTGCAGATAGAAAGATGAGACCCTACTTTATAGCTCACATAATTATAGTACAAACTTCCTCCTACCTAAGAAATATATTGCAAAATCATATACATTTAGAAGGTTCACTAGATAGTTAGTTAAGTTATGGGATTATGATATAAAGTTTGAACCAACAACTGCAATTATAGCTCACGCGTTGTCATACTTCCTCATTGAATTTCAGTCAGATATACCTACACTTTAAGTGATGAAACTTGATGGATAAAGTAATAATTTAGGCTCCAGGACATGAGTTTAGTTAATATCTCCAACATCAGAAATTTTGATTCAATCCATAAAATATTGTTTATCTACTTCTAACAATGACACGAATATAAGACTAAAATATCTAGAATTTTTCTAACAAACATATGTGGCATTAAGAGAGTTAAGCTCCTTATAGAATCTCAATTAGTAGTTGTTTTAGGCCAAACGAAAACCTCATACATTGTCTTAAAGGATATTCATCACGAGGAAGTTCTATGTGAGAATGTTATCTTTGAGGAAGAACTAAGAACATAAAATGAAATTATGAATGCATTAGCTTCTTCTCCCTATGCAAAAACATCACCATGAGTAATCCTTCATAAAAATTTTAGTTGTAGGCTATAAGTTGATAATGATGTAAATAATTAAGGAGTGGAAACAACTACTGAAAGTATCTTTAATTGAGTATTTTATTGTTAAATAATAAAATTAATATCAAATGTATATGTGAAGGACTAAGTCTGTAATTTATAGCAAATATGTTTGTATTAAGTAATGAAGTAGGGTGAAGCATGCCTAGCTTCTAACTAATTCAGTTGTACGTAACCACCTACACTTATATATATGGGGGTTGACTTTGGAATTAAGATTGATTGGCATTTTTCCTTACTATAACTCAACTACTTTCTCTCTCCAGAAACTTGAACTACATTCTCTCTCTAAACTACTCCAATTTACATTTGTTATTCAATTTTCTATTACAAAGAGAATCAATACTTATCACATGTAACTCGTAAATAGAGGTATTTCTGAAGAACTACATAGGTGTTGGATCTACCGTTACATGTATAAGAAAGAATTATTGAAAACATCTGGTGCTTGAGTTGTGACGTAGTTGTAGAAACGTCTACTGATCCTAAAGGCTAATATAAGTTGTACAAGATTGGTTACTATTTAATCAAAGTAAATATTTGTTATCTCGAAGGTGGACTATTCGAAGTAGACTAGCCAAAGCAGGTTGGACAAAAAAGTGATTAGAAATACTACTATGATCTTAAGCGCACTAAATCATAGTACCACTAAGCTGAAGTAAAGTATCATATTTCCTAGGTCTCATATTTTCATTGGGATTTCCTATGTTCATAGATTATAATTTATTTCAACCGTTTATTAATGAGATTTAATCTGGAGCATTTGATGAATAATTAGGGTGTTACTTAAACCTATAAATAAAATAAGATACCGTATTTAAAAATGTGATGTGATACAGTTATAATCGTAGAGAGACAATTATGTGAGAATATATATTTCATGAGAGAGTAAAATAGCTTTGAATCTTATGAGAGATAAGTAAGGTAACAAATAAACATTGAAGTGAGGGTTATGTGAATCATGTTATCCTTTGTTATAAAGAGTGATTGAGTTTTTTTTTTTATTTGGAGAGTCTTCCTGTAACCTACTTATATATAAAAAAATGTTTATTTCCCGTGGATGTATGATTACTTTAGAATCCGAACAACGTTAAATATTATCTTGTGTGCTTGGTTTTATTACACTTTCTTTTATTTGTTGATCGTCATGTACATCATAGTTCAATCATTATTTTGTAGGTTCATTTAACCGTATATATATATATATATATATATATTCTTGTCACAGTCGATCTATGTACTGGTTTAACCCCAAAAATTGTTGTAGTAAGTGTGGACCAACAATAGAAGAAGTAGATCAATTGGTGATCTATACGTTGGAGAAGTAAATCCACCTAGAAACCGTAAAAGCCACGGAAAAGGAGTTTTAGGAATCTTAACATATAAAATTTCAATGGATCTAATGATTTCAACCTTAAGAAAATTAAAGTTAAACCTTAACTAGTACATTAATCTACACATGTTACTGTTATGGTACTGTCTAAGGCTCAAAGTGCCCTTATATTAAGCTTGGGAGATGAAGTGTTACGGGAGGCATCTGAAGATCCTACATCATTATAGATATGGAATCGTCTAGAGGTAATTTACATAAAGAAGTACTTGGAAAATATGGTATCATAACAAATAACTTTACATGTTGTTTTTGGACAGTAGCATAGAATTTGAAGCCACTTAGATAATTACAACCAAATCATATTCGAGTTGAATGCAGTTGGTGTAAATATGGAGTAGGAGAACCTAGCAGCCATTTATCTAAGTTTTCTATCATATGAGTATGAACATGTTTTGGAGATCGTGATATAAGAGAAATATTCCCATACGAAGGCCAAAGTCAAGAGCACCTCAAAATCTAAAAATAATCAAAAGAAGTATGTTTTGAAGGGTGATCTTTAGGGGAACAGACAAAGTGTGAGGGGTCGTTCAGGAAAAAAAATCAAGTAAGAGCAGAGGAAACTCTAGGTTGAAGTCCAAAGAGACTAGGATGGGTTTAAAAATAATCTGATGGATATGCAAGAACAAAGGATATATTAGTCAAAACTGTCCGGAGAAGGAAAACAGAAACAACTAGAGAACTGAAGTCGGGATTAGAACATTATGACGAAAGTTGACTACATAATTTGAGAAATTAATTAACAACGTAAGATATGTACCCAAAGTTAAATATAACATTCTTTCTATTGGGAGGTTAGATAAGGAATGGTTTACATATAAGGGTGGCGATGGAAAACTTAATAATTTTTCAAGGCTACCTTGTTGTTATGAAAGTGTATAAGACTAATAGTGGTGAAGGACTCCGCCAGGTTTTGATATCATTGACTGGGGAATTTAAGTGAGAATAGACTCAACCAATAAAGTAAACAAGGTTTGTTAGACGGTACAACAGTTCAGAAGTTGAGCCTTTATAAAAGTTTCATTTTGGGTAAGAGTAAGAGATTGAATATTTTACATAACAACCAGACATCTAATGGATAAATTGATTATGTTCAACCTTTAGGGTCCATCACAATAACCTACCGTAGTTGGTGCAACTTTCTTTATGTCACTAATTGATGATTATTCCAAGAAATTTTGGGTTATAATTTTAAAGACCAAAGATGAAGCGTTTAATGCCTTTGTAAACTGGAAGACTTTAGTAAAGAATGAAAAAAGGAAAAGTGTTGAAGAAGCTTTGTACTGGTAATTGATTGGAATATGTGCAAAGTTTGGAATTTGTATACATCAAACCATACGTGGGACATCCCAACAGAACGGGCTTGCTAAGAGAATGAATCAAACCCTGTTCAAACGAGTTAAATATATGCTTCATAAAACTCGTATGGGTCAAAGGCTTTCGGAGAAGAGATGCCAGTGGCTGCATATATCATCAACAATAGTCAATCTAAAACACTTCAGTTTATTTATCCTCAAGATGCGTGGATATGAGAGAAACCTAAGTTAAAATATTTGAGAGTGTTCAGAAGTGGTGCTTACGCATATGTGAAGCATGATAAGCTTAGGTTATGAGTAATTTAATGTTTGTTGCTTGATTATATAGAAGGAGTAAAAGGGTATAGGTTGTGGTGTATTGAACTTGGATATCAATATGCTTTGATAAGCATGCACATGGTTTCAATGAAGAGAAAATTCCATTTCATGATGGATCTGAATAAAAATTGAACCTGGTGATGTTTCTACCAAAGAATATTTTGGGCATGGTTCCATCTCAGGTCGTACAAAGGAAGTTTAACCACTTCATGCATCTAAAGTAGAGCGATGGTCTATTGTCACATTCAGATTATTAGATGGGAGAGTAACATGAACATGACAGTTATCAACTAGCAAGAGATGGAGCACAAAAACTAAGAAAATAGCCGCAAGGGTATGGTTTTGTAAATGTAATTGGTTATGTTTTATCGGTTAAAATTCATGGAGATATTCTTGAGCCGAAAACGTACCACAATGATATCAAGAGCGGTGATAAGCAGAAGTGGCTTAAAACTATTAAAGGAGAAATGATATCTCTCAAGATGATGACACCTGGATTCTTGCAAACCAACAAAAGGGTCAGAAGCTGGTCAAGAGTAAATGTACATTCAAGATGAAGCCAAGTATTCATGGTGTTGAGTTTCCCATATACAAGGTTAGGCTCGTGGCTAAAGGAATTTACACTAAAGAAATGTGTCAATTTTAATAAAATATTCTTGCAGTCGCGAAACAAACCTCATTAATGTTGGATCGTTGTAGTTGGTTGAGTGAGTTGCCTCGTTAATTTGATTGACCTGACTACTAATATTGGATCGTTGCAGTTGGTTTGTTGAATATAATGGCACCAAAAAAGAGGGGTTAAAAAAAATAAAAAGCCGGTATAGGTGTTGGTGACGGCGACGACACGGAGACGGAATAAAAAGCGCTAGTTGCTTACAACTAAGTATAGATACTTAACAAAGGATGGCCTCTAAGATTATAGATTTAGGTATGGTATTCATTTCGACGTAATAGTGAGATTACCTTCAACCGGAGAGCAACTATATTAAGCAAAAGAGGGTGAAACTTCTTTGTATACCACGATTTTTCATTGGGGTTTGCGGTTACATTTGCCACCTCTAATACATGACTTTTTAGCTTTTAAGTATTTTACCGACACAATTAACTTATAACTCATAAAGGGTACTATTACGTACGATCTTGAGCTCCCGTTTGGTAAGAATTCCCATGTGCATCGCTGATTTGCTTGTCGTGGTATATGTGGTCAAACTAGCGAAGTCACCATGTTTTTACACGCAATTGGGCGGGATAAAGAGATTGGTAGAGCTGCCTATGTCAAACAAGAACTGAAAACATACGTTTGTGTTCGTTTCAGGGAATTGGGAGCATAAGAGTGCAGTAATGAACTTGCAACTTGAAAGGCGTTGGGAGGAAAAATGTAAAGAGTAGTTTGACATGAATTGGTGTTTTCGCCGGTGAAAAACCATGTCTTCTAACTATTTATTATTTGTGTGCATATGAAGGGAGACACCAAAAATGGTGCAGGGAAGGATTTCCCGAAGGGTTTGTAAATCCATTAATTAATCTATTGGCGGCTTGTAAGATTAAATTATGTAGTCAGGATTTCGGAAAAACAGAAACGGCAAACACGGCCTTGATAGATAGGATCAAACAGTTTGAAGCCGTTTTATTCCGTTTATGTTTCAGTTATTCTACAATGTAATATATAAGATATTATGTTAGTGAAATGAATTAACCCTTTCACATAAACTTTGTTGTCTCTGTTTCATTTTTTTAACGCAATCCTACCATTTAAAGAAGCAGAAGGATTAAATCCTACTTTCTAAAGAAGCAGATACATTCTGAAGAAGCAGAGGGATTCAATCCTACATTCTAAAGAAACAGACGGATTAAAATCCTATATTCACACGAATACAGAAGGATTAAAATCCATCAATTGGTATCAGAGCCGTAATGCCGAACACGCCAGAACGGGATGATAGTTACGCAGTGTGGTGAGGGGCAGTGGAGGCATGCAGACAGGAGTTTCTGGAGGTAGATCTGTCTCGAGGGAAAAATCTCTATCCTTCTAGTACCCGAAACTGTCTGATACAAATTACCAAGTATGGGCTATGCAGATGAAAATTTTCATGCGCATCCAGAGAGTTTGGGAAGCAGTGGAGTCAATGGTTGACACACAAACATACCAACTTGCACTCGCTGTTCTCTACCAAGGATTGAATGAAGAGATGTTATATCAAATTCTGGATAAAGACACCGCAAAAGGAGTGTGGGATGCGTTGAAAGAGACTCAGGTTGGAGCAGATCGTGCTGTTAAAGTCAGAACTCAAGCGTTAAGAAGAGAACTAGACAGCATGAACATGGCTGAGAATGAATCCGTTGATGAGTATACCAGAAAGATGACCATGATAGTCGATAAGATAAGGTCTCTTGGAGCAAACGTTGACAACAGTTATATCATCGAAAATTGCTAAGATCGGTGTCATCAAAATTTATGTCAGTGGCCACAACTATTGAAGAGTTTGGTGATATCTCCTCAAAGTCTCTAGAAGAAATCATAGGCTCTTTAAAAGCCGTTGAAGATAAGATGACAAAGTTTGAAGAAAAGAAAGGTGTTGAAAAAATCTTGTACGCAAAGACAGATATGCAAAATAGGGATCTAGGTAGTCCGAGTAACAGAGAAAGAGGCCCAGGAAATGGAGGAGGCCGAGACAGGGAAAAGGGTCGAGGCAAAAATAATTCCAGCAAGGAAGGTGAGAGACATAAGAAACATGATTCCACCTTTGACATAAAAAAGGCCAGATGTTACAACTGCCATAAATATGGTCATTTTGCTGTAAATTGTGGGTACATGACAGAAAAAAATCTTCACTTAATTCAGCAAGTGGAGGAAGAAGCTACGTTGCTTGCAGCGGAGATAAACTTCGATACTTCTGTTAAATGAGAAGTCAGATTTGAAGATGGATGATGGAGTGACTACAAAATTGAGGGAGAGAAATGTAAGATTAAATTATGTAGTCAGGATTTCGGAAAAACAGAAACGGCAAACACGGCCTTGATAGATAGGATCAAACAGTTTGAAGCCGTTTTATTCCGTTTATGTTTCAGTTATTCTACAATGTAATATATAAGATATTATGTTAGTGAAATGAATTAACCCTTTCACATAAACTTTGTTGTCTCTGTTTCATTTTTTTAACGCAATCCTACCATTTAAAGAAGCAGAAGGATTAAATCCTACTTTCTAAAAAAACAGATACATTCTGAAGAAGCAGAGGGATTCAATCCTACATTCTAAAGAAATAGACCGATTAAAATCCTATATTCACACGAATACAGAAGGATTAAAATCCATCACGGCTGCCAATACCGTATGGGTTCTAGAGCCTTTCCGACTGTTTACATAAGTTAACTATTTAAATTCTAGGCTGTGGCCCATACCGGAATTCATAATTGATGAGGACGGAAACGTTACAATTGCCAACAACAGGAAACCGACGACAACTGATCGGTTGCGTGCATTGATAAAAAACGATACCGCGATCGGAATGATGCAAGAGTAGGCTTAGTTGTGCCCAGATTTACAGAGCAAAGGAGTAGATGATGGGGATGGCAGTGAACAGGAAAAGAGTGTTGCTTAGTCAATGGATAAAGGGAGAGAAAGCGGAGACCGACGCCAACGTGAGGATGATGAGGAGATGGAAGATGTGGAAAGTTCCCCTATCAAGAGAAAATTAATGGTTGTAGATGCGATTTCGATCTCCCAAGTAAAAACGAAGGTAGTGTTTGCTGATGGCCAACAAGATAAAAAGGGAACACCCAGAAGTAATTATTCTGGAAGAGGCTGGGAAAGATGATCAGGCCACGTTCCCCGACGATAGTAAGAACAATATAAGGATAACGAAGGGTACCCTTAGAAAGAAGAATATACTTGAGGACATTGCTCGTCAGATGGAAACATTTGTGAAACACGCAGACCAAATGCCATCTTATATAAACTTTGTGTAGAGTGTAGGGGTTGGGTCATCATTGTTTAATGTTTTACGGCCATAACTTGTCCCAAAGTCAACTGGAAGGAACGACACCAATCGAAGTACTAGGGTGGCTGCAGACACGGTGAATATGGTAATTTTCCGGCCATATATGCTCATGTTCGAGAAACTCAAGCGTCGCTCTGAATTATCTTTCTATGATAACATGTCGATAAGTGATATCTTGCAGCCACAAATAGAACTCGCTATGAGGTAAGTAAGCTAATTTTCATAATCTGAAGATGATGGTAAAGTTATGTAAAAATTATAGACTTTTTCTCTTCTGTTTGACAGATGCACCATAATTTGGTTGTTCTATCGTACCGACGCATGTCTGTCTCGGACTACTAGATCATAGAAAAGTGGAAACCATACGCTATGTATCCTTGTTCGGTGAGGGCACACAACGATAAAGTCGCATAAGAGAATGAAGGGTTAAAGCTTCAGTTTACCTCCATCAAGAGTGAACATGATAAATATGCGGCAAAGTGCAAAGAGCTAACCAATGGTTGGGCAATAATGGTGTCGCAAAGGGTGGAGGATCAGTCTAAGCAGATCGCCAGGTTGAACGTAGAGAAATGAGAGTTGGTTGTGAAGGTGAATGAGCTGCAAGCAGAGATGTAGAAACAAAAAAATGATCTACTTGCTAAGGCCGAGTTTGACCTAAACAAACGTGAGCGGCAAGTAATGGAGGTTGCCATAGGGATGAGGGAGAAGAACCAGAGAGAAGGGATAATGGAATTGCTAACATTGAACCCTCAGATGCAACTAAGATCTTTAAAGAAGTTTGCAACCCCAGGGCATCATCTTCCTGCGAAGTGGGTCGTTTTACCAGACTCGAGACCTTTCAAATGAAGGATTGGGGAGTAAAATCGGAGGCAGTGGGCATAAAGAGTCTTGTGCTGATGCCAATGGAGGTGATAAATGATGGTGGGGTAAGAAACGATGGTGTGCTATATTAGTTGGGGATGTAGCATCAGTTTTTCCCCCAATTTTTTAAGTTTGTTTTTTGTTTGTTTTTCATTTTAAGACTTGTGGAGACGTAACCACCGGGTTTATGGTGATTTGGAAATTTATGTATTGGATGATTAATTTGCATGCAGTTTTCAAAGACTATCTGAGTGATTTTCTTGTTTGTTCGATAGTTTCTATTTATATAATGTTATGCACATTGGTTGGATATGGGATATGGAGATGTGTTTATAAATTATGTGGCGATCTGCTTGATCCTTACAAAATCGAGCTCAGTGTGTCCCATCACGTAGGATTAGGGAGACATACCCCCTCGTTGGTTCGTGACAGTGGCCAGTTTGACTAGTCGCATGGCCTTAGAAGGCTTGATAGATCATCAGACCGCTATTAATACCGGTACAAGGTATTGGGCTCAATATGAATCAACCAGTTGCATAACCCATATGCGTGGCCCATTAGCCAATTCTTATGGATCGAGTCAGATGGTCTAGGCACATTAGGGCCCCTTGCATAGCCCGTAGGCGTGGGTAATGACCCATTCGCACGTTGTAAGATTGAGATAAATAATAACAGGCAAACATATAACTTGGCGAAAAACAAAAAAAATTCATTGATGAAAGTAGATGCTTTATTAAAAAAACCCTATTACGCCATCTGGGGGGTGAAAAGACCGCATCTATGATGTTTACAAAGAGTAGTGATACAATTTCAAGTGATTAATGATCCAAAGATGCTTGAGGGGGTTGCCGTCAGTATTGATAAGGATATAGAATATTGAGGGCTTAAATGTAATAAAATAAGGTCATGTATGATAAATTGTATAGTTAATAGATAATACTTTGACTGCTTGTAAATATAGACGGCTATAATAAAATTATACAATTTGTGTAACCGAATTAGTTATACAAGTCAATATTCGTATAAATAAAGGGTGAGGCTCTTAATAAAGGGGATGATACTCTCTTTAGTTTGATACTTACTTTCACTTTTACTTTCTATCTTTATAATAAGACTCACTCCTTCTCTCTCAAGAATCTAAATTTACACTTATCAAATTCGCGACCATAATGTAAGCTCTATTTGATTGGTATCTTGATTTCGTATAAAAACCAGAAATTGTAGAGTTTTTGCATAGTAATATCACTCCAGATCGATGTGGAATCAGGAAACGAAGTTGATCCTATGGTTCAAAAGGAAATTGAAACTTTAAAATCTCATATGCGTGGGAAATAAAGTGAAGAAGACAATCAAGCTCTGATGAACCAATTGGTGGACAAAATACGCGCGTTGAATGAAAGATATGTTCAAAGAGAAGAGTATATTCAGTCGACAAGGCTAAAATTTGAGGTAAGACAAGTTGAAGAAAAATATGAGCTAGAAAATCAATTTGATGGATCATATACAGCTCATCGGATTCGAATTGACCAGGAGAAAACATATTTTAATTCTAATAAAGAGCATCGTACCTCACGAAAAGAGAAGAAAGACAAACACAAGTATATTACGTCCACTAATGACGAATTTGATAGTTTAGAATTTGAGGAAGAATCATTTAAGAAAAATAGGTATCACAGATCTTTGAAAGAAGAGAGAGATCGGCCTTGAAAATCACGTAAAGAATATAGACCAAAAAGAGACAACGTGCCTCATTGTTTCAGGGAAACAGAATGGTGTGAATGAAACACATCGAATCAGTACGCATGAGTGGTTGATTGGAATTTATATGATGTTATGGGAAGAAGAGGAGATGACTAGTATGTACAAGGAGTAGACTTGAGAAAATCACCTTTAACAGTTGAGATAAGGTCGATTGCTCTTCCAAAGATATTTGACATCTCTACCGTCAAAAACTTTGATGGGATACAATACTATGATGATCACATCAAGAAATTTAAGAACTATATGATGAACTTCGAAGACCATGATAGGCTGGTAAGCATAGCCTTTTCTCAAGAATTTAAGGGTATAAGATTGAAGTGGTATTATATGATTCTGATGGATACATTTCTAATTTTGAAGATTTCTATATAACTTTTCGGCGAACGTTTGTGGGAAGTAAATAAATACGAACAAATGGTGACAGTATAATACAATATAACTAGGTTGTGGTAGAGAAGTTGAAGGATTATACGAATCATTTTGTGGTAACAAAAGTAGAATTAGTTAATTGTGAATAGCTGGTGGCTATGGCTGCATTTCGACAAGGTTTATTACCAGGTGATTTAACAATTAAAACAACAAATAGGAGAGCCTTGATTTTTGGAGCGTTGATGGATCGAGTCAATGATCAAATTAAAGTGGAGGAATCAACTAGGTTTGAAGAATGGTTGGACCTAGTCAAACCATTCTGATTTAACTGAGAATGTTGCTGATTTAACTGAGAATGTTGCTGGGATTTGTGAAAAGGCCAAAGGATACGCAAGCTTGAAAAAACCGCTCCGATAAATAAGCCAAGAGAAGAACACAACAACAAGGTCTACAAGTATCATAATTATATTTGGCATGATACGACAGATTGTATAGTTTTGAAAAAATGAGGTACATATTTTAATAGAGAATGGCAAGTTAGCTGCTTTTGTTAAAGGGAAAAAGAGTGGATCAAAAGCTCCAAGTGCGTCGACTTCACAAAAAGCAAATCTGAATTCGTAGAAAGAAAGTGAACTGATGATTCTAGAATCTGAGTTTGATGAGTTTAACTAGGCATGAGCATATGGGTATGGAACCGAAGAACCGAACCGAACCGAAATAACGGATTCGGTTCGGTTCCGGTTCCTTATAAATACCCGTACGGTTCCTTATCTTAAATACCCACGGTTCTTGGTTCGGTTTGGTTCGAAACCGAAAACCGAATAGTACCCATAAAGAACCGAATAAGCAATAGTACCCTTGAATATCCATGGTTCACTGTTCGGTTCCAAACGATTCTTTTGGTTACAAAGTAACCATTTGGTTTTTTTTGGGTTCAGTTAACCATTTGGTTAGAAAATAACCATTTCGTTCCTTTCGAGTTCGTTTCCAAACGGTTCTTCTGGTTACAAAGTAACCATTTGGTTAGAAAGTAACCATTTGGAACCGAAACCCGAATGTAACCGAACCGAACCGAGAAGAACCAAACCGAACATAATTTTAATTAGTTCCTAAATGGGTACTAGTTTTAAAGAACCGAAAGAACCGATAACCGACCGAATATTAATCGGTTCCTAAATGGGTACTAGTGCTAAAGAACCGAAAGAACCGAGAACTGAAAGAACCAAACCAAATCGAACCGAAGAACCGAATGCCCATACTTAAGTTTAACGCATCCTCAGAGTATTTGGATACAGATCCAGATCGATTAATTTTGATGACTGTGGATGAACAGGTAGAGAAAGGACGTGTTCAAAATTTTATGTGAGTATTTTGAGACCTTGGCAATAATTCGGGGAGATTGTATGAATGGTAACACTAATAGCTCCAGAAAAAAGCATGTTGTCAGTTTAGCAACTCAAGTAGATGGAAATATGTCTGCTCATTTTTATGACAAGCATGATAAACTGTATAGTTAATAGATAGTACTTGTATTGCTTGTAAATATGTAGGGTTATAATGCAGTTATACCCTTTTTGTAACTGAATTAGTTATACAAGTCAATATGCCTATAAATAAAGGCTCATGCTCTTAATTAGGGTTGGTACTTTTGTTAGTTCGATACTTACTTTTACTTTTAGTTTCTCTCTCTAAAATGACTCTTTCTTTCTGTCTCAAGAATCTAAGTTTACACTTAACAAGAATTAGCCAGGCGATATGCTCCATGGTGACCCTTCGAAATGACGATATATACGACTTCCCAAGTGGGACCTAACTTACCGGCAGCATTATCGCCTGCACTATGAAATATTTTCCGCATAAACAAATCTCCCAAATGCAGAGTTCAAGGTCTCGAGCGAGCATTGAAGCGACCCCTCATTAATATTCAGTAATGCTCGGTATGTATGCTTGCTTGGTCGCGACGCTCCTCGACAAGTTCAACCTGGATTCCTTGGTTAGTATTGGTGGCGTCCTATCCGTAGTTTCAAATCATATGACTAGGGATGATCACCTCAATAGGAACAACAACCTCGGTACCATATACTAGAGCGAAAAAAGTTTCCCTGGTTGCAGTTCGTGGGGTTGTACAGTAGGCCCATAGAACCTCTCTCAGTTTATCCGGTCATTTTCCATTTGAACCTTCCAGTTTCTTCTTGATCTTGTCTACCATTATACGATTATTCACCTCAAGCTTCCCATTTTCTTGCAAGTAATACGGAATGGAAAAATGTTGGGCAATACCGTAGCGTGCACAAAACATAGTGACAACTAAGTCTTGAAATTACAGGTCATTGTCTGTCATGAGGATTCGAGGAAACCTAAAGCGAGCCAAGATCTGGTGATGAATAAAATCACAAAATTCTTGGGCTCGAGTGCGTGACAGAGCCTTCATCTCATCCCACTTGGTAAAGTAGTCCACTTCAACTACTAAAAATTAACGTTTCGAAGTGGTCATCGGTAGAGGGCAACCAGGTCGATGCCCTACTTGTCAAATGGGGAAGGTATTATTGTTCAGATTAAAGGCTCGTTGAGAAAGTGGCTCATGCTGGCAAACTGTTGGCACGGGTGACACTGTTGAAAAATCCACAACGCATCACTTGCTACGTTTGGCCAATAAAACCTCGCTAAAAAGAATCGTCTAATAAGGCTACAGTGGCCATAATGGCCCCAAGCTTCACCATCATGCAAGTCATTCAGAACTTTAGTAGCTTCTTCATAACCTAGACATCGAAGTAGTAGCCGCGTTGCACTCTTTCTGTATAAGATACCATCTAACACACAATATTAGGTTGCTCGTATTAGCAAGGCACGATCCACATGCTTTTCCACCGGGAGCGTCCTCTATTGAATATAGAGAAATAATTCCGCCAATCAGTTGACGCATCAATCAAGAAGACAGTGTTTGGTTGGAATCTGGTTCGGGTGGTGGGTAGTTGCTGCAAAAGAATCAATGAGCGTTCAGCCAACGCGGCGGTTTTTCCAATGGATCGGCGACAGAGATGTGAGTGCGTGGAACCTGCTCGTAGCAAACCTGGTGGAATTTAGCCTCCTACTCATTCAGAAAGGTTAAGAAATTTCGAGTTCCCTCATGTTTCTCACCATAAGCCCCATTCCTTTTATTCACCACCAAATTTGAATAAGAACGAATATAAAGTTGTTGAGCCCCACATGTTAAAGAAAGTTTCATACCTCCGACAAACGCCTCGCACTTAGCCGTGTTGTTAGTGACTGGGAAGTTAAAGCGGATGACCTGCTGTATATTTTTGCTTGTTGGTGTTTGTATTATCATCCCTACACCACCTCTTGATGTACTTGAGGGCGCATCGAGTTTAGCAATCCGTTCCAAATACGGTTGGTCCCGAAGTGGCTGCTGAATTTGGTTCATCGCACGATGTAGAGAATTCGGTGATAAAATGCTTGATAGCCCGCCCCTTGATCGTGGTACGCGGCGGTTTGAAGTTAATATCATATTCGCCTAATTTGATGCTTCATTTTGTAAGGCGACCAGAGATGTTAAGAATTTGAAGTACCATTTTGAGAGGGAAACACGTGTTTAAAGTGATCGTATGTCCTTGGAAATAAGGGTGCATTTTCCGTGTTGTCGTCACTAACCCCGACGCCAACTTTTCTATGTTCAGATAGCGGGTTTCGGCGTTGACCAAATTCTTGCTTTTATTGTATATCAATCTCTGGACGCCCTCTGGTTCCCTATCTAATATCGCCTTTACTAGAAATATGGAGACATATAAGTAGATAAACAGGGGCTCACCTACCTAAGAGTTTTAAAGTATCTCGGGATGTAAGATATTTCTTCAGTGTTCGAACAACATATTACATTTCTCATTTTACGCGAATTGTTTGGCACCGCGGAGTACCTCGAAAAACGGGTGACTTTTATCGGACGTCCTAGATATAAGATGTGAGAGTGCAGCAAGGCAGCCTATCACACATTAGACTTCATTGATATTCTTTGTGAGGAGGGAGGAGGGTTAGATTATGGATTGCATCTGATCATGGTCTGCTTCCATCCATATACCGTAGGAATTTTCCACTGCGAACTCTAAACGAGCATTTCACGGGGTTGAGCTTCAAACGGAAGCGATGCAAAACATCAAACATATTTTGTAAAACCTCTAGTTGTCTTTCCATTGTATTTGTTTTGACCATCATTTCGTCAATGTACGCTTCCATGTTGTGCCCCAGTTGATCCTTGAAAATATAGTTCACAAGTTGTTGGTAAGTAGAGCCTACTTTATTTAAACCAAATGACATCATGGTATAGCAGTAGAGCCCACGCTCGGTTTGGAAGGTCGTATGCTCTTCATCTAATGGGTTCATGCGGATCTGGTTGTACGCCGAGTAGGCGTCCATAAACAATAAGAACTCGCAACTGGACGCAGAATCTACCAACTGGTTAATACAAGGTAGTACAAACAAATCCTTATGACACACCTAATTCAAGTCCGTGAAATCAATGCACATGCGCCACTACCCCCCTTTGTTCTTTACCAACATAGGATTAACTACCCAGACCGGATACCGAGATCGGCTTATGTGGCCTAGTCAAAAAAACGTTTTCACCTCGGCACTTGTGGCCTCTTGCTTCTCTACCGATAAAGAATGACTATTCTGCCTTATGGGCTTGGCGTATCTATTGGTTGCTAACTCATGGAAAATTAACGGCGGGTCGACCCCCATCACATCACTAGATGTCTAAGAAAATACATCCAAATAATTTCCGAATAAGTCTATCAAAAATTGTTTACAAGAATGAATAATATATTTTCTGATTTGGAGGTTGTGACCCTCTGTCATTAATATTTCTTCAACATATCCGGGATCAGTGTCGGGCTAGTCGAATTCACTGGGGTCATCCATAGTATCGTCTGAGGATCACTCGGGCAATGTACATTATGCTCCCATTTTCCTGCTAATTGCTATCGGAGCAGCTTGGTCGGGTCAACCATTACCGCATAGCATGTTCTGGCGGTCCCCTGACTTCCCGAGATTATCCTTACTGTGTTTTCGATCATATACTTGATATGTTGTCTAAAGGTCCAAGGGACAGTTTCTATCTGATGCAGCCAATGACAACTGATGATGGTGTTATAACAACTGGATGCATCAAAGATCATGAACAAGGTCATGAGCTTCTTCTTAGTGACTCCGTACCCCATCTTGACCATGAGTTTGACCTCACCGACATATTATGAAGATTTCCTTATGTACCTTACTAATGTGTGTTGTGTGGGCTTATAAGGTGGCACCTCCAACATGTGGATGTAGTTGTCATTGAATATTATGTATGTTGAACTGCCCTAACCAACTAAGACTCGAGTTACCATCACGACTATAATATCCAGATTCACAATGAGAGTGTCTTCATAAGGTGTGGCGAGCCCATACAGATCATCATCATTAACAGTAAGATTGGATACAGGTTGATGGTGTTGCTCATGCTACTTGGCAAACTGAACTAGCTCACCACTATCGACTAGCATTTGAATTTCCTTCTTTAGCTGCCAACACTCATCAGTTAAGTGGCCGTGATCGTTATGGTTCGAGCAAAACTGCATGCTTAAACGTTTATAACCCGCTGCAATCATCAAGAAACGGGCTGGTATATCGCCCTTCCTTTCATACAATCATAAATAACAGAAATAGTTTCAGTCAATGGAGTGAAGCGTTGGTTCGGGTTTTCATAATGTGAGGGTCGACGGTTTCTGAGCTTCAGGTCCCGACACGGTGCTGGACCTTATCAGTCTTTCTCAGGTGAAAATGATCCCCCCTTAGAATCTAATAGGTATCTTTCCGGGGGACCTCTTCATTTGGCATAGCCGGCTCGGATAAACTGGTAAGCTCGGGCTAGCATATCGCCCATATATGCATATAGCAGCCGATTCTGTATAAGCCTTGCTTGAGAGATGCCACCACCATAATCGCCTCTAGGTCTGCCCATGCGTTCATTGCATAAAAAAATTATTTACATAGCTTTTCAAGCATTCACCTCGCCTCCTCTAGAGGTCCACGATATAATCTCTCTCAAAGCGGATTTCTTTATTGCCCGCAAACCTTTCTCTGAATGCTCTCCATAATCCTACGAAATCACAAATATAACCTTTAAGGAGGCTACTGAACCAGTCCATTGCGTTACCTTTGAGAGTCATAAATAACGATCGGCAGAGCATGGCATCACCTGGGTTGAACACCATCATTATGTTGCAGAACTGCTCCAGATGCCTCTTGGGGTCTCCGGTTCCATCGTAACCCTCAATCCTGAATAGATCAAACTTCCTAGAGAGCTGCGCCTCTAATATCTTCTCCATAAACGTGGATTCCTTGAAGACGTATGATGCGGACTTGGTCATATTGTAGGTTATCGTCCCCTCTTGCCCATCTATAGACGTCCTAATGTGCTTCTCTAGCCGGCTCTTTATCCTTAGACTATTTTTTACACTTCTTTCGCCTTCTCCTTCCCCGTTACCTTCCCATTTTGATGATCAATCGCCCTGATGCATGCCTATTTTAACAGCTCTCGTATCATACATTAGCATATTGGTAAATCCTCCTAGGACCTCCTAATTCTACCCACCGGTTTTGTCAACCACACCCCTTCTACTGCCTGTAGAACTATTTCGCCCCAGAGTCTACCTTTCAAATCTCTGGCCTAGTTACTAACATGGTTTAAAAATTTGCTATTGCTTGCTCTATTAGTCTTTTTTTTAAGTTCCCACAAACGGCATCGAATTTGATAAGAGGAAACTTAACAAATTATATATCAAGTAGTAATTTTTTGTATTAGAGAGAAAAATATCCTTTTTTACATTCTAATCAATCTATTTATCCTACTTACAGAGCATTTACGTTCCCAATAATTACATTTTCCCACTAACTACGTTGTTCAGCTTAATTTAAGGTCATAAAGTCATAAAAGTGGTCGCCATTCCAATCGTGAGGCGTTACATAGGTTTTATGTTTACTTTACTGCCCCATTAATGCGCGTTGACTTGCTGGCATCGGTCAGCGAGCGTTTCCTCCCGCGTTCTCTTTTTCATACTGCTCTGCCTCTCGTTATGGAGACCTCTGCTCGGTAGACTTGAGGGATCGTTTGCTTATGCACCCTGCTCAGCTTCTCTGTTTATCAAGCATGCTTGCTCCTTTTCCGTTAGCTTTTATCCATCACCTTGGGACACCTCTGCTCAGTATGATTTCCACTTGACAAAGTGTTCTCTTATGCCCCTCTCTTGACTTCCTTATCGATCGATCGTTCCTCAGTTCAGTTTTAGAGCATCTGCATTATTCTAATCGGCTCGAATCTATGCTAACCTATCAGCTCGGTGAGGGAGTCCTCATCACTTGACTCATGTAATACAAGAAATGCATGTTTTAGAAATATCTCTTTAGATTATTTTAATATGAATCTAATGTTATTCCATATGAAACTATAGCGGTTTTTCCTACCATTGTATGTGAGAAGTCTATCATATAGCCATGGTCGACCTAGCAATAAGTGACAAACACCCATAGCAATAACATCACACCATGCCTTATCCTTATAGTTTTTTTCTAGATTATGACACTATACATCGTTTCGAGATTGTTACCCCACTACATTTCTTTAACCAAACTAGTATGTAAGGTTTGGGGTGGCCTTCTTTCTTCAAAGCCAGCTTCTACACAACCTCCTCAGAAAACATATTGTTACAACTTCCTAAATCGATTACGAATTTACATACCTTAGAACCAACGCATGTCTAACATTCCCTCCGGTATACTGGTCCAACTAAACCTCATCAACATCATCCTCTAGTTCCTTATCAAACTCTGGCTCACCATTCAAATCGACATCAGGAGCTCTGGTAAATAAACCCCCCGTCTGCTATCGTTGTTATAGTAATTTTGGACACTCCAAAGCAACGTGCCATGCATATTTACAATGGCAGTACTTTAGCTGTGAGGAAGTACCTGTGCAACTACAAAACGTTCAGTTAGAACGTGAATGAACAGGGGTTGCAGTTGGTACCACTGGGCTATGACATGAGACCATCCTTTTTGGAAACGTCATCGGTATTTTCCTGCCCGTATCTTCTCCAAATGGCCTTCATGAAAAGGATTTCTCCACATACAGAGCACACTAATGTGCTTCAAACACATTCACATGGTCAAACATATTCAGGTTGTCTTGCAAGTGGTGTCTCATCCCACATATATAGTAAGATACCACTGTATGTGATAAATCAACAATATTCATAATCTTTTGCAACTTGAATAAATTGTTTGTATATTCGTCAAAAGTTATTGATCACTTTTAAGATTTTGGAACTGTTAGTACATTATACGTGCATAATTATAAGGTAAAATGCATCTCTCAAGTGCTTCGTAAACTTAACCCAGGTTGTTATTTTCGTCTTACCTTGCGTCGACGTGGTCTGCTTTAGTTGTTGTCACCAAGATACAGCTTGGTCTCAGAACTTAGTCTAGGCCAACTGTACCCATTTTTTATTTGGAACCTCCCTGAAATCAATGATGTCTTCCACCGATGTGAACTCCTCTAGTTTGAGACCCCGCTGGAACTTTGGGATCTCAGTCCAAATCCTGATTCTTATCGATTGTTGGCGTTCAATCGAAATCTCTCGCCGACGGTTGCTCAAACACCTGTTCATGGTAGTCTTGGGGGTAATATGGACCTTTACCTTGTTCCCTCTGATGAGCAAACAAATTATTTTCTCAACCGATCTATCTCTCTCTCGCTCAGATCTCGACGGTTGGTTACTCGAACCTAGAGCTCGAAATCCATTGGTTTGGTTGTTCAACAGCCTACGCATATCCTGTTCTAAGTTCCTCATCTGGTCTCCCAACGAATGCATTTGTTCACCGATCTGTCCAAATCGGTTTTCTATCTCTTCTTAATTGACTGGTTCTACGAATTCGACAGTGGACCTCTCGCAAGTGCTCCCTTAGGCGACATATCTCCTTAAACCACGTAGTCGGAGCTCTGATGTTGTGATACCAATTATGATGGAAGTTGAGATTTGGAACATGATAAACGGCTGCAAGAATAGAACAAGAGAAATGATCTCAAAATTTAATATACTCATAGATTAGATTCAAAATATACTCATAGAAAAATGATCTCAAAATTTAATTCATCAAAGTCTGATAATGAAGTAAGGTTTTAGAATCTTTTATTGAAGTACTTGAAACCTTATACAAAAAGTACAAATCGTTCTTAGTGTAATAAAATAAATCGCATCCTAATTTCAAAATGAGTGGAGTTTTTTAAGTATTTTAAATATATAAAACAAAAATAAAAATGGTGAAAAACACGAAGACATGTAAATGAGGTCATAAACGCTGGATTATTGGTCTTAGACTTTATCATATGATGTTTCCAAAAATCATTCGGCTTATCGACGTGTTCAATTTGAATGGTCGCAACATCAAATTCTGATACTCGAATCTCAAATAAGACATGTTTTCGTTTATTGAAAATGACCTTATAAACATGATTTTCTATTGCTGCATCCTTGTTTTAGAGGATTTGTACGATGGATCGTTACTTTAACTAATTTTAATGCGAAATTAGTTAATAAGATATAAATTAATTAAAAAATATTTCAAAATTCAAATATTTGTAGTTACTGATTTTAAGATAATTAGGTTCAGTTAATTTAACTAATTAAATCGTTATAAAGTTTGATTGATTAAATTAAGAGTACCAGTGTTAAGAACGTAAAGTGTAAAAGTAACTTACTTACTTTGGTGAGAAGTAGGGCTGTCAACGGTTCTCCGGAACCGAGAACCGGACCGGGATCGAACAGATAAGGACTGGACCGAGAACCGGATCGAATCTTAACGGTCCGGTTCGCGGTTCTATTCTAAAAACCGAAAACCGATAAGGAACCGAAATAAAAAACGGGTTAGGAACCGAACCGATAAAACCGATAAACCGATAGAACCGATAAGGAATCGAACCGATAAAACCGATAGGACTGAAAGAACCGATACGGAATCGAACCGATGAAACCGATAAACCGGTAGAACCAATAATAAATCGAACCAATAAAACCGATTATTTATTATTATTATATATTATTTTATAAATGATAGTACCAAAATTAATAGTTAATTACCATTTTTTTAAGAAAATGAAAGATCAACTTATAAACTTTAGTTTTTATATCATTTATTTTAATAAAAAAAATTAAAAATCAATTTTTAATTGATTTTTTTTTAAGTGGACCAAACCGGACCGAAACGGGACCGGACCAAACTCGGACCGAACCGAAACCGGAACCGAACCGAAAGCTTAACGGTTCGGTCCGGTTCCAAAAATTAGAACCGATAAGCTTAGCGGTCCGGTCCGGTCCGGTTCCTTCAAAACCCGGACCGATAACAGCCCTAGTGAGAAGGAAAGATAAACTAGTTTTTAGCTTAATATTTTATTGACAAGGTAAGAATTCTACCAATTGATGTACTAGAATTTATGAACTTTGTTTTAACATTCTTTTATGTTAATTCATAATATATATTTTTATTGTTCATGTAATTCTACTGAATTTAAAAACCAAATTCAAATATATTTATTGCATTATATTATCTTAATTTATTAAGTATACAACTTGTAAATATTAGTTAGTATATGTTTAAAATTTCTTGCCATTTAATATAAATATAATGAATTACAAGTTTGTTATCGTGTTTTTAGTTTCTAATATCTTGTAAGAGTTTGATAATAATAACTTTACAATTTGTGATTACCTTAGCCGAATTCAATTTATAATTCCTGAGTAGATTTAAAGTAATTTAGTAATGATAAATCAAACATTAAGAACTATAAATAGTTAGTTTATAACTATAATATAATTACTTACTTTTCAAAAGCTAAGATAACTAACTTAACCATTATATGATTTACCCGATTAGGTTAGCAATACCTATTATTATTAATAATAAGAATGAAAATATACCAAATAAGTTAATTTAAAATAAGTTAAAATATTCAAATTGGTTAGCTTAATGTTTAAATATATTATTTTGTTGTTGAGTTAAGATTAGCTAGAGTTTTTAAATTAATGTTCTATTGACATGGTAAAAATTTGAGTGGTTGAGATTCTAATCTTATAAACCTCGTTTTAATATTCTTTACACTAAATTTTAGAAACGTTTACTAATAACTTTATTTGTTGACTTATATTATATTCAGAGTTTAAATGTAGAACGTCTTATTTACCCACATCTTTGTATTTACTAATAAGTAAGTATTATTTTTGGTTTGCAAAGTAAAATCAAATAAGTAAAGAGAAGTTGAGAGATTTTGAAAAATTAGTTTCTAGAGAGAGAATTAAGAAGTGAAAGTAGATTATCTCAAATGTTAGAATCCTTTCTCAGTTCAGACCTGGCCAATATAACAGAATCGGTTACATAAATTGTAAAATTGCGCATTAGTCCCTCATTTATTCATAAAGTTTTAAATCTCTCTCATAACTAATTAGCTTATGAAAGTCCATCAATGAGAACTAATTAGCTTCAGAAATTTTTATAAGTAGAGATAAATCCCTTCATCGAGGATTCAAGCTGCTTCAGTTTTACTGTTTTTCATACTTCTAGCCCAACACCTCGAATTATTTCATATGGAGGCATTTCCTTCCACCAGTCATGATCGTTCGAAGCTGAAATCGAATAGGTGATGACGCCTTAGATGCTAGTTCTGCCACTCGGCAAGTGATGATGCCCTAGGCACTAAGTCTGTCACTAGACCTATCATATGACAGATGTTAAATCCTCATTTACGCAGCCGTTTGAAATTCTTTTCAATTACTTTCTCCACCTCTTCCACTTCTCAATATTCTTTTTCTCAGCCTATACATACTTTTGTAAACCATTGTTTTATTCACAGACTTAATTTTTTCTCAGAGAAACTGAAAATATTAAGAAATCTTTGGCTACCTTCATCTAATTATTCAATCTGTTGGTTATCTTCATCGGAAGACTCAAATTTTATATTCAATCTTCAACTAGTTTATGAGAAAGCATCCGAAAACTAGAATATCCAAAGCCAAAATTCCCAGAAAAATCAGCTCTCCAAAATCACACAACAAGGTCTTCGGATCATACGACTACTTCTGTATAAGCGAAAGAGTAGATGAATATAGAGCAGCTGAAATCATAAGCAACACTCCTTGTGGTTTGTCTACAGAGACAATATACTACGGTAACTTCGATTCTAACAATATTCTTCTTTCCTTTTCAAATTCTTCCCTTGTAGAAGAGAGTCAGTCATCCAAAACTCAAAAACTGAAGAGCCCTCAAATTTCACCCCCTTTAAATACACCATCGTCTTGAATTCCTTCTGCAAGCTCAAATCCTCAAATCAATCATAAGGTAGCCCAAACTAAACCCTTTTGAGGAAGATCAGAGGAAACTCTTTCCCTAGTTAATTTTAAACCCCCTCGCCTATTACGCAAGGAAACCTTTTAGCTCATAAAAAAACTCAACTTCCTCAAACTCTGAAATAAAAAAATCTTCATTGTCATGGGTGACGATGCTGATCTTGCCCCGAATCCATCAATCTCTTCTCCTCCCTTGAAGGATATTGTTGAGACGACAAAAAAGTCTCAACAAAATCCCTCGAGCTATCCACCTCGACTCATAGATGAGACATTCGATGAATAAATGGATTTTGAATCCACAGAGTCAAATATCGAATCTGATACAAAAGAAGATGCTTCGAAGGAAACATATAGTGAAACAATGATAGTGTTTCAAAGGTAAAAGCACCTAGGATAAGAAAAAAGAAATATCTTGTGAAACTCTTCGACGAGCTAGCCGCATCAGTGAGTGAAAACCTAAAGCCTCTCATTGCACAATATATCTTAGTGTTGAATAATGTTACTTACACACATTACCAAGAGAGCCAAGCGGATGAACTAAAAAAATAATGGGGAATGGGAGAAAACATTATACTTTTACCCAATGATAGTAGAATACTTTAAAATTCTAGATCTGTGCCTAAATCAATTGACCCCCAATTAGTGGTTCACTTTTCCCTCTTTAATTATGGTTTCTCGATTGGTCAAAATTCCCCTCTGGATCGAAGACTTCATCTCCATGGCCAAATTGTCGAAGGGACCAATACTTCCATTTTATTGTCTAAAATTGGATAATGACTTGAAGATCATCGATGATTTGTCGGAGGCAGATAAATTTTGGAAAAAAAAGATTTGTCTTCATCTCAGGAGCTTGGGAAAATGGTAAAGAGATTTCTGAAACCAATCCATCGAAGTTGAACCTCGTTTGAAGGGGTAACAGTAAGTATTTTATTTTATTATTTGAATTATATCTCCAATTAATTTTCTATTTATTTTTCATCAAGTCTTGTGATGTGTCTAGAAAATTCGAGGCATTACAAGCTTCGTCCAAAACATGCCAAGGACATTTTTAGTAAGCTTGTAGTCTGGGCTGAAAAGAAATGGGGCAATACATTTCACATAACCTTTCAACCTATCAATTTTCTCAATAGTTACCTATGGATAATCAATGTGGGAGCTCCTCTCTTTGAGAATCTAATGGAGCCCTCCAATCCTTTGCATGCTATTAAAAGGTTAGTGCCCCTGACTGCTCATCTAATGGGGCCATCTTGCCAAGACTCTTTTCCTTAGTATGGAGGAATACCTTCCTTAGAACATTATCACCAATCTTGAAGTCCTTCCTTCTCGCCTTTGAATTATATCTACTCTTTCATAAGAGTATGATAATGAATCATATTCAGATGAGCTCTAACTCGTTTTTCCTCAATCAAATCCAAATTTTCTCTATTTGCTTCGTCATTCAGGTTTTTTGAATATTGAGCTACTCTAATAGAAGGCATTGTAGATTATGCCCGATTGACAGCATCCATCCCATATACTAAGGCAAAAGAAGTTTTTTTAGTAGCCTCCCTAGGAATTTTCCAAAAATCCCATAACACCTCCTGTAAATAATTAGGCCATTTTCCTGCATCTTCTGTCAAATTATTCTTTAAACCTTCTAAATTAGATCTCTTTGTGATCTCTACATGACAATTTTTTTAACGATGAAAAGGCGTGGAAAAACATTATTTTATCCCTTTAGAAACACATAAAGAAGTCTTTTTTTTTTATTTTTAGTTTGAGGACCATTCTCCATGGTAATTTTTTGAGGTACCCCAAAGCGGCAGCAAATACTGTTTACTATGAACTTAATTACATCACTAGCCTTTGTCCCAGACAATGGTTCAACTTCTGCCCAAGTCCTCCAGAAGCCATTGGCAATGGCCCTACCAAGTCTATTCCTCATCTGTCAAATAGGATGCCTTCGGTAATGGACATAAGTGGAATTTCTGGCTTATTAATACAGTTAACAAACCTTTGACTAGATTATTAGTGTCGTTCATAATTGAAGGCTAATAATACCCTGTCAATAAAATTCGACGAGTCAATGCCTTGAACCCACAATGTGTTGAGCCCTCTCCATCATGTAACTCTAATAGAATATTTTATGATTTATGTTTGCTTAAGCATCACAATAATGGCCACTCAATGCTTTTTTTGTACAAAACCTCATCTAGCACCATATATCCACATGCTTTGCCCCTCAGCTTCTTGGCTAATTGCATATCCTCAAACAGTATTCTACTTAACAAGAAATTAAGAATGTCAGTTCTCAAATCGCCTTAAATTATATCTGGAGTGATGAATATCTCCTCAATGTGTTCAAATTGATCTTAACGGGTTAAAATCGAAGGACTCTCCTGTAATAAAATCCATGGGTAGTCTTCTGTGTAAGCTACTATTTCCAAAGAATCAATAATTTTATTGTTTCCATGGTTGATATCTTCTACAATAACATGATCAAATAGAATACTCAAATTCTGAAGGTCTCGAAGATATAACATTAGATGGTCTTTTTTGGTTTCAGAAACTCCAGCTACTTGATTTGCTACTAACTGGGAATATGTTTTTAAACGAACTGAAGCTGCACAATAGATGTTCATAAGTCTTAAACCAACTAATGCAGCTTCATTATTCGAAATTTGAAACTCAAACTTAATAGATTGAAGGGTCAAGCTATTTCTTACATCACAATTATTTTTACCTCCGTCTCAAATTTTTGAAAAATAATCGACACTTGTTTTTACCTTAATTCCCTCTATATACTATCCAATTTATATTTGATGCCACTATCCGCAATAACCATTAAAAAATAAAACTTATTGGATCCCACGTTCCGACCGATTAATTTGTTAAGATAGAAGATGACTTAAACCATACCCAATATTTTCATCTTCTTCCCAACCAAAAACCCTAATTTGCAAAACCGTAGCTTCAACAAATTGAAAAGTGCATGTATGTTCAGTTACAATCTCCTTACCAGGTTAATTGACGACATTTTTTATTTTAATAAAGCAATGTCAATTCAAATTACAGTATTTAACTATCCTCGATGGAATGCATTTCCATTGTTAGATTGGTTTAAACTTGCAAGAAGTTTACCTCTTACAAATTGTTTTACATCAATCCTATCAATTCATCGGTTTTCATCGTTTGTGGCTAAGGATCTTGAAAATCACACGAAATGAAACTCCTCACGGTAACAAAAAGATTAACTTAGATGTTCTAATTCAAGAATTCGAGATCCTATCAATGGATGCAACTTAACAAATATTAATCCTTATACAAGAAAATATAGTTTGTTTTAAACCCAATATATTTTATAACAACTCCGTACTTGGTTTCACATTCGTTTGTTTTGTCTATTTTATCTGTTCTTTCCTATATAATATTTATTCGGACGGTGTGTGTTTAGTTTGTACAACAGATATGCGCATTTGTGATACATATGTCTTGCTGATGTAAAGAACTAACACCAATTTTGATTAAATAGTAAGCATGTATTCGAATTACCTGTTTTTGGGTGGATGGCTGTTTAAATAAATGTAGAAATTCAAATGGTTGAATAAGATTTTGGGTAATTAGATAGATATAAAATGTTTGGATGGACAATAATAAAAATGGTAGATTTGGGTTCTTTTTATGGAAGAAATAACAAGACGGAGTTTCTTTTGACACATGAAGGAAATAATAAATCCAGTTGAAGAAATAGCTTCAGTTGAACTCTAGCACTGCATCCTAAAATGCTAGAACCCCCATCGGTTCGAACTATCCACATCAAACTCATTGGAAAAACTTCTTTGTTAATCTCTTCGTCTGATCTTCTTGAATGAAATTCAACAAGAAAATCTGCCAAGGCGTGGGCCTTGATAGTCGTTCGAGGTGAAAAGGTGATTTCATAATCTACTAACTCAACTGACCACTTGGTCATCTTCCCAGAAATATCTGGACGCTGTAAAAAAAATCAGTGAAAAAGAAGTTTGAACCTCAATAGTGTGAGCTTGTAAATAAGAGCGCATTTTTCTGGAAACCACTATTAAATCCATAGCTAATTTTTTGAGCTCCAAGTACCTTTAATTTGCTGCTACCAGACTCTTGCTGACGTAATACACCGGCTTCAAAATTCCCAAATTTTCACTTATCAACACAGCACTTACTGCAAAATATGATACTGCAATATACAAAGAGAGTTGTTCTCCACTTGGAGGCTTGGACAGTATTTCTGGTGATTATAAATAATCTTTAATTCTTGAAAATGTTGCTTCATATGCCGAGGCCTATTCAAATTCTTTTGGTCTTCGTAACACTTGAAAGAAAGGAAAACATTTATCAGAAAATATAGGCATTAACTTTCATGTTAAAATTTGCACTTCTTTGATAGTTCGAGGAGATATCATTGATACCACAACTTTTAGTTGTTCTAGATCAGCTTATATTTCTTTTTCACTAATAACATAACCGAAAAACTTTCATACTCAACCTCAAAGGTACACTTCTCTGGATTTAATTTTAGCCTAATTGACCTTAAATTCAAAAAAAGTCTCCTCTAAATCTTCCAAGTGCGCATCATTTGTTAAGCTCTTAACCATCATGTCATCAATATACACCTTCATGTTTCTTCCGATCTATGAAGCGAAAGATTTATTCATTAATCTATGATAGGTTGCTCCAGCATTCTTTAACCCAAAGGGCATAACTCTATAACAATGCAAACCTCGATACGTGATGAATGTGGTACTCTTTTGATGTTTTGGATCCATTTGACTTTGATTATACCCTGCAAACGCATCCATAAAGGTCAAAATGATATTGTAGCTTGTAGGACAATCCACCACCATGAACAACACCTGAACCTTCTTTTTGAAAGGTCCCTTTCCCAAATTGACCTCTACCTCGAATTCCCCAATTAATTATATCATCACTCCCGTAAAACCAATGATAATAAGCTCTGATTGGGAAATCCGAGGAGGATTGCGCATTCTGTCATAAGTTATCTTGAAAAGAACGTTCGCAGATCTCCTTGTACACGCTTCGGATCTCGACACCAGCTATCTCTGCTCCAATAACTACTGCATCTTCATGTGTCCTATAGTACCTCTTAAATCATCTTCATCCAAAAGAATAAAAGAAATACTCTCTTACCATATAGATGAGTAGACATTCCTCCTTCTATCTAAGTAGCTAAGCTCACTACATGTATTTTTCTAGAGCTATCAGTATTTCTAGCCATAGTATCTCCTCCGAAAATTACCAAAGACTCAAAGTAATCACATAGACTTTGAACATGACCTTGTTTCACCGACTCCTCAACTAGCATTAAAATTAACCTATCTGGATCTGCATCTAAATATTCTGATGCAGCATCAAAATCATCAACCTTTGAATCTAGAATCATCAAATTTTTTGCCTGTGTATTTGGATATGCTGCATGTGAAGTCGATGCAACATGGAGCTTTAACGCAGTGCTCTGTCCTTTTACATAGGCGAGCAACTTTTCATTCTCAATAAATATTTGTACCTTTTTTTAACGCAATACAGTTCGGAATATCATGTCCAAGTCATTATGATACTTATAAAACCTATTACTTCTCTCCTTCTTTGGCATATTTATCTAGGAGGCTTCTTGAAATTCACATACCCCTTTGCCATTTCATAGATTCTAGAAAAAAATTCAATTAAATCGGCATAGTACTCATGCCTTATCCACTGATTGGGCCTTGGTCTAAGAAACTGGTATCCAGATGCTTGATTTGAATATCCCCAAGTTCAAGGAGGTAAATTGTTGTTGTTCCTCGAACATGCTGGTTGAGTTGAGTTCAAAAACTGGCCTTGATTGTTTGGAACATGTCCTGAGTTCTTTTAATTCATTCCAACTACTCGTCGAACCCTAGTCGACTCTTCTACCTTAATTTAGTCCTCCACCTGAGCCATAAGTGTTCCTAAAGTCAAAGATATTTGCTTTGTTGTCTCATTCGCTAGATCCCCTTGCAACAATCCTTATCCAAATGCTGCCATTGCTACCAGCTCTTCACAATTATCTAAACCATCTTTGGTCAATATAAATCGCTTAGTATCGTCCTTCAAGTTTTTCTCCAATTGCTTGTTTACATTGAATTATCGTATCCCCATTTTCCTGCATTTCTTTGCTCCTCACAAAATGTCTTCGGAAAGAAGTATAAAACTCTCTAAAATTTGAAAATAGACCCCCTCAGAATTCTGTTGTATCACTTTAAAGTTGTTCCTTTGAACATTTGACTAAATGCTCGACACACCAACCTGTCATCGTTCTTGAAATTCATCATGTAGTTTTTGAATTGTTCGATGTGGTCGGCAGGGTCTTGCATCCCAACGATTTTTTTCAAACTTTGAAATATCAAACCGCGTCGGAAGAGAAACAGATTTTATCTTAGTTGTGAAAGAAAAATTTCTCTAGTCAACACCCTGAACATATTAATTGTCATTCCTAGCTCCCATCACAACGTATAAATTCTGATCATCCACCACATTGTATTGATTCGATGTTTTCCCTCCACACCAATCAGTTTCCCTCAAGCATCGTGTTGTAATTTCCCTCCTATTTTTGTATTCATTTTGCGATTTTCGAGGTCGATCTTTTTCATCTTTCAAAGATCCTCGATACCTCCTAAACTCTGATCCTGAACTTCCTATTTCTTTGTCACTGAACGTGATATACCTCTGTTTATCTTATATATCCTTTTGTAAAGTGAGACGCTCCTTAGAATATTCAAAACACGTTTTTTCTGCTCGCTTCGGACCTGGCGAGCTGTACACGATCGATCAGACTGATCGACAACGTCATTTTTTTATCCAACTGTCTTACCTCTGATTTCAGCCTAGCTTATTGAATTTTTCGTTCTCTCTGGTTATACTTCTCATTGAGAGCTGAAATTCTTTTTAGTAGTTGATACATTCGCATTTCAATGTCCGACTGAGTTTGTCGAATTCGAATAGATTTCTCATACTTGTCATTTCCTCCTTGTAAGTCATGTTTTGATGTTTCAACAACCGTTCGAACTAATAATTTACCTTCGTTTCTTGGATTCATTGTTGATCGAAACATTTTTTTGAATAAGAATAAGAAAAAGCAATCAAACGTGAACAATCTAGACACCAATCGTGATCGTCCTCAGTGAAGTCGCCAATTTTGTGAGTATTATGTCTTGTTTGCAAAGTAAAATCGAATAAGTAAAAAGAAGTAGCGAGAATTTGGAAAAATATTTTCTAAAGAGAGAAAATCAAGAAATGAAAGTAGATTATCTAAGATGTCATAATCCTTTCTGTGTTCAGCCCTGACCAATATATAACAGAATCGGTTACATAAAAAGTAAAATTGTACATTAATTTCTTACATAATCATAAAACTCTAAATCTCTTTTATAACTATTCAATTTATCATACAAAATTTTATTTATTTACCTTTTAATCTTGAAAGTTCTATTTCCTTATCACTTATTAAACTTAAACTAATATAATTTTAAATTTTTTAGCATTATATATCAACCTACCCAACGAAAATAATAATAATTAATTACTGTTAGTATCTAACCATTAGAAACGTATACCTTATCTCTTAAAAGTCCGTTACGCAAACTAGATATTATTTTAACTAATTTTAACATAAGTTGAGTCAATAAAGTAAAGGTAAATTTAGAATTGACAAATCAAATGTTATAAATCATAATTATGTGTTAGTTACTAACTTAAGATAAAATCTAAAGTAAATAATTAAACAATTATAAGGTTCATATAATTTGATTAGAAATAGTAGTGTTAAAAATATAAATTATAAAAGTAACTCATATAATTTTCTAACAAATTTAATTTGGAGTGAGATGGAATATACAAATTGAATAACTTAATATTTGCTATCTCCATTTTCTGCCATGATTGATAGGGTTCTTAACCTAGCAATTTTTATTAATAAGGTAAAAACTTCATCAATTGAAATTATAATTTTTTTTAACTTGGTTTATCATTCTTTGTACGTTAATTTCAAAAATTTAATGATGATGTTAATTCTAGTAAATTAACATGTAAATTAAGATATATGTGCTGATGAGTTACACCCTCTTAACTTATTAACTATATAGCATCTTACTTAAATATACCTCAAATGTATTAAAATTGAATAACTAATCAAATATAAATTGAATAACTTATTGTAGTTATATATCAATATATAAAATTAAAATTATATACTTCATTATTACTTGTTTCTAACCATTAGATATATAAAACCTGTATTGTAAGAACGGTAACAATTTATCATTACTTCAGTTAATTTTAAGAATTAATTAATAAAATATAAATTTATTTAGAATTGACAAAGTAGCTAAATTATAGCATTAACTAAATTATAGCATTAACGTATTATTCTAAATAATAATTTACCGTATAATTTGATAGGTGCAATTTGCCGCGACCTCTCTATTTGAAGAGAACTCTTAATCGGAGTAATGTTGTATTGGAAAGATAAGAACTTACCAATTGAGTTGACTTCTCAGTTATTTTTAATATTAAGTTACGTTGTTCCGTAATAAATATATTGCTAACGTGATCTATCGAGTTTTAAGAACAATAAATTTTATCTTAAATAAAAATAGTGCAATATATCATGGTATTCTTAATTAAAAATATATCATGGATTTCATTTTATTTTAATAAAATAGATTAGTTAAAAGCATAATTTTAATCTAAATACACAAAACTTAATTTTCATCAAGTTTTAAAAGAAAGTCATATGTACTCGTGTCTCGATCATTAGTGGAGATGTGTAGGTTCCAACACATTATAAATCATCTCTTAATATAGCACTCTAAAAAGA
This sequence comes from Limnanthes douglasii subsp. nivea, assembly GCA_036936605.1. NCBI lineage: Eukaryota > Viridiplantae > Streptophyta > Magnoliopsida > Brassicales > Limnanthaceae > Limnanthes > Limnanthes douglasii. The sequence goes on along the minus strand of JAUPFV010000002.1, from coordinate 140,529,728 downwards.
CAATATTGATTCAAAGCCATAATTGAAAATATCCGAGCGGTCTGTATATATTGTAGTTGAGTATCTCGTGATATATTAAACGAACTATTCAACACTAAAAAAATGGTTTACTCACCATTATAATGGATCATTTTCTGTAGCAGCCGACTTACATACACTACAATCGTTCTTTAAGCTATGAGGCCCCAAACTCTTTTCATCCCCACACATGTGGGATGCCAGGTATGCTAATGCAATTCCAAGGAATTAGTGTATGATTAACATTGTATGTCTACGAACACAATTGGCTCGATTATTCAAAATCATAGCTCAATGCTCATGTTGATCTCTGAATTTTAGGTGGAATAAAAAATTTCACCTCATTCTGATAACTGAGCCCCAAGTTATGGTATTCTAAAGTTAGACAACATATTATTTTTACACAAAAAGAGTTCGTCATGGCGAAGAACCTTATGTTCTGCTTCGTCGTGATGAAAAACTTGATATCTATTTGAACTTTCGGTTTAGCATGAAGAAGTACTACATGTCACGACAAATTGGGTTTGCGAAGTAGTTCGCAACAACGACAAACCTTCTTGACAGGACAAACTCATGAGTTTGAAAGCCCAAAATCCTAAATTGGTATCAATGAGGGTTTTGATTTTAAAGTTTTAAAAAAAAAGAACTATATCTTTAGTCATGCATCACAAAAATCGATTAAATGGTATATATTGCACAATAAATCTTAAACATGCATATTATGTACTCTACTCCCTAACATGTAATCAATTCACATAATCATAAATCAATTTAGGGGGTTTCTCTCAAACTGAATCACTTTTTCAATTAAGGTTTTAGGAGACTCGAATGAGAGGTTTTTATCTCTAAAATATGAGGTGGATAAAATATCTTTGATACCAATTGTTAAAATATATTTATAGTAGGTTATAAACCCTAAAAACGCTAGAAAGATGACCTCTCATGTTATATAGATGAAGAAATATGGAGAGAAGCAACGTATTTCGGAGTGTTAGAATACACATATTATGAATTAGGGGTTTTAAATGATTATTTATATTTAATAAATTGATTTCATAAAATTAAGATATTGTCTGAATTAACGCAAACTTACTAATTTAAAAATTTATTTAATTTTCAGGTTGTTATGGTATGATATACTAAAGCATAAACTTTATTGGACTTTTAAGACCAAATAACTAAAGCTCTAGATTAATGGACTCTCCCTCAAAAACTCTATTTAATCCAACTTGTAGTTGCGCTATATGCATCCCTAATACTTATTATTATTATTATTATTATTATTATTATTATTATTATTATTATTATTATTATTATTATTATTAGTTATTATTATTATTATTATTATGGTCATATATATATATATATATTGATTAATTTAATTAGTTAGTCTTTTATATAAGTATCCATTTGTTTTTGTTAACTATATATTATATAGTTATTAAAGATAAAATAACTAAAATTTAAAATTGATATATTTATTTATATTTATATTTATGTAAGTTATATAAAACAAGATTGTTTTTAACGGTGTACAAGTAGTTTTTATTGAGAGAAAAAAAGTAAATGAAGTTTGTTAGGATATTTTTCTTTATAAGAATGAGAATATTGTATCTTGTTTTTTCTGAAAGATATCTTGGAGTCTAAGTTCTTGATTTACGTAAAGCGGCTCCCTTTTCAACTCTAATCCTAATTCACGAAGTCGAAGTCTGATCGAGACTTACCTTCTGATTGAGCTATTGAGCTTTTTCTTTGAAGGTATGATCACTATCTTCCATCTTTTTTCTAATTGTGAATGTTACTGTTTCCCATTTTGATTAAATGCATAAAGATCGGATTTGCTCAGAATTCAACTTAGATTCTTGTTCTTGATTATGGTTTAGTCTTCGTTTTCTAGTTGTGTTGAATACTATGGAGGAGTTAGTTCCGTCGACCGTTACAGTACAACCACCGACGACGTCACTGTACGTCGGAGATTTGCATCCGGACGTGACGGAAGCTATGCTCTTTGACGATTTTTCCGAGTTTCAGAGCCTGTCGTCTATTCGTGTTTGCAGAGATACTTCGACTGGCCGCTCTCTCTGCTACGTGTATGTTAATTTCATGGCTGAGCAAGACGCAGTACAAGCCCTTAAGTCCAAGAATACCCTTAAGTCCAAGAATAACTCGATACTGAATGGGAAACAGATCAGGGTTATGCGGTCGCATAGAGATTCTGATGGAAGAAAGAGTGGAATTGGAAATTTGTTTGTAAAGAACTTGTGTGCGTCCATTGATAACTCGCGCCAGCAAGATATATTTCAGAAATTTGGGGACATTGTCTCTTGCAAAGTTGCTACTTTAGAGAATGGGAAAAGTAAAGGGTATGGGTTTGTTCAGTTTGAATCCGAGGACTCTGCAAATGCTGCTATTGGTGCTCTTAATGGCTTGACTCTTGATGGCAAAAAGATTCATGTACGGAAGTTTGTGAAAAAGAGTCACCGTGTTTTGCCGCCTAACACTGAGTTTAGATATACGAACTTGTACATGAAGAATTTAGATACAGAAATTACAGAAGAGGTTCTCTCCGATACGTTTTCCCGATTCGGGAACATTGTGAGCCTAGTTATTTCCAAGGATGACAATGAAACATCTAGAGGATTTGGTTTTGTCAGCTTTGATAACCCAGATGATGCAAGACAAGCTCATGAGACGTTGAATGGATCAAAGCTTGGTTCGAAGATTCTATACGTAGCAAGGGCCCAGAAGAAAGCAGAACGTGATGAACTGTTGCAGCGATCTTTTGAGGATAAAAAGAAAGATCAAGGCTCAAATCTATTTGTGAAGAACATTGATGATGATGCCACCGAAGAAGAACTCAGAGAACACTTCAGTAGATGTGGCACAATTACTTCAGCGACGCTTATGACGAATGACGAAGGAATTAAGAAGGGGTTTGGATTTGTTTGCTTCTCAAATCCCGAGGAGGCTACTAAAGCTGTGAGCATTTTTCATGGAACCATGTTTCATCGCAAGCCATTGTATGTTGCTGTAGCTCAAAAGAAAAAGGATAGACAAGCACATTTGCAGCTTCAGTATTCACCGCGTATGGCTGCATTTGGAGTAGGATCTTCAACTAGTATCATACCTGGTGTATACCCCCCTATCTACAACCCAGCAGCTCCTGGTGTATTTCCACAAGTATCTCCACGACAAAGTTTAATGTACCAAACCTCGGGTTTAAGACCAACATGGAAGTCCTATGGCTTTGCGCCTCCATCGAGGCCACTATTTCAGCCACCACGATTTCGTCTGATTCCTACTGCTGCAAGACAAAGCAGGCTACCCAGTATTATGATGAATGGATATATCCCTCAACAAAACTATTGTCACTATGGTCCATACATGCCGAATATGCAACAGCCTGCACATCCAATTCCTTCTTCAAATGAATGTACTAATGAGCTGTGGTCACGACATGCAAAATATATGTCTTGTCGTCACCCTGTGGCCGAAGGATCACTTGCTGCTTCAAATTCAGTTGGATCAATGTCACAAGGATCATGCACCCTGGGAACCAAGTTTTTTGTTTGAATGCTCACACAGAAATCAAATTTGATTTCTTACTCTTAGTTTAGTTCTTCGGGAAGGGCCTGCTCTTGTTATCAATTGTCAAATTAATTAATTTGGTACTGATTTGATAATGGCAATTCTGATTTCTCAGGATATAATATTTGATATTTGTAAGCTCATATACTCAGATGTCAGATAGTCTACAGAATCTAGATCATGCGGTCTGCATCCCTTTCTGCGGTGGTTTCTCCTAAGAGGATAAATCCAAAGAATTATATAGCTATCTTATAATTAATATTCCATTTTAAATAATAATTTCGTTCATTATAAAAGAATTATTTATTTAAAACATAGCTATCTAATAATTAAGATAATTAATATTCCATATTAAATAATAATTCGTTCATTATAAAAGAATTATTTATTTAAAATATAGCTATCTAATAATTAAGAAATTAAAACAATTTAGACTACGTTAGAAATAGAACTTGTATAAATATATAACGATGATTTAATGCAAAGGATTTAAGCAGAAACTTTAATTATGCTTTCAGTTTCCCATGAACAAAGCAAGATTCTCATCTACTAATATTATTATTTTTAATCCAAAATATTTTATGCTCTAACAAAACTATTAGTTATTTTTTATTTCTTTTTAGACGCTTACCGTATTTGTTATTACACTTTACTTTTGAACCAATTTTTTTTAATTTAGACCGACTTTTATAAAAGATATTTTATTACCTTACTCGCAACATTTCCAACAAAACACTAACATAAATTAATTGATTTCGTTTGTTGGAACCGATTGGTATCATAGAATTGTTTTTAAAACCCAACAATAATAAATAAATAAAATCAATGCTAAATTTAGATGTAGGGACTTATCAATTTCGTCACAAGAGAACACTTAAAGAAGAACCGGTTGCTCTCACCGCCACAATCACTCCAAAATGTTGATCAATGGATAATAGAAAAGAAGGGAGAGCATGCTAATCGAATCTGAATCTTGCAAAATATGATGAATATTCCTACTCATGATTAAGATCTCACATCAAGCCTTTAGAAAATAATGATGAAGAGGAGAGTGATAATGTAACAACATGTATAATAAGATAAGACTACCAAAATAGCAAGAGTATACCTAAAGTTGTTGTTCATAATTTTTGTCCTAAATAAAAATCAAGCTAAAAGTCATTTAATATGAGTGAAAACTTTATCATTCTTTACGAAGCACAAAGAATAACAAGACCCCAACCTCAAATCATGACGATGAAAAATAGAACGAAAAACATGTGTCTGAGCACCCTACAACTCATCGCCAAGAGAATAACTAATGGAAGTCAACCTAACCCCTAAGCAAGTATGCATGATCCTCAAACAAGTATGTCTAATTACCCAGGTTCTCATCAAGATCTTTCCCAACATATCCTTCTTCGGTATAATTTTCATATACCTACGTCATTACAACAAATGACATAAATAAAGTTTCGACATGTTGAGACTATATAACAAGTGTCTCGGCCAAACTTCCCTTAAATCCCTCCAACAATGCAACCGACTCGACAACAATAGTACCTTATCCTTCTACCAATGTATCAAATAACATTCACAGGTTATCATTGAAACTTACTACTAACGAATAATATCCAAAGCCCCCCTACATAATAATATATCAATCAACAACTACACCTGAGGTTCCTTCCATTAGCTTAGACTTGAGTTTACTAGACGGTGAGACATCAACACAAAATATCTCAAGCCTACCAACCAAAATTTTCTTAAAATGGGTACCTCGAACCTTTGGGTATTTCAGTGAGAGGGAGTTGGGCATCAATATGTTTATCTATTTTTAGGGAAAAAGTCTAAGAACAAATAAAATCCATTCTTTCCTCATGACGAGTCTTAATTGGCCCCATATATACTATAAAGGGAGCTTACACTAAAACTTAACAATCACAAAATGGACAAATATAATGGTAAAAAAGATACATAACACCGTATATAGCACTTTAAAAGTGTAATATTGTGCTTTGGGATAGACGATAAAATGAAATACAAAGCCTTGTCTTTGAAATTTAGAGAAGGTTCTTTAACTTGGTTTAAAAGTCTTCATTTTCGTTGCATCAAGAGTTTCAAACTTTTGCAGACAACATTCAAGAATCAATTTTACTCAACGAGCTTGAGGAAGAGAATAAAAAATTGATAGAATATATGTGAGCTCTGAAAAATCAATTCAACGAAGAGAAAAGGCTCGATATCTTTCCTACTAAGAACGAATGTCGAAATGACATGTTAGCAGCCATAAAAAATGCTAAAGAGCAAATATCCATTAATCTTCTTCGCGAAATTCATGACACATTTCTAAGACTGACCTCTCTAACGTTTGCGAGAAGATTCCTATTAAAAGCCGCTCAAGCAAAGCTTTTGATCCTATTCCTAGCTCTTCATCAGAACCGGAGGAAAGCACTTCTAAACAAGGGAAATCTTCTGAAGTAAGCTCCGAGGACAAATAACTTTGCTATCATTTT